>BSAI01000015.1:18811932-19072102 GCA_036245035.1 Adrianichthys oophorus
TCCTTCCTTCCTTCCTTCCTTCCTTCCTTCCTTCCTTCCTTCCTTCCGGGGCCCATGCGGAGAGATTCTTTGAGCACAACTCAAAGGGTGAGAATGTATCGCAGCAAACGTGTGCATGCGGGCGTTGAAGCGCAAACAGCACATGCGCTTGCGCCGCATCTTGAATACAAATTGAATTCTCTTATCTCTGCTCGCACCTTTTCAGTTTGCGCCCCCCACCCCACCCCCTATCTGCACGCATCCGTGAGACGCCAGACTCCAGGTGAATTTCAATGTCAGGCCGACGAAGGTGATGAAGGCGCTGCAATCTGTTCGCTCTGTCAAGCACGTTTGTGCGCAAAGATGTTGTTGCGCGCGTACTTGTGTGAATGGCTCTACAGTGTATGCGAAGTGTGATTGCTTGGGGTTAGGCACATTCATCTGTCTAGTGTGATCATGGCTCCCTCTAACAGGGGCCAGGCGTGAGCGTGCACTCTGTGATCTCCCAGATAAGAGTCATCCATCTGCTGCGTCTATCTGTCAGGGTCCGGGCTGCTCCTCTTATCACTCCCCCCTTCAGTCCTTCTCACTCTCTTCTATTTTGTCTTTCTTTGCTGTGTTTTTTCTTCCTGGTGCACTTCAAACGCAGTGCTTCATCTTGATTTTGCAGACAATGCCGTCTGCGTGCGTCGCGGTGTTAAAACTATGCTATTTTGTCTGTGGCGCGCTGAGTGTGCGAAAACATGCGCGAAAGAATGCAAAGCCTTTGCAAACAAGACTAAAAGAGGCAGGTAACTGTGGGGGCCACACCTTCAGCTCCTCAGATTTATAATGGAGCTGCAGATAGCAGCTCGAGCTCTGCTCTTTGCCTCCAAAGCATTTGCGCATTTTAAAGATTTACATCCAAGTTTTGGATAATGATGCAAGATTCGAGGAAGTGCACGAGGAAGACGAAAATGCACGGCAAGGCGATCAACGCGAGCCCCCAAGAGGAGGACCAGAGAATGAGGATCTGCTGCACCCCTCCCACACACGCATAACAAAGGGTTTGAAGCCCTCAGACCACAAAGCAGCCTCTGGTGGTTCTGCTGTCCCAACAATCTGTACTTATACCAAAACCAGCCTATGTTATTAATCCAGGAGCACGTGCGCAATAAGGTGTCTGAATGACTTCCAACAGGAGGCAAAACAACAGAGTTAACGTGAGCTCAGTCCAGGCGGCACACCGCGCTTCATCATCGGTATTAATAGTATATGCCCCTGCTTTGGGCTGCATACTCCGGGTGCTGCTGCGGGACAGGTTTTTGCTGGTGGAATATTTATAGCTGTGCATTAAAGGAGGAATCAAGGGTTTAGGCGTACCGTTGCAACAGAGCAGCCGATCCTTTGTCTGGGCTTGTTCAAAAATGCCTCTCCTGCAGTTATTTGCATTGCTGCATTCAAACTGTCAATATCACACCGCTCACATCGGACGGAACACAAACAGCAGCTTTATCTAATGTTCTTCCCCCGTCTTTCAGGGTGTTTTGCATCCAGTCATAGTAAAGAGAAGTTTGCTGTAAAAAAAACTTTTCTTTATTATTATTATTATTAGCTTGAAACACGTGAGGCAGTGCTTGAACATTTATTTTATGCACTCTTTCAACTTCTGCTGAGTTCTGCTACAACCTAATGAGTAAACATGGCAGTGGTTTGCAACACTGTCATCTTGTGGCGATTTTGTGTAGCACAAAAATAAAATAAAATAAAATAATGCAACAGCATTATGTTATGGTTGAGTATTAGGGCCACCATAAATGAAGAAAAATACACAAGTACATTGAAAAAAAGAAAAATAAAAAAAATAAGGTAATGATTAAAAAGCCATAATTGTACAAGGAAAAGTTTTATATATATATATATATATGTATGTATTTAAAAAGTTTTAACTTCATGAAAATAAAATTGTACATTTACAAAAAAAGGTAAAGCCGATTTACCCTCTGAATTTTCTATCACATAAATTAAACAGGTGATGTTAGATTGTCTTTGATGAAACGTTTTAAAAGCTAAAAGTAACATTTAGTTTAAAAAGAATGACTTTTTCAATGTAAACTTGAATTTAAAGCATACATTTGTCTTTATTTTTAATGTATGCACTAATTTAAAAAAAAATCATAATTTTACAATTTTATTTTTCTCAAATGTTGACTTTTTTTCTAAGAATTTTACTGATGTTGCAAATTTCATTCTTGTAAAACGTTCTCTCATAAGTTTACCAATTCTTGTAAAACTGACTTTCCTGCAATTGTATATGAAGAAAATTGACATTTCTCATAATTATACAAATCTATTCTTGTGAAATTTTGAATTCTTTAAAAATTTTATTTTACTAATTTAGTCTAGTCAAAAATGAACTCTCATAATTTTTCTCTCATTTACATTTTTTTTAAATAAAAAAATAAATATTTATACAACTTAAATTCTTGCAACTTTTACTAATACATTCTCATAATTTTTTACTTAGAATTTCAGGACTTAAGGTCAAATTTTTATTTGTTTTTTGTGGCCTTACTATTTTGACGTATTACGCAAAACTCACAAACATACAAAAAAAAAACAAGGTCAAACAATGCTTTTTTTTATTAGATAGGAGTCAAAATATGGACTTTCCAACAAACAAAAAGTAATGGAAACAATAAACATGTAGGCATCAATTAACTACGGCATTCTAGAAAACACACCACACAAAATATAATTTCTCTGATCAAGTCAGTGAAAAAACTGCAGATCGTTTTTGCAAACATCAATTCATAATTATTTACAAATCCACAGCTCCATAGGAAAAGTAAGCAAATCCAAAGGCTAAGCTTATTACAGGGTTGTCTGTGATGTCTCTGTGACTGACTGAACAGCACACTCTCTCTACACATCTCTAGCTCTTCTTGTGCTGCTTTAATTTCGTGCTAACAGGCATGCCGTATTGTGTAGAAAAACCTAATAAATACCAGTTTTTAGAAAGAAAAGAAAAGCCCAAAACATGTTGCATGGGTTCAAATATACAAATAAGGCTAAAAATCCAAAGACGATACATTTTTGAAACTGCTGTAAGAGCAGGTTCCATAAATGTAGGAATCCCTGGTAGTGATGCTTAAACTACATGTTAATGGTTTACAGCGAGTAGGCTGGGAATAAAAGGGACGGAAATATGATGAAGAGGAAGAAAAACAGGGTGTTCCACTGAAATAAACATCATACTTATTTACTACAGTAGAGTACACATTATTGACACACAACAACTACAAGGAGGGTGTAAATGTCTGAAGATAAGTAAGGTTTTCCAACACAACTACCACCATGATCATCCCTGAGAACATGTTTTGGCTCAGAACTCTGTGTTTTCTGAAATGTACTGTAACAAATTCAACTAGTGACAAAGTTGTCGTGTATCAGGTCTATTTAACAAGGTTCAAAAGTGTCACTTTTTGATTGTTGATTTAAGTGTTGGTTTAAATACGACTGATTTAAGTGTTGGATTTTAAATACGAACTGCCGTGGAGAAAAGGCGACTGAAGTCCCGACACTGAACGCGACACATGAATGACGGCACAGCAGAATAGAGTATTGACAGCACAGATTACACTGCCTTGGCTTCATCATTACAGTTGACCCTGATTTGAAAAAGCATCCGTGCGTCTTCGGTAAGAAAAAAAAAGTTTTTGTGCATAAGAATTACAAACATTAGGAAGTCTCTGGTCCCTATGGTGGCTCTTCAACAGATCGCGCCTTTCATGCTGTTTTGCCCCACAATGCTAAAACCACTGAAGGGGGAGGGGGCAGGGCTGTTTCAGGATAAAGTTGTGGTGCGTTTAAATACAAGTTTTTACAAGCAGCCTCCAAAGAGTTGAATTTAAAATTGGGGAGATGAATCCACAAAGCCTTATACCCCGGTGAGGGGGGAGAGCCTTTTAGATATATGTGTGTGTGTGTGTGTGTGTGTGTGGGGTGGGGGTGGGGGGTGGGGGTGGGTGGGGGGTGGGAGTAACCATTTCCTGTGCAGCTCGTCGTCAATTACACTTCAGGCTTCTTCTTCTTCCTCCTCCTCGGGGTCACTGTCATCAGAGCCTGCAGTAGTCAAAATTATCCAACCGTAAGTTGAAAAAAATGAAGCCTTACTTTGATGAAAATCGCGTTTTTGGTGTTTTTAACATTTTTTTTTTCTGTTACAAAGATGTTTTACCATCAATTACAATTTCTTCCCCACCATCCTCTTCCTCCTCCTCCTCTTCTTCTGGACTTTCATCTAAAAAGACAATAGTTCCTTAGTATATAACACGCATGTTTTAATGCAGTGGTGTCTCAACTGATGATTTTTTTTTTACAACATAAACTATTCTGCTATTTCATGTTCTTATTGATATAAAAATCCGTTTCAACTTTTGAGTTTATTGCATTAACTGGTAACACGGACTTGCACTTTGTCCCCTGTCACCATCTTCCTCCTCCTCTTCTTCTTCTTCCTCCTCCTCCTCCTCTTCCTCCTCTCCTTCTTCACCTTCCTCGTCCTCCTCCCTGCTTTGGCGTTTGCTTCCTTTAGCCTCCTCGGTGGGCTCCTCATCCGAGTCAGAGATCACCACACAGTCATCTCCGTTGCTGTTGGCGGCAGCTCTGGCCTCAGCACCACTGCTGTGAGGAAACCAAAGTTCAGGTGAAAAACAGCAAACATCATGATGTCAGCATGAATCCCACCCGGTCCTCCCAGAAGGAAAACACACATTAGGAAATTGTGAAAAAAACATGCTGTTTAATTAAAGGGACTACAGCTGAGTGGATTTGAAGAATTTACAGCTTAATAAGTGGTTTGCCCTCCATCTTTTTTTTTTCTTTACCTGCCGTTTTCTCTGGGCTCCCAGAGAGGAGTGAGGTAGTATCTCAGCGGGTCTCTGTAGAGGTCGTCCTTGAGGATCTATACAACAACAACATGAAACTTTATTAGAGCTCCAGCTAATACTGTTATGTTTTACTATAATTTACAATTCTCTAGGTACACAGTGTAACGAACACCAAATACTTTTTACTTATAGATACATTTTTGTCATGAGCGGTACATTTAAAAAAAAAAACATGTCTCATGTCAAAAATAAACATCTAGTTTTTGTTCATTCATTTAGGAAAAATACTCGGGTTTCGTAAGAATATTTGTCATAATAATGATAATATCTTCAATAAAATCCTTATAACTTTCAATCAACATTAATTGATTTTTACAGTGCAGAGTTAGAGTTAACATCTTGTTTTTTTTTTTTTTACTTTCCCATAGAAATCATATTAACATGAAACATCACCATAAACATGTTAGTTTAAACACGCACTTTCTGTAAAGTCTGATTTTCGTTTATTCTTATTTTTTTAAATTAAAAAAGCAGGTAAAACGTCAGACCCTGGCCTTAAAGACCAGCTCCAACCATAATCACATTTTTAGTGTTTTTAACATGTTCCTGTAGTTTTTTTTATGGTTTAGGACCAGTATAAAACAATTAAAACAGCAATTTTGAGTATTTATTTATTTAAATTGTGATGGATCAGGAGCAAATAAAAACCTGCGGTTTGAAAAAGCTCAGATTTGTGACACAGCAACCGCCACGTATGGGTAAAAGTCTCCCTGCTCAACACCAATTCAAAATCATTCACTTGCAGACAAATAGATCCATTAATGTCTTCATTTTTATCATCAGCTTCCATCTGGCTTAAAACTGCTAGATAGCTCTAATTTTTCTTGGCTTTTTTTTTTTTTTTTTTTTGCTACGCTAGGGTTAGCTTGGGGTCTGTAAGTTAGCTGGAGAGTACCACAAAGGAATGCTGGGATATCAACGTATGGCTACTTCCGCACTAACAGTCCTGCCCACGACTCAGAGGCAAATTTCTAATGAGCTCCTGCTGTTCTGCAGAAAATATGTCTTAAGAAAAACGACACAGGCTTTTTGATTTTGGCTAAAACCTGTATCATCATAAATAAAAGATTACTGCAAAAAAAATTACAATAGAAAAAAAATATGGTTGGAGTGTAACTTTAAAGTTAATATTATGCTGGAAACAAATCCTCAGTTTCCAGAAAACATTCCCACACATACTGTTCTGCAGTTCTGCTGAGCCATAATAATCTATCCTGTTTACATTAAACATCTTAGGTGTTCATTAATGGAAGCATCTTCCATCTTCCGGATGCAACAATTTACTTTCCCTGTGATTTGGTTCTAACCTAGATTTTTGGATTATAGTTTTGTTTCGATTTGATATGTGATTTGTGTATTACAAAACAAAAAACAAACGCACAAAAAATAAATAAAATAAAGAAAAGTCTTGGAAAGACTATGACGGGACCCCAGGAAGACATAAAGAAGGATTATCTAACCAGGTAAATAAGAGCTGAAGGGTGGAAACTGGAAGCACCTACGTTTTTATTGACATCATTCCATTTTTTGGGTTCCTATGTTTCCTGGTGGATTTATTTATTTTTAGAAATTGAATTTTATGTTTGAATGCTGGAAGAGACTAAAGATTTCAAAGAGACTGAAAACAATAAATTTTTTTATTTAATTTGGGGAATTTGGAAAATATGCATTCACGTGTTTGTCTTGCATTTATATTGATTAGAGAGAAATGAGTTTAACCCTAATTTCAGTAAAGAGTTTATTTCATATAGCTTGTTACAACATAACTTTAAACCCAATACAGCTGTCTGCCTGAATCTTCGGACAATATTAGAACAGTACCTGTGCAACATCATCTACTCCTGGGTTACTGTGGTCGCTGAACCAGCTGAAAAAGGTCTCGTAAACTCCACGAGATGACTTCCTGGGTTCACTGTGAGCAGTCAAGTTATGTCCGCGGTGCCACAAGATAGGATTGGAGAAAGACATGGGGGGTCCTAAAGGCATAAACAAAGTGTTTAGTATATGAGTAAGAGATTTTTAAACATTTATTTTCATTACAACACTATAACATGTCATCTTCAGAAAATCTAACATTTTAAAAGTGTTGAGAACTTTCTTTGCTTAGAACTAAAAAAAAAAAAAGTCTGAATGAGATGCTTAATGTACACTACATGTGATGTCACAACACATGACTGTTTGTAGAATTACATTTACTCATATGATCTCCGTTTGTTTACCTCCCATTCCGAGGTGCAGCTCCTTCATGATTATGTTGTTCTGAAAATATGGGTTTCGTCTGAAGTGGAATCGAATCCTGTAACCCATTTTGTTATTCTTAAATGATTCAATCTGGAGAGAACACACAAACAATACTCTCAACTTAGCTTTTGTTTTTTTACATTTACAATACTTTAATTTTTCAGAAGGCCTACCTCAAGATCTGTCATGTAACTAAGTGCGTCCTCATCCGTCTCATCAATGTGGGCTGAAAGATGAGGATGGTTCAACAGCTAGAACACTAATGTTAAGATGTCAAACAAAACAGTCATGTTTAGATACTCTACTGTAACTTTTGTTATAAGGATACAGCTGTCACCCAAAAGCCTGGAATCGACTTAGTGATGGAGCTCCTCTGATCCAGCTGTGGGCGCCTAAGACGGCTCATCTTCTGCTCCAGCCTCTGGTGAAGACGAGCACTTTTCTTTTCAAGAGCATCTAGTCTCATCTGTACTTGTGCGAGCAGAGCTACCGACTGTCTGATCTCAGGGGCCATTTTTACTGACACAATAGCACACTCCCCATCTTCATTGTCTTCATTCTCTGACGGGAAAGACGAGCTTGGTGTGGAAGAAGATCCAGAAACAGATTCCTCACCTTCATCCGCCTCAGGAACGTCAGCTACATCTTTCCTTTCAGCACTTCGTACAGATGTGGAGCTGTCAGCTGCCGCCGCCTGTGTCTTCAAGCCTGATTTTGACTGATGGCCTCCACCTTGTTTGAACTTGCTCCCGTGTTTTCCTTGTTTTGCCTTTTCAGATGAGCATGGAGTCTCTTGACTGTCTTCTTCGTCTCTCCCTGTGAGACTGGCAAGAGCTTCAGCAGCTGCTATGGCTGCTGAGTCAGATTGATCCACAGGGTTTGATTTAAGTTGCTCTGTCGTTTTTTCGGTTTCTTCTTTTAAATCAGCAGAAACCTCTGAAGACTGTAGTTTGTCTGCGGCGCTGCTGTCTTGGTTTTCAGCATTGGAGCTGTTGACTGGCTGCGAGCTCTCATCGCCCGTGTGTTCTGAGCCCAGATTTGTCTGCAAAACATCTGCTTCTTCCCCGTCCTTTTTTAGCTCTTCCTTAGCGGTTTCTTTACTATCAGATTCGCAATTGTTGCAACTTTCTGAATCAGCTGCATTATCGTTTGGCTGGCCAGTCACTTTGGTGAACTTTTGGGGGACCTTGTCGCTTTCATCCTGGTCGGGTGATGAACTTCTTTTCCTCGATCCAGACTCAGCGGACTGTTTGCAGTCCGACAATTCACTCATGCTAGCTACAAAAGAGCTAACGGGCCAAGGTAGCCCCGAAGCTCTGAACAATATAAGTAAGTACGATCGATTAAAACGCCTAGCTAGTTTACTATACGTTCTGAATTGTATTATTGGGTCGCAATACAACATAGATCCGAGATCAACCTCAAGCAGGAAGCAGTTCTCGTATTGTCCAAGGCCTCGCGAAACGTTAAAGATTAGCAATCGGAGGCTAACTTCGTTAGCTTGCGCTACCGTGCTCTGGAGTCCTAGCTCTGACGACTTTACCGCCTATTCACGAAATAAATCCGAAATATTTGTCTTCTTTCCATGTAAGCGAAACTAACCATGCATTAAAGTCATTAGCGAGCAGTTTAGCTCTTTAAAATAGTTTGTGTTTGTATTATCCGCTAGCTGGCTATCTTTGCATCGACGTGACAAAAAAAAAAAAAAAAACAATTCTCTCATTGGTTATGGCTCACCGCGCCAAAACGCTTCCACCAATCACCGACAAGGGTGTGTTTGCGTGTTATTCTATCAAACACGAACTATCAACGGTCTTATCGGTTGTTAAAATAAATAAATAAAATAAAAAAGGGGAAAAAACAAACATTTCGTACACTAAAGTATGAAGAAAGGGTTAGGGGGATCCGCCTCGAAAGCTAAAGCCTGCTATAGCTAATTCAAATCAAACTAAACTTTATTTATAAAGCATTTTCAGATTAAACCAACACAAAGTGCTTCACAGAAGACACATTTAAAAGGAAAAAAACTAATAAAACAGACACAACTTCTCCAAACAAAAAATAATAAAGAATAAAAACATAATTTAACTTAAAGTAGAAATATTTGAATTGAGAAGATTTGTATATTCTTAAAACTATAAAGATTTATTAAACTGTTGCCATGAACTAAGAATATATTATTACAACTATATATTGGATCTATGCGTTTGAAATTCCCCTCCAAATAAAAGGGAGAAAAGTAGAACTAAAATATAAATGATAATCCAGGTGCGTCTTCCTTTATCGCCAGTAGGGGTTGTAGGGTTAAACTGGGAGGTGGATTATACCAATTTATAAACAGATTTGGGTCACGCAAACCCTGCTGGTCGGAGCTAAATTTAGACGCTGCCGCTTTCGCGAGAAGACATGAAAACCAGGGAGATTCAGTGTTACCAGGGCTGGCAGTGGAATCGGCTTTTCCATTTGTGACATTCAACGCCGCACGTTGACTGAAGCGCCGTGCGTTTTACGCAGGGGAGAGGGACGCTGGATCGACGCTGCGCGCACCACGAGTGTCTGATAGTGTTTGCGCTCCCATGTCTGCAAAACATGTCCTTTTTGAGCCTACCGAGCCAAGATGGCCTTTTCACGGTGATCGAAGCAGGCAAGTCCGGCGCTGGGGAAGAGACTCAGTCACGCACGGACGACGACAACGAGGAAGAGGTGGAGGACAACGACACGGAGGACGTCCGACTCATCCCCAGGTGTTCCCCGGTGCCCCGCAAGCGAGGCGCGTCCATCTACGAGGAGACCGCCGAGTACATGCGGATCCACTTTGCGTTGGCTGCGGGGAAGCGGGTGACGTTTGCGGACACTACGGGCGGGGATCTGCTGGACGTGCGGGAATTTGTTGCCTTCGATTCCGACGACGAATCGGACAGTGCAAAGTGGGAGCAAGAGCAGGCAAAGTACCGGAAGCCAGATCGGGAGCCCACCTACAGCCTGCACCCGGAGTTCCAGACCCTCCCACACGGAGCTCTGCTCCACGCTGTGCGCAACAACAAAGTGGAAGTTGAGCAGATCGCCCCTGTAGATGATGACCCCCTCGCCTTTCGTGGTGTAGTACGCGTCCTGAACGTCTCCTTCCACAAAGCAGTGTACATTCGATCAACCATGGACACCTGGGCCACTTACTTTGACCACCCGGCAGAGTATGTGCAGGGATCCCACGAGGGAGACACCGACCAGTTCTCCTTCAAGTTGTGTTTTGCGCCACCTTTCATCAACCATGGCTCTCGCATTGAGTTTGTCGTCCGCTACGAAACCGCAGAGGGGGATTTCTGGGCTAATAACTCTTCCCTGAATTATGGGGTCACTCTGCTCATCTCCTATGAGGATGAACCAGCTGTGGCAAACACTGAAGATCAACAGATACGAAGTATCCTGAAACCCCCCAAAGCCTGCAGGTAGCTGCATGCCAAAAACAAACAAATATTGGGTTTTTTTGCACATATTTTTTTATTCTGCAAACTGATTGTCATACTAATTGAGGGTCATGATGGCATGAAAAAGCATCATAATTGATGATAAAACAAGCACATATACATATTCAATTACTCCAGGGATTGCAGACAAAAAGCACTTTACTTTGCAACGTTTCTTGTGTTTTATTCCAATATATATATGCTCAATGGCCTTGAGTTAGAGTGTTTGCCTTGAGACTGGAAGGCTGTTACTTTAAATCCACGGCAGAGTCATACCAAAGACTCTAAAAATGGGACCCTGCTGGATACTCAGCATTAAGGAGTTGGATTGGCGAGTTGAACCAGGTAATGGCTCCCGAGCCCCCCCCCCCAGGAGAGGGTCAAATGCGGAGAACAAATTTCACACACCTAGGTGCGTGACAGCTAAAAGGACTTTAACTTCCTCCACGGTTTTGTGGGTAAAATTAGTATTTTTGCTTAATTCAGTGTTATTGAGTATTTGATATTGATACTATACTAATGCACAAATGAGCCCCTTTAAACCAAGCTTACAGCACAAAAATCAGTCAAATCTTCTGCAGACATCCAGTCGAGCTCGTAAAGCCTTTCTAAGACTGGTTTTGCAGAGACAGGTCTTTAGAAAGCACACACCCCTGCTCAGAATGCCAATCATCCAGTGGTGTGTGAGACGATCAAAATAGGCAAAGGGCAGGTGTCGTTTTCAGCTCTGGCCTTTCCCTGCTCTTAAATTTGCTTCTGACCTTTTCGATCAGAGCCATCGGGGGAGTCGAACAATTTCAGAGGAGGAGATGGGGCTTCTGTCTTGTGTGTGATTAGGAGACTGACGGACTTTTCGTCCTGTCTGCCGAGGCCAAAGTAATCCCCCTCTTTTCTTTCAAACGCCAGCATAAAAGTATGTGATTGATGTTGCAAAGCTCAGCTGCAGAGACAGAAGTGGTTACAAAGATCCCTAAGCTTATGCAGAACCTATAAAAGGCCAACTGGTGAATATAAAGTGATGCAGCTGTCATGCAGGTCTGCTGCTGCTGCTGTTTGGAGGCCTGATGATTAATTCAGATAGAATGAGTGATCACTAGAAGTTTGTAATGGCACCTTCCTGGCCTTAAAGCCAAATAACAAAAGATAATTTAAGCACATTTTTGAAAATAATTGAGTCTTCAGTCATTAAGCTCATAGATAAAACTTTACTAAACATTTTTTGAAATAAATGTTAAAGATGACATTTTTAAATAACGAAGCATGAAATTTTAGCTAGAATTCCTGACAAGCTCACTAGATGATGATAATGGATAGCAAAGTCCACAAAAGTCAATAAGAAATCAGCTAAAATGAAAGATTTTCAATGATGTAACAAACAACTCAATCAGCTGAAAGGTCCCAAATAGTCTCTGTATCCTTTGACCACATGATAGTCCCATTTCTTGACCTTTCAGTCTCCTTTTCTGGAATCCTGATTTTGCTGCATCCTCCCTCTCTTTAAACAACCATCCGCCTCAAAATCAGGAGCATTTTTGTCTCCTGATATACTTCTTTATTTTGTTGCATTCATTTTCCAACAGCTTCTTTTGATGATTCTAAGTAAAATACTTCCTACAGCACAATAGCACATTAATGTTGTCACAACATATTGTTTCTATTTTTTAGAAGAAGTAGGTGAAAATACAGTGCTAGCAAACCGTTTCCTGTAAAATTTTTCACACTTAATATGACTCTTCTTCTGAAAAAAAACCCCAATTATTTATTCAAAACATAAATGCTGCACAGAGATTGTGCTGATCTTCAACTAAGGAATCTGGAAACCAGAATAAGTTCTGTTTTAAAGGATATTTCTGCAAACATTTTCTGTTTTGTTGTACTCAAAGCCCCATTCGGATGAAAGTTGTGTTTTTAACATGCTCCAATGAACTTCTGCTGTTCTGCAGAAACTATGTCCTAGAAAACAACACTGATTTTTTTTATTTGGCTACAAACAGCATAACCATAAATAATAGACCACTGGGAACACTTTTAAAATGCATCAAAAGATGATTGGAGTGGAGCTTTAAGCAAGCTTTGTGCTTTCGTTTGTATGTGAACATGTAAACATTCAGCCAACATAAATTGCATATCACTTTGTGGTGCTATATGTCTGTATATTTAATTACAAACTACAATGCTTTTGTTTCAGTCTGAATGATGAACCACAGTCTGACGAAGAGCCGGAAGGAGAAGAAGGTAAACCCTTGAGCGCTGAAACATCTTCATTCTGCTTAACAGTCGTACAGGACACAAGATTAGTGTATGAACTGTATATTCACAAATTGTGTAAATCTTTAGGAGATCTATAGATTTTCTAGATACAAGCTATCTTCAATTGAGTTAAATAAAAAATTTGCCAAAGCAGATTATCAATCCAAGTGGGAATTTACCCACTTAGTAAATAAATGCTCGTACTTTTATTTTTGCTTAAACCAATTACTGCTTTTCACCTTTTTCTCTTTTTTTTCTTTTCTAAGAGGAGGCAGGGATCTCCAAGACGGAAATCGCCAGGCCTGTACCTTTGTGTCCGGTCATTATACAGCCAGACATTGATGTGGAGGTAAGAGTCTAACTTTCTTTCAGCGGTTCTATTCTTAACCAGCTGTAGCTTCCATTATACAGTTTTAATGAGTTAAAGAGGGTCAAGAAGGTTACACTAATAGATGACTGTTGGTTTAGGCTTAAATGAGCCCGCGCGCTGTTATTAACATGTTCGTGTTTAACTGTTGAACAGGCCTCTCTATTTATAGACATCAGATATCAAATAAAGCGTAAGCAACATTTGGATTCAGTTTGGTTGTTTATATTGTTCACAGCTCATTGAAGCTTCAGCAACAACATAGGTAATGTCCCACCGCTGAAGCCTGTCGAGTGCACGTTAAACTCCTGTCGTCTTTGTTTCCACAGCATCCAGCATGTTGGTCAAGTTTTCACAACTTTACATTTGTCAGTGTTCATTTGGAATTCCCATCATTTTGTCTGGAAAAAAAGTTTTTAAATGAGTGCTTAAAAGAAACGATTTTCTTGTCATAAAACGATGTAGAAAATAGCCAACATTCTACTAACAATAGAACTGTTTGATTAAAAAAATGATGCTTCAACATTCATTATGTTCTATTTTGAGTTGTTAGGAACATGCAGATACAGTCAGAATTTTGCAGAAACTTCTGAAAATTGATGAATCACCTGTGATTGATTAGTTTTCCATGTTTTGATGTCTTGTTTATGTGAAACTTCAATTTCAAAATTTGTCACCACCTGATACCTACTGCCTCGAAAGAAAAAGAGTATAATTTTTCCTGCATTTTACTAAAAAAAAAAAAAAATTTGGATCACACAATATAGCAAAAGTGTCTAAGGGTGTATTCAGACCGGATGCATTTGGTTTGCGAAAATGAACCAGAGTTTGTTTCCCCCGATAATCCGGAAAAAAAATTTTGTTTTTTTTTTTTACAAGCGTTGGCTCAAAACAGAAATGTCCGGTTGACGGATGCAAGGTTCAGTACTTGATCCGGACCAAATTAAGTGGACTTGGTCTGGACCAACTGATTTTCCAGTCGGAATACCCCCTAAGATTTATGTAATCGTTCTGGTTCCAGTCCTGTGTATTATGTTGAGTGTGACAGTTTTATGGATTCAATTCTTTCCTGTGGTTGTATTGTTGGAAGCATAGTCGTACTGTGTGCATGCGTATAACACAACAATCTTCATCTGCATGCTTTTTCCTTTTTAGCAAGGTACTAGAGTTAAATTTGAGGCAGCCGAAAGAGATAGCCTAAGAATTTAACAAATAACTTCATTAAGATGATGTCTTTTTAGTGAATTTTGGACAATTGTTCCCTCGAGTTTCTTGAACAAGTGATAAAATGTAAGATCTTAATCAAACAGAGTTATTTAAAATAAAAATCAGGTTTCTTTCAATATGTATTTGATGTGGAAAGCCTAGATTCTCCAAGTGTTTGAGGAATGCAGTCTTTGCTGGCTACCATAGATCAAGAGTTGGGTTACATGACAGGTTGCATAACAACCACCAAACATTCAAAGCATTTTTTTCCAAGTCTTTTTAAAGGAGATGTGAACATTTTCTTTCACGTGTCACATGTTTGTGTTTGTTTTCTGCTGAAATGCAAGCATGAAGTCCATTTCAGAGAAAAGCATTACATGTTTAAAAATGCATTTCTTTAGTAAATGCTCAATATGACTGAATACCATAAATATTTTTACTGTGTCACAGTTTCCTTACTCTTTTGCAGGCTGCATCATGTGGGTCCCTCATTTCTTCCAACCACCAGCCTTCATCTGTTGGTGACCACTCATCCACTCCTATTGTGTCATCGTCGAAACAGCTTCCTTGCATGTCTTCTCTTCACACTCTTCAATCTAAATCTGCACACCACGCCAGCGAATCCATCCAGCCAAAAAAGCCACAGTCTTTGCCCAGAATCCACTGTGTTCTGATGGAGCAAATGTCAGAGCAGTCCACACCCAGTTGTCCCCCTGCACTGCTGGTCACCTCATCTTCCTCACTTCAAGAGTCCAGGCAAAAATCAGAACACTTCCAGGTTGAAAATGAGGGGCTACCTGCCAGCTGCGCACATCCTCTTGCCACAGAGAGAAATTTGTTGTCATCAATAGAAGAGGAGGAAACTGAACTGCCTGCTGTGTGTGCCTCGACTCACAGTATGACTTGGGTCTCTGAGCAAGAGGTCACGTTGAGTTTCAGTGATCTTGCTAAAAGGCATGCAGAAGACTCCATGAGGTCTGCAGAGCGTGTAGCCTGCAGGGCTGCATGTTTGTCCTCGATGGCAGATAGTCGGGTGTCTGTGGGAGCAGAAGAAAAAGCTCCAGCACTCCTAGAGTTTACAGAAAACCCTTCAGTAAACACAGGCCATACTGAGGTGAGTTCAAACAAAGCTGCTCTGCCTGTGTCAGCCTGGGAAGAGAAGGAAGGTGTTCTGTGTGTTTACCCTAAAACAACACTAAAAAGTGAACCACACATTCAGGCAGAAGTGTCTGGGCTTCAGTCTGACAGTGCAATGAATCTGACGCCATGTATTTTTTTTCTTAGTGGAGTAGTCTCCTTCTCAATAGTGATGCAGGCACCCACTGCCCTCTTCTTTATCGGACTGTTTCTGGTTTTGCACCACCTGTGACTTTTTTCTTTTCCCCCTAAGGTTATTTCTCCTCATTCCTTTAGGGTTCAGTGCCTTCTGTGATCCCAGATTAAGCCAATAAGTAGAAACAGTACAGTGGTGTCTCTTCACAGTAGTAGTTTATACGTGCGATATATGATGCAAGAAAAAAACATCTTTAAAAATGCTTGAAATATTGTTCAAATGATGCAACAGCTCTGTAATTTTTATTTTACACTGTTCATTCACCAAAAAACGTATCAGTACTACAATGCACTTTATTGACTGCCGTCAATTGAACCCACAGACTGGAAAAAGTTGGATGTAGCTACTGGGTTGAGGAAGTGCCTTAAGAAAGAATTTATTAGTGTCAGCTGTCACAGGATCTGACTGGAAGGCAAAACAAACAAACAAAACCAAAAAACCTGTACAGCAGCAAATAACTTTTTATCAGATGAGAATTTGTTTGATTAACTAGTCTTTATTATTGGATTTAATCAAAGAAGTTATTAAAAATCCAAAATTGTGAGTATTACGCTGTTTGGTTTCAATGTGTAAAAATGTATTTTCTTAGCTTTTTTAGCTGAAATACACAGATTTTTCTAAGCGTTTGTTAATAAATTACCACATTTGTAGTGTACAAACTTCAATAAGGAAGTATGCAAGCACATCTGTTATTCATGTAATCTTAAATGTCAACTTTCACAACAGGCTCAACAAAACACAGCATCAAATGATACAGTTTCAATTCTGTGATATAAATACTCTATTTATTAAAATGGCTCCTGTTTTCAGAATCTATTCAAGGTTTTAATGAGTGGAAGAAGTTTTCATTAAACACATAAGATTTTTAAATTAAAATCTTGCCACAAACAAATACATTTAGCAGATTCTCTTCACCTTAAGTTTGCTGATGACTTGTAATTTGAGGACCCGTGCAGGGTTTGTTCTATAACTTTAATCTATAAAGAAATGACCCAAATGCAAAAACTTTATTCAAAATTCTTATTTTGGTGACATGTCTAAGAGGGAACTGTGTCTAATAATTCCTGCTGAAATATGCCATGCATTTCTCCAAACAGACATAAGAAGATGTCATAAAATACTATTTAAAATATTTTCAAAAATGTTTTGCAGAAAAAATAGGGGAAAAATAACAGTATACGCCTCCAACCAAAGTTAAAAAAAAAAAAAAAAAAAAAAAAAAGTTGTGGAATTGTGTTACAGCCAAAACAAAACATTGAAAATACTTGATTATTGACTAATTTATTGATTAATGCTGAAAATAGATGCACAGATGGTTTTTTCTTACTACTTCTGGCCACCTTCATAAGCTCAAATGTTTGTCACAATTTCTTTCTTCAAAATGGCTGCTGTTCAGGGCTAAAATGCATTAGTCTGCGTTGTTTAATCAACATGGGGAGGATTAGTAATTAATGACTATTAATTAATGAATCCCTATAAAGTGTAAGATAGGTGTTATATATATATATATATATATATATATATATATATATTTTTTTTTTTACTAAAAATTCTTTTTGAATGACTTTTGCTAGCATTAGCCACCTTCAGTATCAATAACAAACTGCCGAATTGTTTTCTTCAAATAGTCGTAACATGCAGCACCACAGTAGTTACATCCAGTTTTTGTTTATATAGTCTATAGTTGAAGCACAATGATGTGATTTTTGCAGAAAAGCAACAAGCACAACTCTATGTCTGACTTGATGAGATACAAATAAACGTAAAAATGTAGCAAGCCATGTAGTAAGCACAAGATTGAAAAGACTGCAGGCTAAATGTTGACTAAAATTTTAGTGCTGTATAGCCTGTTGATATTGTTGCTTAGTGTGTTCATGTGTTTCAGGCCAGTAAATGTATGTTGTTGTTGCACATCTCAAAATAACACTTTAAGACAAGAGTGAAATGTTTTGATTGCTGTTTGAAGTTTTTGCTGTGTTTAAGCATTAAAAACACTGTCATCCACTGTGGAAAATGTGTCCTTATGCATTTAAATCCACAAGATAAATGGAGTTGCTGCCATTTCATGCACAGTCATGACATGTGCAACAAAACTATTTGGCGTTCATCTAAATATTTTAAAAATAAGATCTGAGCCTTCAGCTTCTCTGTGACTGGGGTGTAAACAGATTTGATTGAAATGGAAAGACAGAGTGCAACATGAGCTGAAGGAAGAAGCCAAGGGTCATACATTGCATTGAAGTCATGGTGTAAGGCAGCGCATTCTCATCATCTTCGTGAGGCAACAGCAGCAGATGGGAAACTGAGTTACCCTGCTCAGGAGCTGAAATGCAAAATCTTTATTAGAAAGTGTTTAACCAATTTTTATTTTTTTATTAAATTTTCAAGAAATCTATGTCGTCGACCTTCCAAGAGGGTCTTTGGATGTCCAGGTCATCTCGACTTCAGCCATAATTTGTTGTCATTAAAGATTCACTTGTGTATGAATCAATCTCGTTGGACTTACAGTACATACTTCTGTCAAAACTGAAGAAAGTGTTGGTGAAAAGAAAGACATCATTTATATAAAGTGTTCTAGCTCCGCCACTTCCCTGCATGTCCTCAAACCCTCAAATTGTTATTCTGTGTTAAGCACAACATATGCCTCTTTATGGCATCTTTCCTGATTGCCTGCAAATGGGAACGCCACTGTCAACATTAATCTATTTATCAAACGTTAACTCCTTCTGCCACGTCCTCTCGGAGGCTATGACTTACTTTGTGCCAGTTTGTAGTGAATTTCAATTTATTTAACACTGTTGAATAAACTTGGAACACGGTAACTAAGACAGGGAAGCAGGAAATACAACAAAGCAGATCTATCACATATGTGGTCTGCAACAGCATACACTGCCAGTTAATTGCAGAAGCATAAATTTGCTTTGATCAGTATGCTGCTCCTTTAGTTTCCCCCGTCAATTGTACTTTTTCCTGTACAAAACCAGTAATCCCTCCTGTCCTCTGCATTTTCCCCGGGTCTTCGACTATTTTAAGAATATTTTTAAAATGAAGCTTTTTTGAGTGTGTTCAGTCAGTTATTTTAAGAAGTAATATCCTTGTTCTGGGAAATGCAATGAGGATGCAACAGTTTTAGCCTCACTCACAGATGAGCTTGTATTTCCAAGGTTAAAGCCTTTGCATTTGAGCTTTGTGCATTCCTGTCTGTGTTTGGAGCTTTTGCCAGAAGGTAGCTGGGATAGACTTCACGAAAGAGGTGGGTGGGCAGCCGAAAATGCTTGACTGAAGCTTAGTCTTAATTAAAAATCCCACATCTATTTTGTTTAATTTAAAGTGCAATTGTTATTAAAAAGAAGATGTTTGGATTTAAAAAAAATATTTTTTAAAAATCTTATCTGCAAAATTTGGACGCATCTCAATGTTAATATCACTAAATTTAGCTCAAAATATTTTCCTAATTTTTTTCTTCCAGTCAGCAACCACATTTTGTGCAACACAACCCTTAAACAGCACTTCTTGTAACTGACCAATGTTTCCAGGCAGGCCATAGGTGGTCCATTCTTAAAGATGTAGAGTAAAAAGCAAAACAAACCAAGTAAGTTTGCAAAGCTAGATATAAACTAAAAACAGCTCTTATTCTTAATTATACAAATCAGGCCACAATATAGAAATGTACTCATATCACACAGTTTAAAAACACTTGGCACAGCAAAATTTTGCCAAATAGGTTGTTTATTTTTCTGTGTTTTTATTTTGTTTTGTGTAATTCTATGCATTTTGCACGTTTTAGATCATTTTGTTTTTCAATTTTGTTGTACTGGCAAATCACTCTTTGCAGACAGTAAAGAAAAACGTTCTTCTTTACTTTGCAAATGACAATAAAAGCTTTGACATTTTTTTGTTTTATCACTGAGTCAGTCAGCTGCTGTTTTCAGCCTCGAGTCAAATCTGTGGTCATCTGTCCAACAGCTAAAGCCTGGTTTAAAGTGAGTCATGAACCTCAACAATGATCAGGATTAAAGTAACAAATCTATGTCTAAATTGATTATTTCAAAGCTTTAAATAACAAACACAATTGATTAGATAAGCAATTAATTATTACTGGGTTTATTTGCTTCCGTATCAAACAACTTCACGTGGAGAACAAAGTCAGAAACTTTCAGCATGAAACATTCCTGCTGATTTCATAACAAATATTGGTTTTAACTGCAGAGAACAAGGGAAATATTCTTGTTGCTTGATATATTGTGTGTCAACACTGCAGGCCATGTAAAATCCATTCGATGTGGTTAGTCAATAGGCATTCATGTTTTTTATCAAGTGAAAAAAAACAGTGTGAACTCCTGAACACACTGTGTTTTGTTATGCAAGTGAGGTAAATAATCAATGACTGCTGTCTGCTCTGACATCTCTCTGAGTTACCTCCGTAGTACTATAGATATCAATGGTATTATTATATTGCTACTGCAGGAAGAATGTTTTCTTGCTGATTTGCTTTTTAATTGATTTTGTTTTCCATTGTAAAAACAAACCCATAGAAATAAAACCAAAAAAATGTAAATATCATATTTTTAATGAGCAAAAAAATGTGCCAATGGGGTAATATAAATGTGAGGATTTTGCACTTTAGTTTGGTGCTTAAGTGACGTTTTAGTCCTGTTTGTTTTGAGTTGCTCCCCTGCCAATCATACCTGGATCGTGTTCATAATCATTTCATTTCTACTGATACACTTCAGAGTCATATGTTTTGTCACTTTTTTGTTTCTCCATGGGTTTGCAGTGTTTTAAGCTTATCACATGTTTAAGTTTCTGCCACCAAACAGATTGGGTTTGACAAAACCAGTTTCTGACTTCACAAAGAATTCTTACTTTAATAAAATAATACAGCCACTAAGATATTTTTTGATTATGATTGACTATGACTATGGTTATTTTGCTGTAGATAAACTTTCTGAAGATTATTTTTCTTGTATGACAGAAAATAAGACAAATTTTCTTGAAAGAAGGCTCTTTTTACTTTCTTAAGACTCTGTTTTTCCAATGTTGATGAACTGAATAAGTTTAAACTGCAAAAAAAAAAAAGAAGACTGAAAGTACTCCATTGCTGTCATGCAAAGGCCGCATGTTAAACTATACAAATAGACCAATCTAGAACCATGGCCAAATAAAGACTACGGTAATTGCAAAATCAGCTGGACACACAATAGATATGAAAATGATCTAAACATGAATAAAATGTAAGGCATAATTAGCCAAAAAAAGCAATACAAATGCCCAAGTTAGCTACTAAGAAAACTAACACAATGCACTATGTGCAAAATTAACTAATCAAAATTTAGTAATCTTTAAAAATAATGAACCCATGAGAACAATACACTTACTGTACAAAGAAGCAAGTTGTGGTGATTAAAAATGTTTTCATTTGAATTTAGCTTGTAACATATTTGAAATGATCATTTAATTAAGCATTAAGTCTTATCTTTTATTACTCGGCTATAGAACAGCAAGGGGTGTTTCAATAGAGTGAATCTGGCTGGAAAACATTTAAACGCATAAGTTACAGAAGCTCAATAGAGTAGTAAGCTACAGTGTCCAAGGATGTCCCAAAGTTCTGCTTTTTAAAAACCAAAAATTGGGACAAATCTTTATAAGTTTGATATTTAAAGAAGCACATTGTATAAGATTTTTAAAAAGTTGTTTTTCATTCTGATTTTTTGTGTTTTTTATGCTATTTGGTTAAGAACTCCAAACCGCCTGGGCACTAACCTCATCTGCTCATAAAAAACTATGACACGACTATAAGATGACATGCAGTTAAAAGTTGAAAAACCACAATATTCCTGTGTCAGAGACACTTCCATGTCTGCTTTGTTGATGTGCTCTTCACTGCCATTCATTGCCAGTCTGTTTTGTTCTTCTTACTGACTTTATCCACAAATATTACAGACAAAACGTTGGGGAAGGAGGCCATTAGTTATATTTACCAGTACTCACTCAGCACAGGATGTCAATTAGATACCTAACATACATACTGTAGACATCTACAGGACATTTATGACAAGTCTATTTTCTTACTCAATCAGATGTCCACCGATAGGCCTAGTGTTCTGAAAGACACCTACATAAAGAAATACATTTTTAACATTTACAAGTTAAAAAACTGCACTTTTATGTCCATCCATCCATCTTCAGAACCCACTGATTCCCTTTTTGGGTCACAGATTTGCTGGTTCCAATCTAGTTACAGTTGATGGTGGAGAACACCCTAATCAGATCACCAGTTTGTCACAGGGCCACACAAACGCACAGGAGCAATTTGCAGACAGTAGTTAACCAATGAAACATGTTATGGAAGTGTGGGAGGAAGCAGGAGAACGTCCACACATGTAGAGAAAGAACATGGAAACTTCACACAGAAAGGTCCCAGCCAGGATTCTAACCAGCCGCAGTGCAGCAGAAGGGTGGTCAACCTCTGATCATGTTGTCATGTTTATATTTTATAGTAGAAGGAAAAAAAGGATGATGGCATGCCAAAATCACAATGATAGAAACATGTGTCTATCATTTAAAAAATGTTCTATTTCATATCTAGAATATGTTTGAACTATCCAAAGATTAGATGTCTACAGGCAGATATATAGGAGACCTTTATATGCAGAACTCTATTGGTAGTCATCTAATAGAGTAACAAATTAGAGCTGTCTAAGATATCTAGAAGACATCTACAATAGATGTTTGTTAGGTATCTAATATTTACAGTTGATGTAAATGGTAAACGGCGGATATTTGTACAGCGCTTTTCTACCTTCCTTGAAGGCCCAAAGTGCTTTACAGTCACAGGCCCATTCACCCATTCACACACACCGCTGTCGTACACTGGCGCCAACCTTCCACCAGAGGCAATGTGGGGTTCAGTGTCTTGCTCAAGGACACTTTGACACATGGGCAGAAAAGGCAGTAACCAAACCTGTAATCTTCTGATCAGAGGTCGACCACCCTACCACTGCACCTCAGCCGCCTACATTAGTCATTAGATGACTAATGTCTATTAGTCATCTAGACATCTACAATACATGTCTATCAGATGACTAATAAACATATATTAGATAACTAATCAACATCTACTGTAAATGCATATTAGTTATGTAATAGACATCTATTGTAGAGGTCTAGTTGATGACTAACAGACATCATGGTGGGAAGAAACCACCCAAATTGCATGTTGGGACCGTGATGCAATTAGCTGTGGAAAAGTCATCTGTCAGAGATCTCAACCGCGTTGTGCAATAGATCTCTATGAATTGATGTCTGTCAGATGCATAATGCATATCTATAAATGTGAGTTTTGAAATAGCCATCATTTAACAGATGTGTCTGTGCCTAGTAGACATGAACTGTTAATTTTTGTTTGTGGTAATGCAGAAAATTAATTGTAGCCAGAGTTTTTTAATAAATAGGATACACCTGTTCCGAGCATCGTGGTTTGTCTTGATGTTGATACATGTGAAGATTCAGAGGCAATAAAGTACAGAAGAACATCTCAGACAAACAATAGCTATTTTTCAGTAAATCACCATAAAACAAACTCCACAGAAATCTTTATTATTTTTTCTCTTTCTCTTAGAGTAAACCAGTGTGTTTGAGTAATTCAAGTCAGAGACTTGTCCTTATCTTTTCACTTTGAACTAAAGTTATTGTAGTGAAAAAAATATTGAAAACAGAACAAATATATCCAAAAGTAAAAAAAAAAAATCTTGGAATTTTTAAAAAATCGGTTAAAAAAAAGAATCCCAAAAATTATTATTTTTTTAATTCTCAAAAAACAGACTTCATGCCACAACGTTGACCAAATATTTGTGGATTAAGGAAGTAGTAAAAACAAAAGAGACTGACAATATTGAGGACATAAACCAAATAGACATGAATCCCCTCTGTTACATGTACACAATACACAACTTTTACTTGCAGGTCATCTTATAGTTTTCATGAGCAGGTGAGGTCAGTGCCCAGCTTGGTAGCAGTTCTTTGCTTTTGTAGTTCTTATAGTTCCACTCCAACTACATGTTTTCTATTGTAAAATCTTCCCCAATTGTCTTTTAATTATCATGATGCTGTTTTCAGCAAAAAACAAAAAGCCTGTGTTGTCATCATAATTTCTACAATGCAGGAGCTCATTTGAAATTCGCCTCTGGGTTAAGGGGCAGGGCTGTTGACACAGAAATGGCCCTACGTTGATATCCCAGCATCCTCCTGTTTACACTCTCTCCCATTAGCTTACAGCTCTTCACAACTCCAAGCTAACATTAGCGTAGCAGGGGAAAAAATAACAGTGAGCAATATTGGAGCTATCCAGCCATTCAGTTTTGAGACAGATGTTAGCTCAGACAAGAAAAGTGAGGACGGTACTGGAGCTAGTTGTCTTCAAATGGAGGATTTTTAATTGGAGAGGAGAAGGGAGGCTTTGGCCCCCCCCCCATGAAAGTTGCTGTGTCACAAATCGGAGGGTTTTTGTCTGCTCATGATCCATTTGAATAAATAAATATTCAGAAACGCATTTCTAATTTTAAATTCTTTCATAGATGTCCTCCATCATGAGAAAATGCTACAAGAACATCAGAAAAACACCCAAAACACGGTTTTCATTGGAGCAGGTCATTAAAAAAATTGGCATGAAAAACAAGAAACAAAATTAGCATGAAAAACACAAACGTTTGAACGAAAACTTTTTTTCTAATAGAATACAACATGGTTCCATAATATTCCCTTACATAGACTATTTTAAAATGTGCACAGTGTCATTAGAGCAAAAGTGATATATTTTAGGACAGCATAGGCCTAATGTAAGTGGCTAAATGCACTTTATTATTGATAAATACATTTAAGTTTTTTTTCTAAGATTTTTATGAAAAACTTAAAACTGGAGCTCGATATTTCATTCAGTTCATTTCTTTTTTTTTTTTTAAATAATGGAGGACCATTCTTGTGTCACAGGACCCAAAATCCCTTGCTGCGGCCCTGTCGGGCTCGTGCCTGTTCTTTGGGGTCCGGTCAGCCCCAGCCCGCCTGTTGAGGACAGGGATCTGACAGCTGGCACTCCCATGCTGGAGACAACCGGCTCCGTGCGGAATGACGGCAGAATACAACGTCCCTTTCCAGTCGTGGCCCACAGCACTGCACAACAGGCCACCCTCCTCTCCTCCTCTCCTCCTCTCTCCACCTCTCTCCTCCCGCCTCCCCCTGTCTCCCTGCCTCCGAACAAAACCGACGCTTTCCGCGAATGTGCGAGCTGCCTCCTCACAAGCAGCCATAATTGGGATTATTCAGGAATAATTCGCTTGATCCCGCCGTGCTGTTTTTGTTTTCTTTTTTTCTTTTCTTTTCTTTCTTTTCTTCCTTTAAGCGTGGCTTCCATCGCTCTCTGCGAGGAGGAGGGGGAAATCCTCATTTTCATCAGCGGAATTTCTTTTTATGGAGGTTTTTTTCCCCCTCTCTCCCCTGGTCTGTCATGGAGGGCTTTCACTGAGGACCGTTAAAATGTAGTCCACCTTCGCAGGACAGCCAAAACAAAGACTGCAGATTGACAGTTCGGGGTACAGGCCCTGTGATTTTTCCCCCCCTCTCTTGTTTTTATTGTTTTGTTTTTTTTTTTTTACCGAAAGATGGGAAATAGAGTCGTACCGAGGTTGTCGTCTGTGTGGACTAATTGTCCTGCTGCCACTGGCCAATATACACGCCAAGACGATCCATTTAGGGGATGCGCGATCTTTTTTTCCTCTCCAACGATTGTGGGTGGGTTATTGTAAGCATTGAAAATCTGACATCATTTTGGATTTATGATCCGAGGAACTGAAAAAGGGAGAAGAAAAAGGTGTGTTTTGATTTCTCGCCCTCTGGAGCCTCATCTTCGACACAAAAGCTGTTTTTCTCGGATGATATTCAAATGAACACATCCCTCTCTGCGAGGCTGTGAAAGGGTGGCGGTGGATGTGTGTGTGTGTGTGTGTGTGTGTTTTTTTGTAAGACATATCTCTCATCAGCATCAGAGCCCCCAATCACGGATCGTTTGATCAGCTGTTGATTATTTGACAGTCTCATGTTGGCTCCATGTTCCTCGATTCGGTTACTTTGGCGGTGGATTGATGCATAACAGGTGTTGTTTCCGCCTGAGAGCACCTCCAAGAGCATGAA
The DNA here is from genome assembly GCA_036245035.1 of Adrianichthys oophorus. Classification (NCBI taxonomy): domain Eukaryota; kingdom Metazoa; phylum Chordata; class Actinopteri; order Beloniformes; family Adrianichthyidae; genus Adrianichthys; species Adrianichthys oophorus. The sequence goes on from BSAI01000015.1 coordinate 18,837,889, forward strand.
TCTTTATTATGTGTTTTCCTGTCGATTTGATGAACAGTGCAACCAAGCGACTGGGCTCTCACCCTGTCTTTGTTTGTTTTTAACGGGAGACACACAAAAAATGAGGGAATGAAAGGTAAGGTTTGCCATCTCATGCCTCAGATACATACAAAAACACCCCAGAGGGGAGATTTTGACACCTGTTCGTCTGTTTTTTACCCACCTCAGGCCTATTTAATCAAGCAAAATGATATTTGTCAAGGTGGTAGATGGCTGCTGTGTATATAAAAAGAGATTACAGTTACAATCATATTGTGATCATGGCCTACATAGAAGAGGCCCACCCAAGCCAGCATCACCGCCTCTTGTTGCCATCTCACGCACATCCAAATGGGTATTTTTTTAGGTGTCAGATGGAATTTTATCCTCAGATTTCCTCATTTTCCCCACATTTTCATTAATTATTTTTAAAGAAATCTCATCTTCAACAGAGATGTCTAAAATAAGCAAACTGCCTTAAACAGCACACACACACAAAAAAAAAACCCAAATGGCTGCCCGCTCTGCTGTTATGTTGCCATATTTATTCTGTGCTATGAATGGTACAGAATCCACCCTCGTGCTCTCGATCTGGTCGTCACGCACCTGCGGCCGACAGAACGCATCAAATGTTCTTTGCTCATTTACGACATCTCTGTTGGACATGCCCGGTGTTGGTTATGCTGTGTCTGCTCCATCCCCCCTGTACGCCCCCATGCATTCACTCAAACACCCACACTTGCACAAAGTATGTGAGCTGTAGTATCTTAGCAACGGGCAAGGTAATTACTGAGAGAGCCAAGGAGCTGGCATGCTGTAGAGCTACTGGTCTGGTCCCAGCGCTACGGAAACAGGAAGGCCAAGGTTTCCACATCACGGCACAACACAACCCGTCTGTGTCCAATGATTTATTTTTTTAAATTTAAGTTCTGCATTTTAGTGAGTGAATAGCTGTATCGAGCAGGTGGCTTTTCCCCCTCTAAAACGTGTCTCTTTTCCCAGGTGGCAAGGCTTCGGACAAAGAGGAAAGATGATTCTGTTGTGTAGAAAAGATCCTTAAGGCCTCTCCTTGTGAAGACCAGAGAGCTGTTGGAGACGACGGCTGTAGGAGGATCGTTACTGTTTATAAAGGGCACAGATCAGGCAGGCTCTTGTTGAAGGTAATAGAATGACTAACCAGAGCTTTGCCATTGATGGCCCTGGCAGTTTGCTGGCGGTGCTGGCTTCCCAGAGTGGACTAGCAAGAAGCAGCAGCAGCAGCAGTGACAGCAGCACCAGTGGAGGAATCTCCTCCACTGATTTGTCTGCCTACTTCAAACTGATCTTCCTGGGGCTGATCATCTGCATCAGCCTTGTAGGGAACCTCCTAATCTCCATGCTGGTGCTGCGAGACAGGACACTCCACAAGGCTCCATATTTCTTTCTTCTGGACCTGTGCCTGGCCGATGCAGTTCGGTCTGCTGCCTGCTTCCCCTTTGTGCTGGTCTCCGTCCACAACAGCTCTGCCTGGACTTACAGTGCGCTGAGTTGTAAGGTTGTGGCGTTCATGGCAGTGCTTTTTTGTTTTCATGCGGCCTTCATGCTGTTCTGTGTGGCTGTCACTCGCTACCTTGCAATCGCCCATCACCGTTTCTACGCCAAACGCATGACCATCTGGACCTGCGCAGCCATCATTTGCATGGTGTGGACCCTGGCGGTGGCCATGGCCTTTCCACCCGTCTTCGACGTGGGGACATACAAGTTCATCCGTGATGAAGACCAGTGCATTTTCGAACATCGCTACCTGAAGACCAACGACACCCTGGGATTCATGCTCATGCTTGCTGTTGTGGTTCTGGCCACCCATGGCTTCTACGCCAAGCTGCTGTTGTTTGAATACAGACACCGCAAGATGAAACCTGTCCAGCTAGTGCCAGCTATTAGCCAAAACTGGACTTTCCACGGTCCTGGGGCCACGGGGCAAGCTGCGGCCAACTGGATTGCAGGGTTCGGTCGTGGCCCCATGCCACCCACTCTGCTTGGCATCAGGCAAAATTTACACAATCAGCACCGGCGGCTGCTTGGGATGGAGGAAGTGAGGTCGGAGAGGAGGCTGGGCAGGATGTTCTATACCATCACCTTGCTTTTCCTGGTCCTCTGGGCGCCCTACATTGTGGCGTGCTTCTGGAGGGTCTTTGTCAGGTCATGCACCATCCCCCACAGGTACCTTTCCATCACAGTGTGGATGAGCTTTGCCCAAGCTGGAGTCAACCCCATCTTTTGCCTCCTGCTCAACGAGGACCTGAGGAAAGTGCTGAGAGCGCACTTGCCTACCTACTGGAGGACTAAACAACACCTACCCCAGGATGAGGCCTACTGCATTATGTGAGAATGAGCGAGGGGAACAAAGCGGAAAGCTCTTAAGTTTTAAGGTAAATTTAGAGAGCCGTTTTATTGTAAAGCTGTTGGTTTATTGTCTGTTTTGTTGTTTGCACAACAAAGTCCAGTTTTCCTTCAATGCCGGCACAGTGCCACGCTTTGGAGAAGGATATTTGAATAAATGTGAGCTGCACAGGTTTGGAAAGGGCAATAAAAAGAAGAACCTTTGTAACTCTCTGAGCGTCTATATTTCTGATGTTGTACTGTATCATTACTTGTTTGGAACAATTCAACAACCACCACTCTGACAAAGTGTGACACATGCCATTCTAAAATAACGTTGCCTTATATGAGACGGACACGCCCAAGAGCTTTCACCTGAGAGCTAGCTTGTGCCGCATGCGCGGCCACCGCAACGACCCAGACCCTTGAAGAAATGTGCCGTGGATTGTGACTGTAGGGGGTGTTGATCTGATCGGAGCGGCGGTTGCTCTGAAACACATCAAAGAACTCAAACGGAAAGGAGCGATCAGACCACCTTGGACGCCTTTTCATGTAATTCAAAGAAGACGGATGAATATTAAACAGACCTAATACATTTGAATACATTTAAATAGCTGTTGTAAACCCAAAAACCCCTTACATGCTTGTTTTTTTTTCGTTTCCCTTTTGTAGGACTTGATTTAGGGTGTGTCAGGTTTCTTTGTATCATGAAAAAATGCCTGTTTTGCTTTATTTGTAAATGAAACATGTTAAGCAGATGACACTATTTTGAGATATGGCTTGATTTCATATTGTATAGACTGTATAGGAATGCACATTCCTAATTGTGTGTTTTTATATGACATTTCTGTGTATGTGTGAGGGGAAAAAGTGGAGAGACAAGACAGAGGGGAGGCAGAAAAAGACTGACAGACATGATGATGACATAGGCTCCAGTCACACTGGCTCCCAATGAAAGTAGCCTACTTTATGTTGTCTAAAAATCATGCAAAAATCAGCAACTATGATTTGGAAAATGATAATTTCTCCAAATTGGATATGTGATGTGATTTTGTTTTTTGGAAATGCTACGTGCAAGTAAATGTGAAACACAAGAACAGTGAGATGGAGATTGATGGATTGTAACACTTGTATATCGCAAACAGAAAACAGGATTTAATGACTTGAACAATGATGTATGTATATTACATCATTTAAAGAAAAAAAAAGAGCAAAATGTATGTGTATTTGCAAATGATGGCCCTGGGAATGTTTTAAAGTACTCCACGGTTATTGTATATGACAAAAATGGGAAGTAGCACTTACTTTGAAGGAAACAAGACCATCAGCCGGCCCTCTCACATTTCCCCCTCAGTATAAATGTCCCAATTTTGGCGTCTGGATCACAGGATTTCTTTTCAAATCTGAACTACTGCAGGCCAGTGTGTGAAAATGGGCTGAATTTACACCGAAAGGTTTTTTTTCCCCCAAATTGCAATTCATGTAATGCAACTGTTTGACCGCCAGGATATTTTTTGGCATAGATATAAATGTGCAGTTGATTTTCTTAATATGGACACTTGCACAGCATACTGTACTAGCATGCATTCCACTGCGGTTCATAGATTCAGGAATGGTTATTGCAGCTTGTACAAATGTCAACGTGGACAAAGAAATGAGAAAAGCGAGAAGTGGCCCATAATTTTTACATCTAGCATTCCTTGGCGAGATGATATTGTGTAACTGTACAGTTTAACTGAGGAGGTTCTTTTGCCCTCTCATCAATAAAGACTCTACTTTTGATGAATTCTTAACTCTGAAATTCCTGGATGGAAACAAAGATGGAGAGAAAATGGCTATAAGTTGGTTGAAGAGGACTTTTTTTGTCTTCAGTCTTTGTTTTTTCTTTCCTAAAACGATGTCAAAAAATTGCAAACAAAATGTGTCGCAAAAAAGATGATTGCACAAAACTATTATTTAATCTTACAGTAAGTCATTACTAGTGGTTAAAAATGTTAGAAAGTAATGTGCTCCTCAATTTTTAGCCAGAAATGTATTTTAGATTGGTGCTTTAAAGCAGAATTAAACCTGACCTCTTGACTGTTAGCATTTCATCGAGGGCCAGATGAAGAAAGAAAAAACATGCAAAAAGAGACGTCTTAACATTAGCTTTCTAACCACAGCAGTTTCTTGTAGTAAAGCTTTAAATCGGCTTTTTAGTATCCAAGTCCCAAAAAAGACCAACCAATAATTGACACCATAAATTAGCAAAGAACGAAAACAGAGCAGCTCATGCAGATGTTTATTTACATCTGGATAAATAATGAATAAATACTCATTTTCTACCCTAAAGAGAATAAAACAGCTTCATTTACACAGATCATTCAAGAATTAGGGTCAAGTCTTCTGCAGAGTAAATTAAAAACTCACAAAAGCGTCACATTTTCTAGAATTTATAAATTGACTTTTTTTGTTGTTGCAAAAATCAGTCCTTTTATTTGAAATGACTTAAGATCGTCTATCTCTGACTTACAGGACTGCATCTGCAGAAGAAAAACAACTTTACAAGCAGCATCACCTGTGCAAACATCCTTTAAATAATGCACGCTTGACAGGTTGTTCCCTTTTTCCTCAGATGTGATGCTGAGGCAGTCAAACAGCTTATTTTTAGTTTTCTTCCTAAAGATAACTAAAGAAAAAAATAGTAAACAGAAAAGGCTTTGTGACAAGGCCCACTGTGTTTTTTTTTTAATGGAGTGAATGCACTGGAAATCTTTTATGCTGACCCGATCCATTAGCTTCCAGTCTTTAATTAGCAACTATTTCTTAGTCGGGATATTTTTTTCTTTTCTGCATAGCAGCCATTAACTGGCTTCTACACTCCAAACACTCAAGAGCTTTAAGAGGTAACTCGTACTAGGAAAACACTTTTTAAATGTTAAACGAAACACCTCAAACAAATGCTTTTACAGTTATATATATATATATGAAATATGTTGCTCTACAAAACCTTATTAATCAAATTCATCAAGAATTATATTTGCAAATCATGAGTGCATGTATATTGTAACAGAAATGATCTTATGTGAACATAGAATATAATCTATTTAGAACTTGTGTTAAGAAAAGGGTTCATATAATGAAAAGACCTATCTACATTTCTAAACTGAAGTGTAATGTATACTACTGCTTTTAGGTCTTTAGACCTAAACAAGTATATTTGTTTTGCAAAAACATCAAATATACATTTTAAAAGGACACAAAACCCCCCAAACCTTAACATAGTTTATTGTGTGTTAAATAATGATTGTGAACCTGTAGCCATCAATAACAAAAAAACATAAGTACAAACACATTCTTACACTTTGCTGCAACTCTGAAATGCCAAATACAAGACTGCAATTTCAGTTACATGCACATGGTTTTGAAGGGAAACGTGCAACAGAAAGTCTACAAGGCAGCTTCACTACACTTCATTACACGGCTTGAATAACAAGTTACATAAATAGTGAACTACATTGAAGCCAGAGGGAATGTCAGTGTGGGACAAAAGTGTAGCTTTTTTTCCCCTATTAGGTTCTATAGCATCCTCTGCACATGAATTCAGACAGACCTACGCAAGCTGTAGGTAAGCGATGACACATGCATGGAAATAGTGCTCTTTTTATGCGGAAAAGGTATGAATGTCTCAGCTGTAGTTGTGGGGGGACTGGCCCCTCACACACACACACACACACATATTCAGGCACGCACATAAATTAATAAAACATCTCCATCACCTACACAGGGCGGTCTTCTATTTGATTGCACTTGAGTATCATAACATGAAACGTTTAATGGAGCCTGTTACATTCCAGTGTACATCTACGGATAGTTATCGGATGGAAGAGCGGTGGGCTTTGGCTATGGGGGGAAAAGCTATCCGATCACTTTTGCTCTCGCCTCCAGATGATGACCATGCCGGTGGAATCCGACGATGCCAGCAAGCTCTCGTCACAGTTGAAGCTGACGTCCAAAACAGGACCCCCGTGACCTTGCAACTTGTTAACTATGGCCTTGGTGTTGCGCTCCACGTCAAAGAAGTAGACGCAGCCATCCTCGCTGCCGGTCACTAAGGCAGAGGGGGAAACCATTAAAAATAGGGACAATTTAAAAAAAAGAGAGAGAAGAAAAGCATGATACAAATGACAGAAATGTAGCTAAAAAAATTCATTGGTAGTAAAAGTCACTTTGAAATTGTCCTAAAGTAATAAGAGATAGTCAATCGAATTAAACAAAGAAAATAGTTTGTCAGAATTCGGTTAGAGCACTAAAGTCCAATAGGGCGTTCGCCATTTTTTCAGGGCGTCTGAATCTACAATTCAAAAATCCAGTGCCCTAAAAATTTCCCAGAAGTCCATTGATGCTCACTAGATTAGCAAATATACCACAATGCACTGCATCTGAACAATTTCATTTCATTTGAAAAAAAATGTATAAATGTGTTTTTTATAAATTATCCAAGTTTCCATCATCAGAACCCAGTGGATTCCTTAATAGTCTTCATTAAAATCTTCATATTTATTCTGACTTGCATTAAAATCCAGGGCACTGGATTATCCCACACTATATAGTATTTTAGGGGTTAGGGAGTTGTACGTGAATTTGGACACCCCCAAAATCATATTTTGTATGCAGACTGGGACACCGTGATACTTTTTGTCATTAAGAGATAAACTTTTTCTGAGTATTACTGACAGGAAATAGTTGTATAAGTAACAAAGGAAAAACCATGTTACGGTTTAGATGTTCTATATCCGATTTTTAATGCACGTTTACTACAGATTGTGAATTTAATGGTTAGCTATTTCTGTGAAATAACATGCAGCGGTGCAATGTTGTGGTCCACTTTCCTGTTCACAGCAGGAGCACATCAGCAGTTCCACGTCACCTTACCAACACAGGCTCCTTGTCTGAAAGACATGAGAGGGCAGAAGATGCTACGAACAGGTTGAGATCCGTGCTGGATGGGGAAGCTCCTCTTTAGCTGCAGTGTGCCTTCGTTGTCGACCACTCTGACCAGCAAAAATAGCCCAAACTTTCAAAAATAAGTGTCCAGACTAACCCACAGAAAAACATTTGCTTCTAATGGTCCAAACCTGACCTGTACAGCAGAAGCTTATTTAAACACGCATTGACCAGCAGGGAGGGGTCTCTGGCCTCTCGGCTGATCCAGGAGCGAGCTGATATGCTGCAGATGGAGGTGCCTTCACTCACCACCAGACGCTTGGCTTTGGTTAGCTTTCCTGTGGGGTGGGGGTTGGGAGCAAGAGAGGGGGGAATGACCACAACTGCGCCAAAAAGATGCATCAACAACTTCCTCCAACATGACTTATCGTATAAAAAAATTAATGAAAACAAATGATTTTGCTTTTGAATGCAACTGTACCTGTCGCCATGTCAAAGAGGAAGGAGAAGATGCTCCCTCTGTCATCACCAGCCCAAAGGATCCTCCCAGGAGCATCAAAGGAGAGCGACAGCACGCGCCCCGTCAGCTTACTAGAACCCCCCTTCACCTTCTTCCCAGTGGAGATGTTAACCACCTGCAGGTGGTTCTTGCCATTTCCAACCTGAAAACAGGAAACGGCAAGTGGCTTTATCATTTTCACACAGAAGCTCAGAGAAAGCGAGTGATGTTTAGCTCCAAACTGATTCCTTTATGTGTCTACTGAAAAATGTTTCTTAATGAATGAATGAATCTTTATTTATATGACACGTTACAACTCCTTTAGGGTATCAAGGCGTTTCACAATAACAGAAGAAAGACAAATGAAAGTTTCAAATAAGAGAAAAACAAAATTTAAAAACAGCATGAAATAACAAAAAGCAATAAAATACATAAAAGACAAATAAGAATGCAATAAACTGAAGTAAATAAAATGCCACTGACTACTGAGTATTAAAATCACTCCTAAAATAGTAAGTCTTAAGTTTACATTTAAAACTATTAAAATCAGATATCATGCGCAGTTCTGCAGGAATTTTATTCCAAAACTGAGGGCCAGCAATTGAAAAAGCACCGTCACCCCAGCGTTTCTCTCGTGACCTGGGCACATCAATCAAATGTTGGTTAGCAGACCTTAAAACTCTAGAATGGCTGTGGACAGTTAAAAGGAAACTGAGGCAAGACCACAAAGAGCTTCAAAAACAAACAGTAAACGTTTGAAATTAATTCTAAAATTAACAGGGGGCCAGTGCAGTGAACCGAGTACCGGAGTGATGTGTGCTCGTCTGCATTTACGGAGAAAACTAATGTTCACATCTCTGCCAGTCATGTTTAAACTGAGTTTTTATCAGCAAGACATAAATGTACAGAAATTAAAAGAAATGTACAGCTTTAGATAGGATTCCAAAACATTTCTAAAATTCATTGAAGGTAGAACTCTTTAAGTGCTTTCCAGTCACGGTCCCATTCACACACACATTCAAACACTGATGGCGGCTTCGCTAACGAACACTGGCTGCACCATGCGCCCCCCTCCCCCGTCTCCGGTGCAGAAAAAAAGAAAGAAAGACCAAAACATGCAGAGCAAAATAAAGACTTCCAGAGTAAAACAGCGAAAGTGTTGCTGTAAAACTGCAGGATGGTTCTTCACACAGTCATTGGTATTTGTCAGAAGTTATCGGCATCCCAGACTTTTCATAACAACTTGACACCAATCATTTGGCACAAATTAGTAACACCTAAATAAAATTTGCAAAGGTTTACCTCTTCATAGAAAATGTCCTCAAAGCACAGCGTTTTTAAAAACAAGCAGGATGTAAGAAAAACTCTTACCTAATAAAATCACACTACTCAAGCGAATCTTCTTTGTTAATAAAATACTTAGTAAATAAATATTTATTTTAAATAAACATTTAGCGTAAACATTTTCATAGCATCTTTTTTCCCCAAGAAAAATGTATCCCTGCTTTAAGCATTGCTTCATGTATATCAGCATACTGTGACTATTTCCAGATAAAACCCATACTGGTTTTGGTGTCAACATTTTGGAACTTTTGGGCATTTAACAAATACAAAGGTTTTATATATATATATATATATATATATATATATATATATATATATATATATATATATGTGTTCAGATTAATCACAGTTTTGGGTTGTAATTAAAGAACAATCTTTGTTTTAAACCCATTTCAATCTACAGATGACATGGTTGTGAAAGAGAGGCTGGAAACATAACAGAAACAGGTTTAAAACACAGGGAACATTTTCATCACAGCACTGCAACTGTGCATAAAAACCATAATCCAATCCAACTAATTTGTTTTTTTTCTTTTTGTCCCTTTTCATTTTCACCAAAAACTAGAATGTGATGTAATTTTTTGTTGTGTGCTATGAAAATGGGATGATTTTTTTTAATCCACAGAAACTCAGTGGTTGATAAACTACAATAGATAATGACAAAAGAACATAAAACCCACGTTTATTCTCAAGGCATTATAGCCAGTGAGTTATTGTAGCGAAAACCACTAAATGTAATTAAAAAAAATAGATGACTGACATCATTTGACTCTAAACTGCCACAAAAAAATACCTCAAGTTACTCAATTTACAACAAAGCTTGTAACTTTAGCCACCCACCATGAAATTATTTCCTACAAAAATCCATTAAGTATACAGTCATTTCAGAGTGGCCAAACCTTACCCTGCACCTAATGTGAGTGTGAGACACTTGGAAATGCTTTTGGAACAAATGGTCTGTAAAATTTTGTTATGTCATGATATCATTAATATTTTCTCACAATCAATATTTTTTTCAGAGGTTCCTTCAGGAAAGTTTAAAATCTTTGCTTTAGGTGGTTAAAAAAAAGCCCCACAAATGTGTCTGAAAGGGACTCACCACTGTTAGGTTGTTGTTCATGGGCTGGAAGGTGCAGCAGAGCAGCTCACTGGATTCTGGGTCTCTGACCTCCCTAATGCACAGACCATCCTCTGTGTTCCAAATGCGCAAGGTCCCGTCTAATGACGTTGACACAATTATGTCATTGCTCAGAGACCAGGCGAAGTCGGTAACAGGACCTCCGTGGCCTTTTAGGATCACCTTCACGCTGGCAGGAGGGGGAGACAACATCATAATAGACAGGGTGGCATCCAACGAACAGCAGGCCAGGAGGTGCTTGTCATCATTGGCAAACTGCAGACGCGGGACTTGAAGGATGAAGGGGGTAGGGGAGTATTGAGAAGAAGAGCAAAAAAGGCATTAACAAATGAAACATATACTCAAACTGATACAAGCAATTCCCAAATGTATATATTTAAGGAAAGTCAAATACCAGCAGAGTCAACATGTTGATCAAATATGTGGTGCATGCCAGCAAAAGCATAATTTTCACTCAGTGTTGTGTCTCCTGCCATAGCACGACTGGCCTCCGCCACTGATGTGGGCACCAAGCTGCCCGGAGGCCTGAAGACAGAAATATTAACCACCAGGTAAAAACACACTGTACAATGTTCTGGTACAGCTCACAACAAAGTATAACATCAAGAAAAATACGACAGAAAGACATCTTTCAAGCACCTCTCATCATAGACGGCTCTGTTCATCTGGGCCTGTAGCTGGTATGATCCCCTGCTGACAGAGCGGCGATGACCTCGAGCCCCTTGGGCGCGGGGGTCCTCCTCAAAATCCTACCAGAGAGGAGAAGCAAACAAGAAAAACGAGAGAAAAAACAAAACTGAAACACATTCCTGACTAATTATGCAACAGCTATTCAGGCATTTTTGAAAATCCAATGAAACGACCATGCATTGTTAAGGTAAAATGCTCATGTTTGGAAGCAGTGCCAGCCATTTCAACCAAGCTGCTCAGCCTAATATAAAAAAAAAGGTGTTGCTTGGATCACATTTGTTGTGAAACCGAAACTTTCTTTTCAGCTTCCAACTATTATTGTTTAACTCCCATCACCAGATTAGTACAGACACCTGAGCCTATCCCATCGCTCCTGCTTTCCCTGTCCCTTCAGTTTCTTTGAGTCTGACCTCCATGCGGTCCAGTGTGGTGCGGGAGCTGCGCACACTGCTGGCCCTGAAGCTGCTCTGCTCAGACAGGGGCCCATAGCGCAGGGCCAACAGCTGACTGCGCAGCTTCAGGTAATGTCTGCGCAGCCCTGGCTCAAAGCCACACTTGGCGTTCTCTCTGAGCAGCTGGCTGCGTCGGCGGATGTACTGAGTTCGGAACTGTGGGAACGTGGGCGTGCGGTAAGCATTGTACCTGGAGAAAGGAAGCAGTGACACAACACCGACTTGTTTAGACAAACAGTAAGGTGCATAGAAAACTCTCTAGAAGGGTTTTATTTTTTTCCCTTGTCAGTTTTTGCGATTGATGCACGACTGAGTATCACCTTGCGTCCACGGCCAAAACCTGCTGCCAAACTGCTGCCATTCCACACGCAATATGAGTGAGGAGGAAGCCACTGTCAGGCTAGAGTCCTGCCAAAAATAAACAAGTGTTCATTTTAGAGTGAAAATCAAAACATGAACTTAAACAACACACCACCAAGACCTTCAGAGGAGCTAATAAGATCACCTATGGATGTATACCTCTTTCCTGCACCATCAATGTGGAGACAGACCATAAAGCAAAACCAATAAAACCACAGAAACACATTGTTGCGTCGCTGTGTGCATTTAACTTAAAAAAATATGGATAATAATAACAGAAGTAAGGTCTGATCCAAACTAGCTTTCAGTAGCCATTGACAAGCTAGCCGCGTCCTCTAGCGATTCTCTCATTTAAAAAGACCACATTAAAACACTCATTTAAAAAGACCAACAAATTACACATTATATTGTTTATTACTTTCATACAATGTTTACAGTGTGCATTGGACAGCCAAACTGGGGAAATGCTAAGGAAAACGTTTTAAAAAGCCTTACCTTCCTTAGCTTTTCTCTATCGCTGAATTTTATGTCATGTGACTTGAGTGACCAATGAAATTGTTGATGAATGGTCACGTGAGCTCTGGTCACGACTCACAACCTTTTGCTCCTAATTCATCATTCGGCTCTTTTTATTTATTCTAGTCTGTCACTACTATAACACAAGCCCCCTTGTTTCAATTTTCTGTTTGCTGTGTTTGGACCCTAAGTTTTGTCAATAAAGTTTAAAAAAAAAACCTCATCCGGCCGTGCCAACGTGAGATTTAACCTTCTTAATTGGATTCGAGATCTTTTCCAGTATATGAGAAGGTAAATGATCGCCCATAACAGACGATTTTTTCCCCTTTTTTGCTCCCCATTGATAGTACTTGCTACTTAAATATTAGCAATTGTTGAGAATTTAAAATACTGCAGTGTATTTTTTACACTCCAAATGCTGTATTACATACAATACCAATAATTTGTATAATGCAAATTATACAATTTAAATTTATATATATATGTTTTATCTGCTAAACCAATACCTGCCATAACTATTTAATACACAATTCATATTTGTGTATATATTTATTTCTGCTAAAGCACTCTGGATAGATGCAAACAGCATTTTGTTGCTGTGTACTTAAGACGTGCAATGACAATAAAGTTAAATTCTATTCTATTCTATTCTATTCTATTCTATTCTATTCTATTCTATTCTATTCTACTTATTTGTCTATATTTTTAAATAAATCTCCCTAAAGTAAAAGATGAAAGGAAACACTTATAAATCTCTAATAATATGATTCAAGTCTATTCAAACGACCTGTTAAGAAACATGCTGGTATCTACAATTGTGTCCAAGAAAAAAAGTGTGTTTATTTATTTGTCTTTCTTAAATGCAGTTTAACGAGTATTTCAATATTTAATAATAACAACTCTACAACCATTGGAGTTGTCTGATGTTTTATTCAGTTGTGACCCTAATTGCATTTTTTCACTTTATTGTTTTGTTTTTTGCCAACAACCTCAAAGATCAAATTTAATCTGACTCTTCTGTGGCTGAACTGGTCATCCTCTAAAGTGGTGGACATCTGATAGGAGTAATAATAATTTGTTCATTATAGAAATGCTTGAATCAAAACTGCAAATAAAATCTCTGAATTTTGTTAATCAACCAAACAAAAATTATGTATATTAATTCAGCTAAAACAAGAGCTGCACATAAAAAAATCAGGATGAAAAGTTAAAAACAAAAAGCAATAAAACAAAAACCAACAGCAGAGCAGAGTCTCAAACTGGGTCAAAAGCTCGTGTTTGGAAGGCATAACTATACAGAGATAAGTTATAAATTAGCCTGTAAATAGAACAAGGTGCAAGAATGAGGTCAAGACAATAGGTTTCTCTTTATCCACCTTATTTAATGTTTAAAACAGGGACATTACTGTAAAGGAGACAGCAAGGCCACAAACACAAAGCAACATACCTTGAAAAGAGAAAAAAGTACTGTTTAAAAAAAACTGAAAAGAAAGATAGAACTGTGATATCCTGAGTAGAGAAAATGCTTTTACATACAGCAAAACCAAACATGAACCTCAAATAACACTCAAGTGACAAGAATTGTTAAGGTTTAAGGGATGCAATATGTCAAACGATGATAGAAGGCATGCGAGTAGACAAAATGCAGGTAGGAAAATCATCAGGACCTTTGTAAAGAAAATTGTAATTATAGACAAAAAACATAAGAAAATCCAAAACTATCTTAGATATGGAACATTATATGAAAGTCTTTGTAATTTAGGGTATCTAGGAATCTATTAAAAGTAGACTCGTTGATGACAAAATTAGTTTAGACTGATCATTTGGATCACATTTCATCAAACTTGAAAGCAGTGTGTAATTTATTCACATTAAAATTCTAATAAAAAGAAGCTAATTGAAGGCCATTTTTTTTAAATGTGTGACAAAACAAATACAAGATAACAGTTTAAAATAACATGCATCTTTTAAATTCTGGTTTGGGTGTTTGAGGACAGAAATCTTCAAATTTTGCCTGATCAATATGAAAAACAAAAACTGTTATGATCTATGACTAAGTTTAAATGAAAAAAAAAAAAAAAGTGAAACACAAAGCTACCTTGTTTCTACAATAATGACAATGTGCTCCTGTCATGCTCAATTGGTTAACACCCACAGTTCCAGTGGGATCACGATGGCAGTATTACAAGGTCAGCTCGGAGATTTCGCCTGGCTCAGCAAAGACCTGCAGGACTGTGGGCAATGCTGCTCAGCTGACAGAGCTCTTTGCTTGTTCACATTGCTCTTTCTCGAAGGGGCCCCAGTGCCAGAGCCATTCACAAGCCCGGAGCATAAATGACAGAGTTGAGCAGCACAATAAATCCAACGTTCTCCAAGAAAAAATAAATAAAATAAGAGCATCAACTCTGCAGCACAAAATGCCAGGAACAAAAGGCAAAGGTAAACACAAATTCTTAAATTGATACATTTGTGATTAATTTAATATTTTATTAGAAAACTGACATGGTTACAAATGTAATTTCAAATTTTTGATTATTCCACAATAGGTAACAAATCAGACAAGAAGTCAAGCACCAAGGTAGAAAAGTTATTTCTGCACTTAAACTAGTTATAAAGTTGTCATCGTTTTTCCTGATTTGATTTTGCCTTGCCTGTACAGCAACCTCAGAGTCCTAAAGAGCAGCCGAAGAAAGGTGATCAGAAAGGAGATGATAACACGAAGCAAGGAGGTAAAGAATTCTGCAAATCAAACCTGTGCTTATAAAAACTGTTTTTTTTCTAAAACTGTGGGGGTCGTTTTTAATCTCCTAGCAGGACTGCCGAAGGGAGAGAAGCAGTAACTTCCAGGCATTTGTGAAGATGGCTTTGGAGACACTGCTGGGATCCTGTCGTCATAAAAGAGGCGGTTCTCGGGGGAAACAGGGATGACCACTCCTTACCCGCCTCTGCTCTTGAAGCCGATGTGTGGCCCAGAAGTAAGGTTCTTCCACAGAGGCTGACACTAAACCTGATCTCCATCCATCATCTTCTATCGTCTCTCTCTTGTCGCTCTCCATTTCTCTGCCCGGCCCACCCTTGTCCACTCTGTCAGACGGGATGCTTTCAACCAGTCTCCAGGTTAGAGGAGACCTCAACTCTAAGTAAAGCAATCCCTCCCACCCTCGATATCATTGCTGTCTAACAGCAAAAACAACTTTTGTACATAATTATTCAAATAAAAAGCTATTTATCACAGCATTCTTTGTTTATTCTATGTGTACATTACAGCCAAAAACCTCTATATGTTCAATTAAAAAAACATACAAACAAAAAAACGACAGAACTCAAGTTTCATGTAAAATTTTATAAAAAGGAACACAGGTGAACCAGTGCCTTCACATGTACAGGGACAAAACACTGAACCAAAGCAAGTCGTACAATCTTAAAGGAAGATTTTTACAACACTTATTCCATGAAATGTGAATGCAAACCTTTGAAAACATTTAGGTTTAAATCTAAATCCATATTTGATAAGCAACATTGGTATAACACTAATACAGATTCTTTAACAATAATCAATCGTTTTATAAAATCTGTACTTTGAAGGAATAGTTCATTAAGCATACTGTGAAATGTTACTTTAATCTGCATACAAAATTAGTGGTTTCTTAACACTTTTTTTCATTAGACAGTACTCTCAAATACCCTGATTTCATTTCTTTTGTAAGATTTTTTTTTTTAAATGGGTCTAACTGAAAAGTAAAAAAACATGTTAAATATTCCACAAAACAAAACACAATCAAGACACAAAAACATCAACATTTCAGATTCTTTTTTTTAGAATATTACATTCAAAAAGTAAAATACTGAGGAGAATGGATTTGCTGCTTTGTAACCAATTTATGCTCTTTTAATGTTAATGGAATCTATATCTGCTTTCTTCAAAATTTTATTTTAAAGGAAAAAACATCTTTATATATCTCTTATGGTTAGAAAGTTTGACAAGAAAAAAAAAAAACAAGATTAACAGTAAAGTCAATCTACTGACTACATTAGTAACTCGTGTTTTTCTCCTCATAAGGCCAACTCTTTCAGGACCAACACTGTATTTAGTGGAAAAAAAACTTTTGGTAAAGTCTCTTGATGCCTTCCTCTTAAAGACCCTCTCCAACGAAATGTTTGTTTTTGGTGTTTTTAACAAATTGTTGTCGCATTTTCCTCATGATAGATGACATAAATAAAATAATTAAAAAGATCAAAACTGCGTTTCTGAGTCTTTATTTTTTCAAAATTTGATGAATCAGGAGCAGATAAAAACCTGCAGTTTGAAAAATCTCTGGTTTGTGACGCAGCTATTGGAATGGGCGGGGCAAAGCCTCCAGTCTCTGCTACAATTCTGATGCATCCACTACCAAACAACTAGATCCATGTTCGCCTTTATTTTCCCTTATCTGAGCTGCCATCTGGCTCAAAACTGTACAGCTGCACAGCTCTAATATTGCTTGCTAATTTTAGTGTTTTGCTATGCTAATGTTAACTTGGGGTGGTGAGTAAGCTAGCGGGAGAAAGTCTAAACAAAGGAATGCTGGGATATCAACGAAGGGTAACTTCCACACTAACAGTTCTGCCCACAACTTAGAGGCGAACTTCTGACGAACTCCTGCTGCTCTGCAGAAAATATGTCTTAAAAAACAACATAGGATTTTGTTAAAAACTGGATAATCAGAATTAAAAGACCAGTTGGAACAATTTTGCAATCAAAAAATGATAGTTGGAGTGGGACTTTAAGATGTTAGCTCATTCGTCCATGAATGTTTGACATATTTTCTGACATTCTCACAAACTCTTTATGTTAGATTATTGAATAACTGCGCCATGTGAAAAAGAAAGTGACAAAACAATCTGTTTGGTCCTTTCTTTGGTTGAGTTCTCACAGAAACCAAATCAAATGCAGGAGTGAGTGCAAGTCAGTTAAACGTCTTCAATTTGATCTAATTTGGATAAAAAGCAGTGAAAGAAGAATGATTTAACATCCATAAATAATGTAATCTCAAGAAGTGTGAGTGCTATCAAAACTTGGTGATTTACTATTTTAAAGAATTCAGGTGGGTGCAGAAATCAAAAACATAAGAACAATGTTTGAATCTTAGAAAATGACCTCTATTTTAAGTTTGGAACGTAATTTTAAAATAATTTAGGATCTATCCTCCACACTAAGACAGTTTTTGAGTGTATGAGGAAAAAATGTACATATTTCAAATTACAGTTGGTTCACTTTAAGATCAGATCATATTATATTACTGGAGAACAAACAAAAAACACAACAAAAACAAAACTCAGATTCTACAAAGATCTGTTGGCACGTCAAATACGTACATATTTCAAGTTGAAATTACTTTGTTGTTTAGTTCTAAGATAATTTAAGCTATTTTGAATTTTAACTGAAAGATAGGTTCAAAGGAGAAAGGCCCTTCTTTCTAAACAGTGATGGGAGTATGATGATTTGGGCTTGTTGCAATAACAGAACGTGGAGACACCTTACCATAAATATCTTTTTACAACAGGTTTAGGAATCAGATATGAAACTTTATGTCTGAAAGGTAAAATTTGGCTCAGATATGGAAATGCATCAATGAAAAGAATAGATGAAAAAGTAAAATGTTGCAATGAAATCCGGTGGCTGGGGATTCGTACAGCATCAAGAAATGAAATTAAAAAGAATTCAAGCAATTTTGTAAATAATAATGTAATTAAAGATATCAGACTGGTTATTACATGGAAAACTACTAAATAAAAGAAATTTAATTTCCCAAGTTTACAATTTGATTTGATTTACAACATAAACAGTTAACATTTATTCTAAAATTGTTTTTGTTTTAAAAACTAGTTTTATATAAAGAGTAATTTTAATTGAAGAAAGGAGCAACTTTCATTAACACAATTTCGGATTCTCTAAACAAAGATGAACAGAAAAGCAGTTTTTTGACAACTAAAATAAGAGAACTGCTTCCAAAGTACATACATTTGTGGATTTCAAGAATGGATATTGCTTTCCTAAGTTCAATTTGATTCTGATGACTTACTTTTTTTAAACAGCTCTAAAAAAGGAAAAAATAAAATCATTCATGTGAAGGGATTATGTAACCAATATTTAACTGAAAGAAAATGACTTCCTGTTTTCGGTTCTAAAGGTGCTTCCAGAATCTGCTGTCGTGCAATAATTGTGTATTTCCCACCTCTGACTTAAGCATTTTGATGTTGTTTTTACTAAACAAATATTGACTCACAGTTATACTTTAAGAGGTTTCCTTTTTTATACGTCCAAACAGATAAAAGGATGAGCACAATTAACAATAGTTGGAGAGTCAGGTGATGTCTTTTTTCTGGTATTTGGTTCAGGTAAAAGAAGCTAAAAAAGTGTAACTAAATTTGTCCTAAAGTTTAAACTGCTAAACCTGCTGGGATCACACAACATCTAGAGGACTTTAGCCTTACAGTCTCTCTAGCTTGTCTCTAAGGGAAGGAGCAGCTGATCTCTACTGTGCTGAAAGCTATTGATTGTGCCTCACAGTGAGATATCAGTAACTGTTGTCACAACAGGAGAGCTTGATAACTGTGGCTCAGATACAAAAGGGATGGTACAGAGAGAGAAAAAAATGGCATCACATGCTGTTTTCTCATGTATATCAAAACCAGTCCCCCACCAGGCATGAAAAGGAAATTACCCAGTCAATGTGTAACCCAACTTAAACACTAAATGTTGGTTTGTTGACAGGCTGTGTGTGATGGAGGATAAAGTCACAGTGCAGAAGTACAAAACCTGCATCTCTTCTCTTGATTATTGCTTCCTTCACTCCAGTTTCAGCGCTTACTTTTAAAGAAGGAGGCGGTAAAATATCCAGCATCCAAAAGTGACCCAGAGGCTTGTCCAGCTCAGCTCAGACCACTTCTGAACGGTGTGATGGGTGATCTCGTCCTGCAGGGAACGGCAGATGTTTATAAAAATACCACTGCAGGTTATAAGATGGAAAACAAACGGAAATCATGCAGCGAAACCTTAATAATAGAAGGTTTTTTTCTTTTGTTCAGGCTAGTTTGATGTCTGTTTGTATAAAATTACCCCAGCAATATAATCTCACCTCATCTTCTTCCATGTAATCCACGCTGGAGTTAAACACAGAGCCTAGGTAGGTCATGTGAAGCATGGCTAAAGCACTGAATGCTATGTTAATCATGTACACCCACAGCTCCTAAAAATGAAAAACACAATGTTAGTGAAAAACTGTTCTTTGGCAGGATGAATGAACAAAAATTATTTGAAAAAACATGATTGCATTAGAGGATCAAACCATTTAAAAAGAAAATAATATTAAAACCAGAACAATCA
Source organism: Adrianichthys oophorus (assembly GCA_036245035.1). Classification (NCBI taxonomy): domain Eukaryota; kingdom Metazoa; phylum Chordata; class Actinopteri; order Beloniformes; family Adrianichthyidae; genus Adrianichthys; species Adrianichthys oophorus. Next base: position 18,857,559 of record BSAI01000015.1, read on the forward strand.
TTTTTGTTTTTCGTGAAATGGATCACTGTTTCCACTCGTGCCTCGCTGTTCTGTGTAGACGACAGTTGATGGAACGAATGGAACGATCAAATTCAATTCACAACTGTATTCATTTCAATTAAATCAATATTTCTTTTTCAATTTTCTTGGTTATGAAAAGCGTTTTTATACGACTAGCGTTTTACAGGTTTCGTAGTTGGTTGAACGTGTTTTTAAATCACTAATGCTTCCATTTGAAACAGTCAGAAAAGTGGGGTTTGTTGTTACAAACAGAAGAAATGTAAAGAAAAATAGATTTATAGATTCTATTGCTTAATAATGCTTCTGTAAATTTAAGATCATTACTAATTTAACCTTCGATTCTTTTAAATCCAGCCACAATCAGCTCTGCCTATGATAAATGACTGCAGCTTCTGTGTTTTACCTGAAGCTTTTTCATTGACATAGGACAAAATGTTTTTAGGGATCATGTATTGTACTATTTTATTATTGTTAGAATGTGAAAACATTAATAAAAATAAAGAATTAAAATTTAGAATTCTAATCCTTCTAGGGAGGTTAGAATTGTAGTCTTAATGAACTCACTTTCCTCCTCTGCGCTAAGGAAATGTCCAAAAACATTTTAACAAATGAAAAATGCTGTTAAAAACAAATCTGAGCAAAAAAAAAAGAAAAGCTTGCAGAGCGCGCAGAGGTTCAACTGCATGTTACATGAATCTACAGTGAAGTTTCTCATAAAATGATTTTAGTTTTCTGGATTAGGTGGAAGAGAAGAGACTGTCTGTCTTTGTGTGTAAACAGAACAGAGAGGCTGTTGGTTACCAAATGTTCATCCTGCGAGTTCCAAGTAGCAGCTTAGGTTGCCATGGTAAGGTCAAGGGCATCGCTCTGACTCATTTCTGAAAATTACAGTGACTACTTTTTAACACAGTTTTGTGAACAGGAGCACTGCTGAGCATTATGAAACTTAAAGGCAATTTGAACACGTTTTTATTCTCCCACTGATTTTCTGCTAGAAACATTTTAAAAGTTGGGTATACTTTCTGCCATTCAGTTACAATGTAAACAAACAAAAAAAAATCCACTAAGTGTTACTAAATCTAACTAATTTGAATATTAAAGACATGATTATAAAATAACTATTTTAATCTTTTTTAATGAATTTTAAAATGCAAATCTATGCCTGAACTTTTTGATTGAAATGTTTCTTTACAAATGTGTATATTTGTTTTAAAAAAAAAAATACATATAAAAAAAGGTCAGTACTCATTTCCTTTACAAACCAATAATTCTAACATGTGTGCCACATTGACATGGGGAATACACTGTGTGTGTGTGTATATATATATATGTGTGTGTATATGATTAAAGTCAATAAATCAAAGATTTTCTAATACAACAACATAGAGAAATGAAACATGACAGCAAATCTAAAAACAAACAATAAAAAGAAATTCTAAAAATATAAGACAGCATACTTTATTTAAGATATAAATATGCGAACTTAATGAATTTTATGAAAATATATATATATATATATATATATATATATATGATGTCCATTAGTTATCAAACAGACATCTACTGTAGATGTCTACAGGACATCTCAGACAGCTCTATTTTGTTAGTCTATTAGATGTCTACCAATAGTGTTCTGCATAAAGAGGTCTCCTACACATCTACTTGTAGACATCTAATCCGTGGATATTTGTAGATGTCTATTAGAGAACTTTAAAAAAAAACAATTACTAGACATAAACTGGAAAAGCCAAGACAAACATGTTTCTATCATTGTGATTTTAGCGTGCCATCATCCTTTTTTCTTCCTTCTACTATAAAATATGAACATGACAACATTGGTGTAGAGTCCACTTTTTTCCTAATCTACACATGTAGATGCAAATTTATACTGTCAGAACTTTGCGCTTTAACAGCAACTAGACACTGTTGTGCAGCAGAAGATAAGAAAATGTGCTTTAAACTCACTCTAATAATAATCAATTTTGACAACAGATTAAAACGTTTACCATAATTTAGTTCAGTTATATCACAGGTTAAAAATCTAAACAGAAATAGAAATGTTGTTTTGATGCAAATTTCTAAGACCTTTGACCCCTGGTACATGTCAGTAGAAATGTTTGCTAATTCTTAGAATGTAGAACTTTGTGATTACTAGTTGTCTATGAATGAAAAGGCTGCACAGTGGAATAGTGGTTAGCTCCTTCACCTTACAGCTAGTAGAACTCCGTTTAAATCCTGGCTGGGACCTTTCTGTGTGAAGTTTGCATGTTCTCTCTCTACATGTGTGGATGTTTTCCTGCTTCCTCCCACAGTTCCATAACATGTTTCAGTGGTTAACTCCTGTCTGCAAATTGCTCCTGCGTGTTTGCGTGGCCCTGTGACAAACTGGTGACCCGATTAGTACTCCACCTTCAATAGTAAAAAGGAAACCTGTGTTAGTGGATTCTGAAGATGGATAGATGTAAGATTGCAGTATTTATTATTTTAACTAGGAAATGTTTAAATGTCCCAAAAGCAAAGTTCCATGACCGGGGTTTAGGCCGCCGAGGCACTCGCCCTCGACTGCCACCCAAACCACATTGCACCGGCCCTTTCTGAGCTCTCCTGCAGGTGGTGGACCCACTGGGGAGTGATCCCACGTCAATCGTTTGGATTTTACCAGACCGGGGCCCATGGGAGGAGCCCCAGCCACCAGGCGCTCACCTGGGAGCCCCAATCCCAGGCCTGGCTCCAGGGCGCCACTCCGGGCGACGCAACGGGATCTTTGGTATTTCTTCTCATGAAGGAGTTTGTGAACTGCTCTTTGTCTGGCTCGTCACCCAGGACCTGTCCGCCATGGGAGACCCTACCAGGAACCGAAGCCCCAGACAGCATATCTCTGGGATCACTCGAGCACTCAAACCCCTCCACCACGTTAAGGTGGCTCGGGAATTTGGTTCGGATGCCTCCTGGAGACCTCCCTAGGGAGGTGTTCCGGGCCTGTCCCACTGGGAGCAGGCCCCGGGGAAGACCCAGGACACGCTGGAGAGACTATGTCTCTCGGCTGGCTTGGGAACGACTCGGGGTCCCCCCAGAGGAGCTGGAGAAAGTGGCTGGAGAGCGGGAAGTCTGGGCATCTTTACTTAGACTGCTGCCCCCGCATCCCAGTCCTGGATAAGCGGAAGAAAATGGATGGATGGATGGATGGATGTTTAAATGTTTAAAAGTAATCTAATAGAAATCTATATTCCAAGATTAGATGTCTGCTAGAAGAGGATGTGAAAGATGTGTAGTAGACATCTATACACAGATATCTTTCAGAAGAGTAACAAAATAGAGTCCTGTAGACATCTACAATGTGTACCTAATACATCTACCTACCTGCTAGTGGGTAAAACATAGCAATCACAAAATAAAAAATAAAAAAATTAAGGTCATCAGTCTGTGTTAATGTTGCTTTGCTTTGATGTTTGTATTAAAGTTGTAGTAAATACTGACATGGTTCCAACTACTTTTGCTTTTAAACAGGCTTCAATCCAGCAGTGTACAAGTGTCACAACAACCAACAAACTGAACAAAATACAAGCTCAACGAATAAAATGAAATTGAAAGAATAAAACATAATTTTATTGAATAAAAAAAAATCTTGTAGTTTTCTTTAAAGGTGTTTTATTTTTGCTAGAAACATTAAGTGTTTATAATAATTTGCATGGCTGTCTCCTTTGTATTGCTTGGAATAAATTACCTTTTTGTTCTTGTGTTTGCAGCTTGGATAACATTTCTTTGACAGCACACATGCATTAAAGATGACTGCAAGCCTTCTCCGCAATGCTGAAACATAAAAAAATGACCAAAGCATGAGAATGAAACTAGTGGAAGAGCCCCTTTCTGAGCATAAAAGCCAAATTATAGACTGCAGCGAACAGAAAGCCCTGTGAAGTAAAGGGGTCAGTTCATTTTTAATGCTGAGCTAAGCACTTTCTGAAAATGGAAGATTCTGTTATGAAATATTTTTTTAAAAATCATTAGAATATCTCCTACCGTGTTCAATGTATGTAATGAACCCCAGAGATATCAGCACTGCCCCAAGATGGAAACTTAAACCCTGAAATTCATAAGAGTTAAACTCACAATGACACCCAGTGAATAAAAAGGAACAGGAATTCATGTTGTAGAAGTTTGAAATGTGGCTCACATGCAAAAGGGCGCAGGCTGTATATGTCAACATGACTGCAGTGAAGGTCCCAAATCTGAGCGCGCTTTTAAAAACATCTGTAACGCAACAATATTTGGTGTGTTTTAAGAATATTTTTCTATGAAGGGATTAACTTTAAAGAAACCTACAGGTGTGCAGAAAGCGAGACATGGGCAGATTCCATGATATCACCACCTCCACCATGGAGCGGGGAAACTCTATGTTGAGCGGCTCGGAGACACTCATGTCCCTACAAAATAAAAGATATTTCGCTATTAAAAATGTAAATCCATGTATTTGTTTGAGTCAGCAGAGTACTCCAGCAGCGCTGACCATTTGAGGTTTTCTTTCTCCTCAGAGAAGCCCGCCCCTGCGAGCGTCGTCGTAGTCTCACTCAAATAGCCAACAAAATAATTGCTGAAGTGGAAAGACATCGTGTTCTCATATGCCAGCAACCACCTAACAGGAGGACACCAGAAATGGAGGAGGCAGGTCTGCATTAGAAAGTCATTTAACTGAAAACAAAATAATTATTTCACAGGAGGAAAGGACTTACTTTGCCAGCGTCCCTCTGAGAAGCAACAGAACAGGAAAAAAAAAACGTTACTGACTTTGCTTTGGAGCAAACGTTTTATTTTGAGGCTTTGTGGTTTATGTCTCACCAAGTTTCTCAAGGTGAGGAAATGGTTAAATGAGAAGGTGGAAAAGATGTCCTGGTACACATGTAGCTGCACAGAGAGGGGTTGGTGACATGAGCACACACATGCAGGTGAAGTTCTTGCACGTATGGTAAATGGATGTTGAAGCATTAGGTAGCTCTGAAGTGCAAATAGCATCAACTCAATCAGCATCAAATCATTAAAAAAATGACATTTTAGGAATCAAAACAAAATTCCTAAAAAACAAAACACGATTTCATAAAAAATGAAAAAATAAAAAGGAAATGCTTTGGAAAACAAAGACTTTCACACAAGCACTAAAAAAAAGGAAAAATAAGCTAGAAAAGCTGTTACTTCAAATGAATTTATATACAGCCCAACAATGTTTTTTGTTGTTGCTGGTTTTAAGTAAAAAGCTTGTATTTTGTAAGTTTTTATGTACCTAAATGTAGTTTCTTTTGATTATGGTGTCCAAGTAAAGGATTTTGACTCTTTTTAATAATAATTTCCTACTTTCTAAATCCTAGCTTAAATGAGACGAACAAAATCTTAACTGTGCTGATTTTCAGAAAAGTTTGGAAAGGTGCAGAGTTACGATAAATTCCAACAAATTAAAACCTCCCAAAATATCCTTAATGACTAAAAACAAGGTTTTAAATCTTTGCAAACTAGTGCAGAGGGAAAGCAGAAGATGTTGTGCCTGAACTATCACCAAAGTTTTCCAGTGACTGTACCAGAAGCTTAAAGAAATCTCTTCTGTCAAAAGATTTTTGAACAAACATCATCATCCTATTCCACAATACCTTTTTCGGCCTCTTATCTTGTATTTTTAGGCTTTTCATTTTATTTCTGGAAATAACTTTTTTTTAGATTTTTTTGTACTTTTGCTTTCTGATTTTTTTTTTCACGTTTTGGTTTCTAGAATTTTTTATTTTTTTTTTATTTCTGAAATGTTATTTTGTTTTTTTTATCATTTGTTTTTCTTCTTTAATTGTTATTGTGATCTTTAATATGTTTTGGCCTTGAGTGATTTGTTTATGTGATTTGCACTTCAGGGCTACCGTAGAAGCATGCAGACAAGAGCAAATTACATAAATAAATGTTTATAACGATGATAAAAGTGATTTCACTGACCTGACCTTCCTCCTCTTCTTGCTGTTACAAAAAAGACAATAAAATAATATATTTTTTGCAGACAGTCCACACAGTACAAACAGACTAAGTAGTTTTCTCACCTTCTTAACAGCTTGTCTCCATAGACGGGTATGAAATAGGGGAACAGGTAGGGTGCCACGCAGTTGGAAATAACCAGGCAGATTTGGCTCTTGAGCCAACTAACTGACACTTTTAAAAGCCACTGAAAGCTCTGCAGAAGAAAAAAAAAAAGGTTACATCTTGATGTAAAGTCCACGTCTACGTTCCTAAGAGATACTTAAAGACATTTACCAGCTTACGTCCTTCTAGAGCTTCTTTGTAGCTGCTGAAGCTGATCCAAGGGCCAAAGATGACAGTGCCTACAAAGTAAATGTAGCCCATGAACTCGATGGGTGAGGGGACACTGGTCACTACGCCTCGATCCAAATCAAACGCCAGAGAGATGGCCTTCATGGCCACCACCATCTGTGACCCTGGGGGACAACGAATCAAAACTCAGTGAAAAGAAGAGTCGCTTAAAAAACACGGCAGTCATGCATATGAACACATAGGCAAAGCTAGAAAAAATTTGGCAAAGTCAGAAGGTTTTTTTCTTTTACCTCTCATCTTGTGCCAGTTGGTAGTATCCATCATGTGCAGTTCTCTGATCAAGTTGGATAAAAAGTGGTTGCATATAACTGCACATAAAAATATGACCTGATACCCAAAGAGGAATGCCTTACCCCAGCAGAAGGTAGATGAGCACGGTGATGGAGAGGAAGGTGCCTCGGATGGTAGAATGGCGGCACAGAAAAAGAAAGAGGTAGCAGAGAAGGCTGAGCAGCACCACCCAGATCATGTGGAGCTCAAAGAAGAGGTAAAGGGTGTAGAAACCTCCAGCCACCGTCCCCAGATGCTTCACAAAAGCGGGAAGACCTAACGAGGAAAAAGAGCAGTGCTTGGTTCCTGTCCAAACAGCACGGAGCTGACAACAGTAACCGCGCTCGTACCAAACATCCAGAGCAGCCGACAAAGCAGGCAGATAACCAGCAGCTGCCACACTTGCTCCAGGCCCTGCTGAGCTGTTGGCAGCAGGCAGCCGTGAGCGAGCTCCTGGAAAAACTTCTGCCGGCTGAACACTCCCATCATTGGACAGTGGAAGGAAGCCAGACCCTGCTCTTTTACAGCAGCAGAGACAGAGTCTGTTATTTGCATAAATCAATAAAGCATGAGTGAAGTATGTGCTGTGGTAAACAAACAGATGCTGTAAGCCTAAGGACTTGTTACTACATTCACTATCCCAGCATGCAAAGCGACAGCAAGCCTGCAAACAAATCCAGTTACTTTGACCAAAAGTGCGTCCCAGTTCAGACCGTAGCAATTAAAATTAGTTAGGAAAAATAGTTCATTAAAAAAAGAGCAAAGAAAATATGAATTTAAAGAAAAACGTTTTAAACGTTTTTGTTTGCGTGCATATACCACTTTTGGAAATGACAGACCATTTCCAAAAAAATACAATATCACGGCAAAGTATATTCATTTCCATAATTCCATTAATAACTATTACATTTTCATAGAAAAACATCGATTTGGGGTCCACAGTTTAACTGGTTTCAACTATTTGTTTATTTTTAGTACATAAATAGGTGTTCCAGGTCATGAAACCCAAAACAGGATTTCAGAAAATTAGAACACTGTGGAGAAATCATCATTTACTTCTCAGTTTTGCAAAAAGATAAAGACAGAGATTATGATCCCATCCAATTTCTTCTAGAACATTCTGCTAGACTCATGCAGTGGTTTTGGATCGAAGAAAGCAGAGTTTACAAACATCAGAACGGGACATTGCAGCCCAAATCCTGACTGAATGGAGATTCCCTCAGGACTTCAAGCAGTTTGGGTTCTGCTCCTCACCAGTCTTCCTCCAAACCCTCGGAGCTTGAGTCCCAAAATGAAAGGCATATCAGAAAACAGGATCTTAGACCACTGGCCAACAGACAACTGGGCTCAGAACCGTCTTGACCTGAGGAACCCGACAGTTGTAGCCTATCTCCTGAATGCGTCTGAATGTGGTGGTTTTTGAAGCTGTTCCTCCACCTTATTCCACTCTATCTGGATGTCTTTCAGGTTCTTGGATCTTGTCCGTTTGATAATCGGCTGAAGCCCACAATTGTCTTTTTGCTGCTGCATCTTCCCCTGACACAGAGACTTTCCGTTCATCTGCTTGAACACAGTGCGCTGTGAACAGCCAGCCTCTTTTTGTGGCTTACCCAGACTATGGAGGGGATCAGTGATGGTCTCCTATAGTTGTCAAGTATAAAGTTTTCCCTAAAAATAAATGCTTGAAATCAATTAAACAGTGTGCCCTTAATCTATGGTCTGCAAAAGTTCTTTTTTTTAGTGGAATTATGGAAATGAATCCACTTTTTGATGCTATTCTAGTTTTTTTTGGAAAAGGTCTGATTGATCCTTAAACATAAACACACATCCAGATGTTTAAATATATGCATCTCATAACATTTTGGTTTTAATGTGTATTTTCACAGCTCTTCATCTAAGAAGAATTGGGACACCCCTTCAAACGTGGAGATAAGGCCACATTTGAATCAGGGTTCACTCTAAAGGTTTGTTTGAACAAAAAAAATGCTTAGTCTGTATTTAGTCTCCAATTGGATCCACACTGAATAAAACGAGTGTATGAATAAGAAACCTGCTGGTCAGTCAAAAACTAGGTCTGGGTGCATCTCTATGCATGCATGTGACTGAACTCTAATGTGTGCTTATCTCCGCATTGCAGTCGTCCAGCAGGAGTTGACTCACAGGCGCAGCTTTAACACTGCTGTGTGTTTATGAGAGGCACGAGCCCCGGAAATCAAACATCCTAAATGACCGTCGGACCGTTATCGCTGCTTCGTTAGCCGTCTTGGTTTCGAGATGCTTGGGAGCTTGTTACCCAGCGACCCCCGCTTCACTAGAGACGACCCCTGCACCGTTTCCGGGGTTAAACTCACCCGCGCGGAGCATTAGTAGAAGCCGCCTCCTTTGAGTTCCTGTCCGGCCGCCTGTCTGCCCCTTCAACTTTAGCCCCTCGAGTCTGTATTTGGCCGCTTAAACACTGTCGGTGCAGAGGAGGAATATCTGGAGAACGCCCATTGTCACAGCATCAGGACCAGTGGCTGACCATCAATGCTGGCACGCGAGGACACATTGACCAATCAGAACGTTCGACACAGTGATGCCAGCCAATCAGAGCTCAGAACACAGCTTGTGTGAAGCTCCTTAACTCCAATCCGTTGTTTCTCTAAGGTTTCTGGCTTTTCTGGACCAATGGGATGCGTACAGCGTGCATCTGGATTTTCAAAAATGTTTGTGCAGCAAGATGTCAGAGGAAACCCCAACTGTGCATCATAAATACACCATCTATTTGTATGTTTCTACATTACATGACCTATATATATATATATATATATACAAACAAAGCAACACAAAACAGGAAGAGCCTCTTTCTTTGTGATAAATGCCTTGTTTGATGTACTTCTAACCTTAAATCACCTTCATAAGTTGTTTATCATTTATAAATCATTTATGTATTACTGATTATGATTACTTAGATAAATAATAAATGTTTATACCAGGAAATCAGAGCTACACAAATGCATTTCTAACTTTACATCAAACTGCAGGTTAAACCAGGTTCTATGTATCTGCATGTCATAAGAATAAAAATGTGATATTTAAGAGCATTACCAGTCAAATAAATTAACATTTATTTATTTATTTTACAAAAGGAACAAACAACTCAATATCTCAGCTAAAAAATTTACAAAATTCAGTTTGGAAAAAATAATCTTTTTTTATTTTCTTCTTTCAGCTCTAAAAGAAACAAATAATTAAATAGTGGAAAATTTTAGAATGGTAATTGTATGTCACTTTTAGCTTCATATATATGTATGTGTATATATATATATATATATATATATAAATCAATTGAACATAAATCCAAACTTGAATAGTTTTGGCTTTCTAGCCATATGTGATGGGAAAAAAAATGAAAAATTATAGGATAAAATTAGCTGAAAGTTACAAAATTATAATAATAATTTAATAATACTTCTACATTTATTTCCACAATCTAAACTTGCTTTGTGTTTAAAGATGTCCAATTTCTATTAAAACATTAGACAAATCAATCATGCCCTTTTCTGAACAGTAAATCTATAACTTTACTTGTACTTTTCATAGGCTAAATTGGACATTTTTGCACGTTTGCTCATGTTATGTCACAACTTTTCAGTAAATCTTGTCAGCAGAATTTTTGCATATCACGCTAAACATAAAGGAGTGCTAAAACCAAAGTGATGCAGTCATTGCACAATAATTACCTTAAGCAGCTCAATCTTGATAACAGCTCTGATGGAATACTGGGCATTCTGGAGAACAAGAACAGGATTTATGAGGTCAAATTAACAATCCTGACAGATGACAGGAGAAATGTGTGGGCCTTTGGTAAGAAAACAAATCTAGGATTTTTTTTTTTTTACCAAATGTTGTGTTAAAAGAAAAAGACAAAAACAACAGATATGCAGTATAAGAAACATGGTTTATTTGAAAACACGCCATCTACAAAGTTCATCCCAAATTATATCGCATTAGACATTCATTTCCCAAAATAAATGTTTTACAGTAAATCCTCCTAATTTTCTGCATTTTTATTGATACTTTTCAGTAAAGCCAACATTCATGTTAAGAGAGTAGACGCGAGGAAATAATGACAGCACGGAAACTGAGCAAAGTTTTTCTTTGAACAACTTAAAACGCACAGTTTAATGGCTATCCCTTCGTGAATACAAATATATAAGCAAAATCAGGCTTGGATTTGACCGACATAATTCTTTCCAACATTCACAGCAGTGCAGATGAAACTAAAGGCCTCTGTTGGCTAATCCAGATCTGAACGTTTATTTTTTTATGGTTGTTGGAGCGTATACATATCTTTGAGCATGAAATTCTTCACTCAAACATGCCACGATGTTCTGCCATTTAAAAGAAAACCACAAATTGCATATTTGTGGAAAGATTGGTGAAAATAGGGCAAAGCAACACTGCAAGTGTTGTTAGAATGCAGCATGTTTTCGTAGCTTAAAATTAGTAGCTTTGTGTCCAGGCAACTGAGGTAGATCTTTGAATGTAAATATTATATATAATTAAAATAATAACAACAGACCAAAGAAAATAAAAAAAAATCACCAATATAGATGATCTAGTTTACATTAGTAACTAAGCAGCAACAAACTGCAACACAAATGTATTTGCAGGAGTAGGAGAGCACTTTTTCCATGTATGTCACAATATTAAGGCACAGGACCGTGCATGTATAAGATACACAAACAAAAAAAAACTCGTAAAACTGAGAAAACAGTGTAAAATAATGCCGCACTCTAGAACGCAAACAGAAGACGAGTAATAACACAACAGTTGTTTCAGCTACAACAAACACCACATTGAGATTGTGTTACTCTACAGTAATAGCACAGGAATGCCACAAGGTTTAACTCAACAAATCTTACAAGATGATCTCAATATCATAAGCAATTTTTTCTCTTTTGACTTGAGAGACATATTTCGAAGTCGAAAAAACACTGACAGCCTCATCCGGCTTCTTTTCAACAGCATACTGTTGGATTTTTGGTTTGCTCAGAATATAATCATAATTTCTTTTAACTTCGAGCAGTGAGGAGGTGAGGCGCTGAGGTGAGAAGAGCTCCAGAGAGGGCGGCAGTTGTGGATGTAAATCAGGAAGACTATTGGGGTTAAGTGTCGGCACCTTGGAATTGTTCAAGCGTGATGGAGAATGTGGGAGGGGCATACCAGGAGCTTTTGCTGATGTCTCAGATGTTTGGATCTGGGAGGGCACAGGGGGGACCTTTGGCACAATTTTTGTAATTTGGGGTAAAGGCAAAACACAAATGATAGGAACACTGCGTTGAAGCTGAAGTACTGGTAATATCTGAGTGTTGTTTTTTTCTGCAATTTCATTTGGCTGGTTATTTTCTGCAGTTGAGCTGCGGTCTAAATGTTCCTCCTCCTTTTCCTTTTCCCCTTCCTCCTCCTCCTCCTCCTCTTCCTCTTTAGAAGAGTATTCCTCCTCAGACTCTATTAAAGGCTCAACCCGGGTCTGGAACACAACATGGTTGTGGCGTCTGCAAAAAAGAGCGCCACATTTGGGGCACTTTCTGCCATCTTTGACATGCAGCAGTTTGTGACGCTTCAGGTTCTGACTTGTAGTGAATGACCGATCGCACATGTTACACGGAAATGATGGCGCATCTGTGGAAACAGATGGGGCCTCTACCGCAGGGGCCTCTCTATTTTTTGTGGCTTCACCTGTAGCAGGTGTCTTAGTGGTTTCCATTGCTTCCCCTGTCGCAGGTGCCTCCCTGTTTCCTGTGGCTTCAGCTGTCTCAGGTGCTTCATCTGTGACCAGAGATGGCGGCTGTACGTGGCGCAGTCGGTGGTGGTTTATAAGTTCTGATACATCCTTTAAGATCTGATAGCAAAGATCACAACAAAAACCACCTGCTGGTACAAGAAAAGACTTGAGGAGGACAACCGGACTCATTTGCTGTGGTACTGGGGTGCCCGCTGAGTCAATTAGCGACGGCGATACCGTGTTTTGGTTTGATGGACTTTGCAGTGAAACAGTTTCAGTCAAAATTTCTTCAGTCTGCAATTCCACTTCCTAGAAGACAAAAGCATAAAAAACCTAACTATTTGGTGGTAAAGAAAATATAAAATGTGATACAAAAGTTCGGTTATAGAGTAGAAGAAATACCACAACTGTTTTAAAGTTTTAAAGTCCCACTCTGGTGAACATCATGTTTTCTGTGTTTATAACATGTTCTTGTGGTATAAGTATTCCCTTTTTCAAATTGTTGTAAATCAGAAGCAGACCAAAAAAATTCTATTAGAAAAAAAAATTAAGCTGGGTGGGCCACAAGTTCCCTGCTCCGCTCTATTCTGATGCATTCACTTGTGTATGAATGAATCTACACGTCTTTGTTTTCCTCGCCTGATCTGGCATCTGGCTCAAAACTGTACAGCTGGATAACTCCAATATTGCTCGTCATTTTTGTTGCAACAATTTCTTAGGTTTGGGGTCTTAGGGGCTATAAGCTAGCGGGAGAGAACGTAAACACAGAGCTCTCAGTTTTGGGTTGCTTCTTTGCAATAGTCTCGCCTACAACTTAGAGGTGAATTTCTAATGAACTGCCACTCTGCAGAAACTATGTTCTAGAAAACAACACAGATGTTTTTATTGTGACAATGGAAGACTTTTACAATAGATCAAAAGATTATCAGAGTGGGACTTTAACAAATAATAAGCAAAGTCAAAAAACAAGAGAAATTGGTGACAGCTACCTCTTGCGCCACTGGGGTTGGTGGTGTCTTTTCTTGTTCAAAAAAGTTTTTTTCAAGTACCACTACAGCAGAATATTTGATCTTTTCATGAGAGCTTTGTCCAGAAAAACTTTTACTCTCCGTCCCTGCATTAGCTGAACAGCGGCGCCTTTTTCTGGAGCGATAAATCCTTTGCAGAACAAAAGAAAAGACTGAAATCATGAGACCATAAACAACAGAAACACAAAAAAGACATTTAAATCTTGGTATTCATAAGCACAAGGACTAAAGCCTGGGCTATTAAAAACAAAACAGATTGTAGAAATCACTAGAAAATATTGTTTAGTGTGGTTCTAAAATATATTTTGAACTCCTTAAAAATGTTTTGTTTTTGTTTTTTTTTTTTTGCTCAACCATGTAGGTCAGGGATGGGCAACTCCAGGCTTCGAGGGCTGCAGTATCTGCATGATTTCCAGATATCAAAGCCCTACTCATGACTGATTACCTGGTTCAGATGTGTCCAGCCAATTAGAGAATGCCAGAGCAGGGTATGTTGGAAAACATGCAGGAATGCGGCCCTCAAGGCCTGGAGTTGCCTATGGCTGATGTAGGCACTTGCATTTAGCTATCAAAGCAGTAACAGAACATTCCTATTTATTCTTCTTGTATTTCTGTTTGTTAACTTAAAATGCAAATCAATTGATTTTTTTAAGAATAGTTAGTAAAAAAAAAAAAAAAAAGAACAAGATTATACTTTGCTAAATCTTAAGTCCTTTATATATAATCTGGTTTTTCCTTTTTTACTTTTAGAGGTTAAATGTTTTATTTTGTATAAACATTTTTAGATGTAGCCCCAAATATCAAGTTTCAAGTTCAGAAACTTGAAATATTATATATACTTAATTACATCTTAAAAATACAACAACAACAGAATAAACAAAGAACCTTCATAACAACTAAGTTTTTCCAAAAGTATATTGTTTTGTTTCTTCTTGTATTGATTTGTTATGAAAGCTGTTTTACAGTCAGCAACAGGGCAACACGATAAGTGAAAACCTTGCAATGTGCATTCTGCGACGATGATATGACTTACGATACATGTTTTAAAAAAAAAAGCAAAACCATTTAAATTTTACTGCAACAGTGTTATTTCAATAAAAGTCAGAATACATTAAATTATATAGCAAATGCCCCCCGTCTACATAGGAGATGGGTATCTAGCATGTAAGGGAACCATCCGACTGGTCGAATCATGCATAAAGTTCTTCATTTAATGCCTCAAGCTGCCATGAGATTGGTTTAGCATAAACATTTATGGTCTCCATTTAATGCAGTCTATGCAGTCTTTTGCGATGTGTGCATCATACAGGGTGAAATTGCAAAGACAATAAATTTGTGATTTATTGAGCAGGCGTACTCATCACTCAAAAAAAACACAAGAAAGATCTTTCATAAATTGGCAAGTTATCACTTACAAAAAAATTATTTTTTTGCTTAAAAAAACCCCAAAAGGACATTGTTTAAAAATAAAAAAAATCTTAACTACTGGATTTAATGAATCAGCATAGTTTTTCAATACACAGACGGATCAATTATAGTGTCTTAAATTTCTTAATGTTTAATTTCAGAGACACCTTCTTGAACTTCTGTCCTGAAAAAAGTCCATAAATATATGTGGAAAAAGTCAAAGGAGCGTGAGAGCACTACATACCTAAAACATATGTACACATTTTTAAGCCTTATTTGCAAGATCTGAGCTGAGTCAGACACGTGTCTTACCATTCCACCCTTTTTTTCTTTGGGTTGGGCCTCTGTTTTGAGCATGGAAACACAGAGGGCACATAGTCAGGCATGTCCAGGTCAAGGGATGGCTCTCCTGCAAAACAAACACAAACAAAAGTTGAAAAACAAACGGTTGATTAAAAATTACAGAAACCATTATCCAGCTTTCATGAAAAACTCTCGTGTTAAGCTTACCAGAGATAAAATGATCGCCACAAATCCGACTGTATTCGCTTAGCTTGGTGCTGCCGTTCGTCTTTTGTATCGCATCTATCCATAGTTTCCGTCTTTCTGCTTGAAACACTCGAGACCCGGAGGGTATTCTGTAAAATTTGATCTTGCTGGCTGGCGAATACCGATTTTTGCAACCATTTATGCAGCACGTTTGCGTCATTTTTTTTTTATTCTACACTAACACGGCTCGCACTTTCGCGTTAGCACAAGCTTAAAGTCGTGGAGGAAAGTTTACTTCCGCTGTAAGTATGCGCGCACAGCCTCGTTGCTAACGTCATGCGGAAGTTTCTGAGTTTTTTTTCTTTTATTGAACAATTAGAAAATTACAAAACCTTGAATTGAATTGAAAGTAGTACAAAATGGCTAGACATAATTAAGCAGAGAAGATCTTAGAGTGCTTACGAACAGAGGGAACAAACGCAGATTAACACAACAAAAACGAAACTTGTAGCCTAAAATAAAGATATAACAACTGAGGGGGAAATATTATTTATTTACATCTGTTGAAACAACATGGAAGTTTTCAATCTATTATATTTTGCATTTGTTTTTGGTTCCTTAAGGAGTTTTAGTGATTCCAGTTACAGTTTGAATTTATTTTTGAATATTCTAAATGTATTTATATTAAAGACGGTTAAATTCAATTGGGCAGAGAATTATGCTTTTACTCATTTCTTTTAATGTATTTTTTTAAGATTATGCTAAATAGGATGTTGTTTGATGAAAACGTTGGTAATTGTGGGGAAATATTTTTCAGCCAATTACATAGTTCTTTCCAAAATATCTATATTATAGATATATAATACTACTATACTAGAGATATATCTATAGACAAAATATGTTGCGTGGTTTCAACTTCTTTTTCTCAGAATGAGCTGCACATATTATTGAAATTAAATTGTATTCTAAAAAAGTTTGTTAGATGGGTAGATGTAGTTTAGTATTTTAAATCGATTGTCTTCAATTTTAAGAAAAATAGGGACATTTAAATTTAAAGTTTTCAATTTATTTTCCATAACTTGATCACATTTATGTAAAATTGTATATTGCAGGTTTTTTTCATTGATTATTACAATTTTTTGCACATTAAATTTAAAAGCTGATCATAAAAAACACAGACCAAATGTTCTTTTCTTACCATTCACAAAGAAAAAGGGATTTGCACCCATGTTTGAAGTGTGAAAAGGGTCCATACATCAAAACATGGCAGTACACTGACGCCCCCTGCTGGTTGTTGGCAGACAACCTTTCAAATTAATGGCCCACTCCAATGAAAATCGTTTTTGTGGTGTTTTTAACATATTTTTGTTGTGGCATTTTTCTTATGATGGAGGACATATACTCAAAGAAAACTAAGCTTAAAATGGCATTTCTTATCATTTATTCATTCAAATTGTTGTAAATCAGGAGCAGACAAAAATGCCGTTTGAAAGAGAGCACATTTGTGAGCTAGAATATTAAATGGGTGGGCTACAAGCTCCCTGCTTCACTTTATTCTGATGCATCCACTTGCAGACAAATAGAAGCATGCACGTCTTTGTTGTCCTTGTCTGGGCTGGAATCAGACTCAAAACACAATTTTTTCAACAAAAAACAGCAATGTCATTAAAAAACCACTGGGAACTCTCCTCAAATAGATCTGAATATGATCAGAGTGAGACTTGTTTTTGAAGGTATATTTTTCAATAATAATATAAATGTTTAAAGTTTGTTGTCAGATGTAATCATGAAAAACAGTGATGGTCATCTTCATGTTTGTTTGTCCTTCACAAAATTAAGAAACTAAGTCTCACACAGCACCCACATGTAAATGTCAACTTTGCACAAAGAGAGAATACATTCACATTCGGTAGTTTTTTTTTCTTCGTTGTTGTAAGAATGTTTCTTATCAAAAATATTAATTGTTGCAAAGTCTGTTAATTGGTGTTTAAATGTTGCTGCATTTGAAAGGAACATGCATCAGTGCAGCAAGCAGCAAATCTTCTCTGCTGCTGGAAGTTTACTCACTGACTGTCTTTATGAGCTTCTGACAATTTTACACAATTTTAAGCTGCTCTACTAAACCCAATAGCAGGATTTGTTGAAGTGATCTTTGGCAAGATCTCCTCACTGAATGATATCAAATCAAACTTTATTTATAAAACACTTTTGACATTTTACTAAAACAAAGGGATTTACAGAATAAAAGCATCACACTTTCACACTTGTAAAAGAAAAAAAAAACACACTACCCCCTCAACTCCTCCGGGACACCCCCACCCCCCCACCCAACATAATGAAACATAAAATTACACATAGATACGATTTGAAATAGGAAAAATAAATAAATAAATAACGGTAGAAATCCAGCTTGATGCTGAAGTGAAGAAATGATCTTTTTGGGTAAGTGTTCCCGCCTCCCGGATCAAAGCCAGACCCGAGAGATCCCACTGCAAAGACCCTGTTCTGGGAGAAGGTTTAATCCTTGGTGTGGAGGATCCCTCTGAGGAAAACACCAAAGTTAAAACAAAATGCTAAAAAAAAACATGTAAAAGGTAAAAACAAAGATGAAAAACAAGATTCTTTACTGACATGGTTATAATAAAAGTAGATAAAAAATGATGTCATACGACCCATGAATTCACATGAACACAAAATATGAAAAGATAAAGTAATTTAAATATCCAACAAAAATATTTCTACATTTCATTAAAAGCCAGGTTAGAAAGGTAGATCTTGAGCCTTCCTTTAAAAAATATGGACAGTCTCTGTAGCCCTGAGGCTCTCTGAAGGCCAAGCTTTACATGGGAGAATGTCAGACAAAAGTTGTCAAGTGAGCTTTCCATGACATGACAACACCTTCAAAGTTAATTCTCTCCGTCAGAACTTCTGTTCCAAATATTTTCTGGCTGAAGTCTCAGACAGTCTGGAGTAGATCTCACATACATAGACATTCTGAATGTAGAAAGAACTTGACATGTGATTCTGTTACATGAATTCTTACAGGCTGCAACGTAAAGACTTCCTCTGGAATGTGGGAGCGGAGAGGATGGTCTCAACCTCACTGAACATCTCTGGGTTTGTCTCGGACGTGCCGTTCAGGCCAGTACAACCACAATGGCCAATTCTGCAA
The DNA here is from genome assembly GCA_036245035.1 of Adrianichthys oophorus. Classification (NCBI taxonomy): domain Eukaryota; kingdom Metazoa; phylum Chordata; class Actinopteri; order Beloniformes; family Adrianichthyidae; genus Adrianichthys; species Adrianichthys oophorus. Next base: position 18,876,073 of record BSAI01000015.1, read on the forward strand.
CAAGTGATTTCACAGCAGTGTGTGACCAGGCTGGGGACCAGCATTAAGAGGAGGCTGCTTTAATTACCCAATCTACAAAACTATGAAAAAGAGACAATGGCAGAATAGGCAAAAGTTTGTCATAAACCAATGCAATCCAATGCAATTGTAATAATTTCTGACTAACCATCTTTATTTGGTAGTTGTCTTAAGAACCAAAAGGGCTTATTGTAAAAACAACATTAATCTTCAAAAAGAACATTTATACCATGACTTAAAGTTTATACATTTATATCTTCAATGTGCAAATTTAAATGATTAAGTAACATATTTTTCAAGATTTTTGTTTGCATCCCAAAATAGCTTTGTAAAGCGTTGAAATAGGCACATAATTATAGTTCAACTAATGTATTCATTGATTTATTGTTTCTTATATCCTTGCATAACCAATGGTAGTTTAAAAGCATTGCACTCCAACAAAAGTTTTCCTCTGCAGTGCCATGGCGGGGCCGTTAACAAACCACACTGAGGACGCAGTAATTAGGGAAGAGCCCTGTTCCCGGTGAGCTGTACCTGTCTCTGCTGCAGCTCGTAATGACTCCATATGTAAGTTAATATTTCCTGGACTACCTTGGGTGTATTCGAGCAGCCCGTTATGTCTGGGCTGGTACTTTATGATTGTGGAAACCTCACTGGGACTCTCTTCATTTATGACTTTGCCCCCCTCTCACTTCTGCAAAGACTTTTGTTCTGCGCCGTCATTGCAGATATCACAGACACATTCACACTCCAGCTTTCATTCATTAGGTCAGCACAGGTTGGTTGATTCTGCTTCCTGTTTGCTTTTTATTGCCATGTTAATATGACTCAAAACGTTTTATTTTTAACAAGATGAATAAGGAATGGAAATATACATTAGGTGAGTCTGCATGAATGTGCACTCATGATGCAAACTTAATTGTTTTCTGTTTAACACGTCAGAGTGTGACGTGCTGCTTGATTAACAACATTAACATTTGGATAAAGATCAGATCTCACTGACACTCATCTTAAATGGTATTTAGCCAAAGAAGCTTTTTCCTATGAGTAGTTCTCCACACTCTTACACTCTATTCATTATTAATCAGTAAGTAGAGCCCCTGCTTTTCCGTTCCTCAGCCCTTTTTTTAATTAACATGTTAACGTATTCTTGGACAACATACCTGACTTATGACAAAGTTCCGCTTTAGGAACTAGAATTTGTTGAATAACGTGAATTAGCTGCACTTCATTGTCATTTATGTGAGGTTTTAATTCAAAACAATAGCGGTAGCCTCATTCATTCATATATTTCAAGACAGATTGTGTTGGGCCAGATTTCCTTTTGCCTGCGTGGCAAATATCAGTGGATGTGAGGCCTGACAAAGTAATGTAATATAAAACTGCCCTACATCTTCTGATCTTTTGCCAATGTCCAATTGGGAGTTAAACAGGTTAAAATGGTTTTGATTTGATGATAAGGGAAGGATAGTGTGCTGAAAACCATGTCTGCGTGTCTATAAAAGCTGTGGACTGTAAACTTGAGGCTTCCATCTTTGACTGGGTTTGACTGTTTTCAGATGTTGAGAAGATCTTCTGTTTTATTCCAGATCCTTTGGGTTCCAGCTTCATTCTTTTTGAAGTTCCTCAACATTTGCAATTAGAAAAAAACAAATGACATGTCCATACTTACTAAATGTTAGCACGGCTACTGTTGCACACAAGTAGAACAGATTTCCTCATGATCTCAAACATTCCTTCATTTTGGTCTTAAAATTCACACCGACGTCCTGCAGCAACTTCTACATTTATCCCCCTAAAAGAATCTTTCAATGTTGTATTTTGTTATTGCTACCAGATGTTTATCCATCTATAAAGGATTTCTGTGCATAGAAGGTGCTTAACGAAAAAAGATCCTTGCCTTGCTTTCCTTAAATAACAAATAAATAAATAAATAAACATTTTATTTACTAAAATAAATTTCCGGTCGCATAATTAGATTCTGCAACAAACAGGATTGAGGGGCCCTCCTGTGGTCCTTAAGGCCGACCAACCTCAACTGTCAATCACTGTATTACAAAGTTCGATGTAACTTGTTAGATAATTTCAAATTATTTCTTTTTAAATTACATTTTGAGTCAATGCTTATAACATCTTTATGGTTTTGTCACATCTTAAGCTTTTAATACAGGTCAAGACAATTTGAGGTCATGTAAGTGGAGTTACGCATTTTTTGATCTTCAATCTTGTCTATGTTGAGACAGAAAGCCGCATTTTGTTTGTGAGCTGAAATGCTAATAAGCTCAACTTCTCATTATCATATTAATGAAGAACAATTCTAGTCCACCTCATTCATTTTTAATTGTTTTTGTATAGTCAATGAAATCTGTAGCACAAACAAGAGTGTTTAGTAAGTCATTGTTGCTAAAGAAAATGGTCATTTTTGGTTCATATTTGAACGTTTTTTTTTGAGTTTCTTAGGAAAGACCTGTATTTAAAAAAGTCATGTTCTTCTTGAAAGCAGCAGCAGGATGTCACCAATGGGTGTCACTGTGGTCAAAGCGAGGGAAACATGCCTTATCCAGAGTATGGATATTAAATTAGTGGTAAACTGGACAGAAAGAGCTGACATCCAACAATGAAAAATTGAAATATTACAAAGGAATAATCTGATTTAAACAACTTCAAAAATGTGGTCAATCTTTTTCATTTATGCTAGACCCAGTTTCCTTTACCAACCATGTTGATGGTTTGGCTTAATGTTCAAATCAAGACAAACCTTTTGTTCATTCTTTGAATGAAATCAACATCTAAATAAAAATTAAAGGAGATAAACGGAGACGGGTTCATTTATCCCTACAGTTCATCAGCAGGGATCCAGCCTGCAGTATTCCGTGCAAGCAATGGTCTATACCTTTAATGTATTCAATAAAATGCTGGTTTTGTCATTGTATTATATTTCAGAATCAGTAGTTTGCACGAGTAAAACCACCAGTGTGTTCTTTAGAACACACATGGGTTTCTCCTCCTATCAAGTGAAAGCCTCTGACCTGAAAAAAAATGAGCTGGCATTACCACCGGGCCCTTTCCCTCCTCCTCTCTTCTTCTGCCTCAAGGTGACTTCTCCATCTGCGCCAGCCTTGGTCATGCCAGTCCCCCTTGACTGCAGTCACATCTTTCTCCATTTTTTTTCTTTTTTCGTTGAGTTGTTTCTGTCTCACCTGTTTTATGAGTTTTCCCGGAGCTGGAAGAGCCCATCAGTCAGAGCTGTGCTGCTTGTCCCTGGCAACTGAGTGTGTTTGGATGGGGGGAACACTGTTCATACAAGCAGAATGTGTCTGAGCTGAGGTACATGCAGTGACAACAGTGTCATTTGCAATTGTGTGGTTTCTCTTCCATCTTCCTCACTCCATTTATATTTTCATCCTTTTTTGACGCTAGACGCTTCCTTCTGAACTACCTTTACTTCACTGCTCAACGTCCCCATGAAAGAAATATTGAATCCTGAATAACAAGGTCTGGGGGACTACTTATAAATCTTCATTATATCCATTATACACTGACCGACTGGTTTATTAGGCACATCTTGCTAGTACTGGTTTGGGCCCCCTTTTACCTTCAGAACTGCCTTAATCTTTGGTGGCACAGATTCAACCTGTTCCTGTTCTTAGCTGACAGGAGTGGTACCTGGTGTGGTCATCTGCTGCTGTAGTCCATCTGCCTAAAGGTTGGATGTGTTACATATTCAGAGATGCTCTTCTGCAGACCTGCAGGGTTGTTACCAGTGGTTAGTGGAGTGACTGTTGCCTTTCTATCAGCTGGAACCAGCTCAACCATTCTCCTCTGACCTCCAGCATCAACAACGCGTTCTGCCCACAGACCTGTCGCTCACTGCATATTTTCGGTAATTCGGACCATTCTCTGTAAACCCTAGATATGGTTGTGGTGAAAATCTCAGTAGATCAGCAGTTTCTGAGATACTCAGAGAAGCCTGTGTGACACCAACAACCATGCCACATTCAGTCATATTTCTTCCTCATTCTGATGCTCGCTTTGAACTGCAGGAGATCGTCTTGACTGTGTTTACATGCCTAAATGCACTGTGTTGCTGTCATGTGATTGGCTGATTATACATTTGGACTGGTTTGCCTAATAAAGTGGCCAGTGAGTGTATATATAAATGTTATTATCACTATTATTATTATTGTATTCTGATGATTGTTGATGAAGATGAATGTGAATTATGACTATAATTATATTATCCTCGAGAAAAAAATCCTAGCTTTATTTTGAAGGAACAGGCTTCAATAAGCTAAGCTTCTGCTGCTCCTTTTCAAACACGTTTTGCATTGTTACCATTATTAATTATGAGCTTGTATCATATAAATGTATCCTAATTGTCAACACGTTTGAAACAAATGTAGTAAAAATAAATAAAGTTTTGACCATCCACACGTATAAATCTTTGAGATATTGTGTCAAAGATGGTTTTGGGAGATGCAGGGAGTCTGACCAGTACGGAGAAAACAAACAAAAGCAGTCTCCTCCGTTTCCCCAACCTCCATCCCTGGAGTGTTGGAGCTGTTGCTCCTGACATCACTCAGTTGTTCAGAGGTTGAGCCACTACAACGCAATTACACATTCATTTTTGCCTCACCGTCAGCCAGCAAGGGGTCCCCTCCCCCTCAAAGCTCCCCATTTCTTCTCGTTTTCCTCCTCACCCCTCTCAGTTTTTCCGCCCTCACGCGCAATCTCTGTTTTTATCTGATGTCTCAGCTCCTTCCCTGACACCCTTGACCCTTCTCCAGCATTTACGCCCCTCGTTTGCACTTTTTCCTCACCTTCAGCAGGTGCAAAAAAAAAAAAACCAACAACAACATACACACAAAAGACCAGACGCAGAGCTGGAGAGTGAAGGGAGCCAAAGGAGAGAGGGATGAGAGGTAAAGTGTGAAGGGAAAAGCAGCATGAAATAGTGTGAAATGTGAGGGGGAGAGCAGAGAGTGGAGTGGGTTGGAGACCAGGGGGTGAGTGGAGAGACTGGCTAATGATATATTGATTTGGCTGAGCCTGAAGCAAACAAGTAGAAGTGTGTAGGAGGTGACGAGTCATGGCCTGCAGATGTCTCACAACACCTGGGCGAGATTGGTTTTGTTTATTGTATGCTAATCCTGAAAGGAGAAGAGACACTTTTTGTGAACTGACAAATCCCAGTTTGATTTTTTAGTCCTCCATCCAGAAACCCACTTTAAAACCATCTAACGAGCGCATCCTGAAGGAGATCTTAATTGTTTTCATCAGGGTAAAAGCTCAGCTGTCAGTGAGTCATTCTGAAGGGAAGTTTGTGGCAAGCATTTAGCCGCTGGACGCCCATCGGGGATCACATTAGGTGGGATCCTCCGGGGATGGAGGCTCAGAAAAGGGGGAGATGGAAGGATGAAGTGGAATTAATTGGATTTTATGTTTACTTTTCCGAGTGCATCCTGGCCTGCTTGTGTCCGTGTGTCCCTGCGGGCAAAGAGGTGAAAATCCCTAATATTAAGCACAAGCAATTCAGATGTTTCTCATCATTTTAAGAACTAATGGATGTTAAAAGGGAGCACAATGAGGAAACTTAGATCAAAACATTCAGAGAAGCTACAGCTGCAAAGCCTGCAGTGTCTGAGATGAATAGATTGATTGAGAAAATTAATTTATCACAGGCTGAAGCTGTTTTAATTCAACATCTTGTTTAGCTGATGTTGCGTTGCCTTCCCTCCTGTTGTGCTAATGCGAACCAGCCTTCCTGCCCGTGTTGTTTCATGTGAATTGATGGGTAATATTATGCTATAGGCTGAGGCAGGCTCTGGAACAGGGAATCATTCAGGCGTTCGACATGAAGACTCTGAAGTCAAATTAATTAGGCTACTCCCAGTAAGCAGTCCTCCTTCTCCTCCACGGTCCTTTGCTAACCAATTTTCCCTTTTGGAGAATTCAAGTCAGCGCCCACTACACTTCTTTCTTTGTGTTTCCTTCTTTTAGGCCTTTTGTTTTTATGCTCACTCACGCTTCTGTCTGCAGAGCTTTAACCCGCATTTCAGATTTCAATGTTTTTCCTTTTATTTTAGTACACACCACTCTTTTCTAGATTTTTTTTTCTTTATTAGGTGATATCAACCTTAGTCCACGTTGTAATGAATCATCCTTTTGAAAAAAAAAAGAGTGTCTCTGCATCTTTTGTTCCGCTTTTTCTTCTAACAAAACCTTTTCTTTGTCTGGTTGGAGCCATGTGAGATTTGGGATCAGAGGGTTCGGAGTTGGGGCCAGTGAGGTGTTGATGGGTTGACTTCAGGGGATAAGCCTCCATCTCCCTCATCACAGAGAAAGGCCATTAATTTGTTTAGGAGGACTTACATGCCCCACATGATTGTCAGCCCCTGGTGATGGACAGGCTCAATTATCTCCGCTGCTCTATGTTTTTTTTTGCCTGCTTCTCAGTTCTTTCAGTAAAAAAAAAAAAAAAGCTTCCAATTATTATTCAGCAACCAGTTCACTCAAAGACGATCGCTCATAACTGATTTAACAGATTTAATCAGAAAAATCCTGCTGCGATCGTCTGACCTGAGAATGACTCCTAATGTGCTGAAATCCTAGAACCTTGAAAGGTACTTTTCAATGAAAAACACACACAGATCTTACTTAAGCCTTTAGCATGCACAAATATGCATTATATTGCAATCAAAATTCACATTACTCTGTTCAGAAATATGTTTTTAACTATGTTTTACTATGTCCTCCTCATTTCTGAGAACCGACTACCTCTCAGTTTTTCTGGATTGTAACAGTGCTATAAATCTATTATATTACTTTTGACAGCAGTAGGTACAAGTTCCTTTCAAAATAAAATATATCCTGTGTCAAATAAGATCCCAGTGAAGTAAGTTTGCAAATATACTTTTAGACTTTTGCCTCTTAACAGCAACAAGACAAGATAATAATATGAGTTTAAATGTATTCTAATACTAAACCACTCTGACAACAGATCAAACCTTTTATCATCCTTTTGCTTAGTTATCTGACATGTGTGGAGGATTGGTTAAGCTTTTAATACCCTTTGATTCAGTGTAATAATGCCAGCAGTGGTTAAATAAAAAATACAGTTCATTTTTACTTGTGTAAGATCACTTCAGTTTAAAAATCTAAAAATACAGTAGAAAACGAAACAAACCTCTTATTCATTCAAATTGTTAGTAATTTTCTGGCCACAATGGCGGGATAAAAGAGCCACATGTGGCAGAGCCCTGATCTAGGGCTAGTCATTTTTCTTTTCCTCCATCTTCATTGACAACCATGTAAAAGTTTGCCAGGCTAACTGTTGAATAAAACCGGCTATGATTCTAAAGTATATAAAGAGCGATGGTTTTTGGATGAAAACAGCTTTTTTTTGTAAAGAAAAACATTTACAATTGATAAATGCCCTTTTTTTTTTACTTGCAAATGAATACAAATGTCCAGTGAGCCAATCACATTGCAGCACCACGTGGATGTGGTCAAAGGAGCTGCTGTTGATCAAACGAAGCACATAGACAAAAGGTAGATAGATCACAAATATCTGCTAGTATAGTTTCCAGAGAGAGGCTGGAAGATGGAAGAATATTCAGAAAAATGGCAATGCACTGCTTGAAACGGCTTTGTTAAAGCCAAACCACAAAGCACATTAATCAAACCGCCCTCCCACCATTAAAAAAGCACGGCAGCAGTAACCAGAGTAACCGGACGTCATAACCGAGGAAAGGCCATCATTGAAAGCATCAAAGTCTAAAGAGCAGAAGGCAGATGACCACAGCAGGGGCCACTTCTGTCATTTGAAAGGAAAAGAAAGCTTTTATTTTTCCACAAATAATGTAAAATGACAATGAAAAGGATGAATGTCATCATCTGTCACTATGGATGCTGGGATTAGAATAAAATATGAAAAAAGTGGCATCTATCCTCTTTTCAGTTTACAATAGAGAGACATGTTTGTTCAACGCTCAGATTTTTGGGGCTTTTTTTGATCTTGACACACTTTTTGGTCCCTCAATAAATAAGCCTGGTTTAAACTCTGCCGTCTGTCTGAGTGTTCTTCTTCAAGTCCCTTGAAGAAAAGAATACACAAGTGCAACTAACAACAAAATATGTGCCGTTTTGTAACAAAAATCATTCCCTGTCACATAAACCAAATCTCACTTTAACATATGAGGTTCCCAGTGAAAATGAGAATTTATATTTGAAAATAGAACATCTAGTTTTTTCATTTCACAACTGTGACTTTTGTTCTCATTTATTGCCAATTACACAAATGGGTTTATGCCCGTCAGGGAAAACGCAAGCTTAGAGAAATGCTGGGTTCATGTGGTGTTGGAATGATCGGAAAAATGTCTGTCCGACTCAAAAAACACGCATCAACGTCAGGAGCGTGACACATTTTTCAACACCACGCCGGTGCAAAATAACTTTCTGCACTTAGACAAAGCGTACCATCTGCTGTATGGGGAGACACCAGAATTACTTGGAAAACTAAACATTAATAAGGATTATGGAATGCTTTATTCCAGTTTGGCAAACCAGATTAAATCGTTTAACGAGCCGTAGTTTGCCCACTCCTGCGTCTATAATCTGAACTGTGGAAAAAATGTTTAGATTTTTTTTTGTATATTCAATATTAAAACATCATTGTAGAATTTGACTAATTTTTAAAGACTGCCCCACCAAGAATTCCTCCATAATGGTGGAATGATTAAAATATTATTTTTATATTAATTTCTGACTATCTATATTTCATTAACTCTTCTTCAGATAAAGCCTTCATAATCTGCAGGCTTTGCCTTCATCTGTTCAAAATATTTGCATGTTTACAAGTAGGAAATCAAAATGCTTTTCTTTTCTCTCTGACTTGATGCAGAAATCTCAAATTTTCCTTTTTTATACAACCAGAAACAAAATTATTGAAGTTTAATGCATATTATGGGCATTTTTTAAATGTTTTTGGTGAATTTATAAAGCCCTTAGGGCTAGAAAACATTCAGTAAAGCAGAAAATGTAAATGTTTGAGAGCTCCTGAAACAACAAGACCCTTGCAAAGTTTTTTTTGGTCACAATTTTTTTAACAAACATCTTATTCCCAATTTTTTCCCCCCTACTGAAACGGATGCCACAGCGTCATAAAAGCAAAAACAGAGCATTACTGCAAAAACCAAACACCCTTCAAGATGCTTTTTTGCTGACTCTCTTCTGCCTCTCGCTTTCTGTTACTTCACTGTCTCAACCTGACTCTGTGGCATCATTTCCCTTTTGAGATAGCTCTCAAGCGCACTCTGACACCCCCAGAATATGAATGAGACTCCCCAAAAGGTCATCTGTAATGACCCGTCAATCACAGCCTTTTCTTTGACAGTTAGGACCTGTAATAAAGTGAGGGTGCCTCCTCACATGCAAACTCCAAGTTGCTTCTGCTCTCAGTGTATTATGTACGATCTCCCCACAGCAGTAAATAAATGATGAGCGCGCTGTTAAAATTCTGCCAGTACTGCGTTGCTCTGCTGGCATTGGGCTCCTGTTTTCCTCCATAGATGGAGAAAGTCTCAGTGGAATGAAACAAACACTTTTCTTTTCTTTTAGTTGTTGTTTTTTTTTACATATTTCTATTCTCCCTGCTTTAATCTTCTCCCTGCCACCGCCAACCCCCCTTTCATATCTCTTTTTCCATTTTTACTCCCCTTGAAAAACTTCTCTGCCAAATCTCAATGGCTCCCTTTGCCACCTTCCTTTTAGTCATGAATGCATAATATTTTCCATTTCCATTTTTTTGCTGGAAAAAGCCCTGTTTTGCATTTTAGTAATGCAGACGGCCTTTTTTTTTCTTTTTTTTGTATGTGTGATCTTTTCTCGTGATGGGTTGAAAGGTGGAGAGCTACAGCGATGTCAAGAAAAAGGTGGAGCTCAGTGGGGAAATGAAAGAGCACCGACCTCCAGGTCACACTCCTTTTTTGCTCAGAGATCTCCTGAAGAGACAAATGCGAAATGACTCATACTGGCATTTAAAGACCCTCTCTGATGAAAATTGCGTTTTTGGTGTTTTTAACATGTTCTTATGGCCTTTTTTCTGATGATGGAGGACATAAATAAAGATAATTAGGCTTAAAATTGCATTTCTGAGTATTTTTTTAATTCAAATCAGTGTGAATCAAGAGCAGATGAAGAGTTGGGAAAAACTTAGGTGTGACATTGAAGCAACTACGGCAAGCCACAGGATCCCTGCTCCGATGATGTTAGGTTGGAGCTGTTAGGGGCTTTTAGCTAGCGAGAGAGAGCGTGGAAACAGATAGAGGATGGGAAGTGGGGTTGGGCTTACCCCATGGCAACAATCCTACTCATAATTCAAAGTGAATTTCTTGATAAACTCCTGCCGTTCTGCAGAAACTACAAGAAAACGACAGGCTTTTATTTTTTTACTTTGCCTAAAATGTTTTTCAGTTAAAAGACCACTGGAAACACTTCTATAATGGATCAAAAAATAATCAGAGGGACTTTAACATAACAGATTCTAATGTGTGACATGATAGCTCTGTCCTGCAGCCAAACTACAACAGTATGACTTTCTGACCTTTAGTGCTCCGAAGGCGTTTGACTGAGAGAGGCCTGCTTGTGTGAGCTGCATGCAGTATCAGAGGCGACGTGGGGAGAGGTGCTGAAAGACGTGCAACCCTGTTGATCCTCACACAGTCACCGTGAAATCCTGCTTCATCCGTGGCTTGCAGAAGCCATCAAGGGGAGATTCGAGTGTGTGAGGGAGGCAAACACCAAGACACCAAACTCTCGACTGATTTTTGCTTCAGAAACGCTCCTCAGACTTCACCTCTTGTTTGGCAACAGCACCACAGAGAGAGTACCGGTGAAATGGAAGTTTAAATGGAAAATTAATGCTCTGAGTGTGTCTGCACAGAGGATTCCACCCACAAATACCTGCCAGACTGGCCAAATAAGTAAAATGAATACTCTCCATATGGCAGGATTGCTCCCTCTTCCTCAGCGGGTCATTCTGATTACTGCAGAAACTCTTTTTTTCTCCCCATCCTCACTCCTCTGCTCTCCCACACAGTCATTTACATTTTTTCTCTTGGCTTTCTTCTGCATCTTTCCATCCATCCAGTCACACCTGTTATTCACTTCTTCTCCTGCTGCTCCTTTCTCGACCATATTTGTTTCAGCGCAGCTCCTCATCTGCATGCACAGCCAGTCGTGAGCTCTACCTGCTGTGGGCAGTATTTTTTTTCCTCCTGCTATGAAAATCACGCTTTTTTGTGTCCTCATAGGATCTCATAAAAAAATCCCCATCACAAAGTGAATTGCTTAAACGACATGAGATGGATGAGGCTGTTATAAAAGAAGAAGCTTGATATTTCATTCACTTTCATGAAGCTCTGCTTGTTATGTCGCCTTGTCCTGCATGCACAGACCTCTCTAGTGCCTGCCCTCTTGCCTGCGGACAAGCAGAGAGAGGCAAAAGAGAGGAGGGAGGGTAGAAATGATGGGGGGGCTAGAGAGGATGCGGTTGCCCAACCCTGAATGAGGAAAAAGGGTGGAGGGAAAAAGACAACACAGCAAGAGAGAAATCCTTCTGCGTGTGATTTAGTTGTAGTGCAGCGTGCAGATTTGCCGGGCTCCTGTACCACTGCTTTTTGTGCCCCCACCCCCCACCTCCACTGCAGAGGGGGGAGCGCTTTGCCGTCATGCCCAAGGGGAGAAAGCAAGAAGTATCCTCCAATCAGCCTCCGCTCCTGCTGAGGATTCATCACTGACTTGAGACAAGTGCTGCTCAACAGTCCAGCCACCTGGAATTCTCACGATGGTCTCCGCCGCTTCCCTCATATGGAAACACCCTTTTGTGGATATTTGTTCATAGCATGAAAGAGGGACAAAGGGGTGGAATAAAACAGGACGTGCTGATTCCTCACACTTTTCTATTTTTCTGCCTCCGGCTGAAGATGGACTAACTTTTACACGTGTTTCCGTCACATCCGGACTTACCCCTCCAGCTGAAGCATGGGGGGTAAGGGACCATTGAAGGCACACGCTGCAGCACGCACGTCGAGGGCTGACAGGCGACAGGGGTGAACATAGATGGACCGAGGGGATGACAGATGGAGCACACCTGCCTGCTGAGACTGGTCTGACACCTCACTGCAGCATGACTGGCTGCATGCTCTCCAAGGCAGCTGGTTTTCTCCCCAAGTTCTCCACGTTAGGTAGATGCAGCCTTGATGCCTCTGCATGTGTGTGTGGGGTTTTGCAGCCTCCAGACAGGACGCAGGTGTAGTGAAGCCTTGAACAAGGATTAGCTGTAAAGTCTTGTCGATGGACCTCTCACTCAAAAAGCTATGATGGCGCACTGGAGGATTAAAGATTAAGGTTCAGGCAACAAGATGAGACACAGAAGACGAGGAGGAGAGAAGTTTCTGTCCTGTTCAGCTTATCCTTGGGGTCAACTGGATTCTATATGAATAGAGGAGAGCTTTGTGGTGGCATTGAAAGTTTTAAGGAAGGAGAAAATGTTTGTTAGGAAAAGAATCCTCCATCAGGGACAGGGTCAGTTGTAGAGTGCTGTCTGATCAGAGCTTGAGGTCATCAGTTTGATCATAATCCATCACACGTTTCCCCTCAGAGCAGTCCAGCAGTGCGTTTGCTGCAGCTGAGGATCAATAGTCTGAACATGTGATCATATCTGACAACAGGAAGTCGCTGAAACAACTTCTAGGTTTTTTTTTTGTGAAGCTTTTCAGATTTCTGCACAGCTTTTAGGACATTTTACTCTGATCGCTTTTCTGCAGAGCTGCAAGTGTGAGTGTTTGAGTTGCAAAGCTTGTAGTTGTGTTGCCTCCAGCTGCTGTGACACCTCTGCCGGTGCTCATCACCTTATCTCAGCTGCGCAACAGCGGGGTCTCACGGCTTTTGGAGGGCGGTGTCATGCTCGTGCCCCTGTTTGCTCCGGTCTTCTGCACACAAGTAAGTTTTGCTGCAGCTACAATCAGAAACAGCTTGGAGCACAAATTGATTGTGGGGTAGATGATCGAGGCAGAAAAGGGTGCTGACGGGGCTTTCAGCGTTTTCTACAACCTACAAGAAAGGCTGAGAGAGCCGCCAGCAGGAAGGGAAGCCCTGAAGAAACAGATGTGAGGTCAGGACTCTTTTCCAGTCTGTAAAAGCGAAGCATCCTGCAGCTTTAGGTGCTTTCCAATCTTCTGTGTGTAAATGGATGTGCATGGAGCTATCTGAAGTAGATGCTTTGATGTTACAATAAAGCACAAAGTAGCAGGACATTCTGTTTTTGGCCTTTCTGGAGATTTCCTTATAAATCAAGGCTCAAATATAAGTTCATTGCAGGTTTAGGAACATTTCATTTGTGAACACAACACCAGAAAACAGAACAGAGATGCAGCCAGCTAATATTTACCCGGGATGTGATGCATAGTACCTTGAGGAGGACCGGCTTTGAACACCACAATCCCAGCGAATGAGGGTGGGGCTCCCACGCCACCACAGACAAAGAATCCTCACTTGAGAACTGGTCATTAGCGGTTAGATCTGCACAGTCCTGCACCCCGTCAGGAGTCACCATGGGGTGCAACATGTGCGTGGTTCAGAAACCTGAGGAACAATACAGGGTGATGTTCCAGGTGAGCACTCTGTCTCCTCTCTTTCATTTTTTTCTGCTCCCTCCTTCCTCTCAATTACCTCGTAATGTTGCTGCTGAATCAAAGGACAATGTCGACATTTCTTTCCATAGCAGAAACTCTGACTAAACTACAAAGCATTTACCTTTAATTTCTAAAAAACTGATTTTGATTTGGTCCAAATTTGATTTTTAATGAAAAAGTCTTCAAACAACTATCAGCTGATTTGTTAAATAATTTCAAGAAACATGTTTTTTGCACATGAAGCGAGCAGACATTAGGAAAACAACATAGAATACCATAAATAAAAATGTAAAACGTTCATTTATACATGAATTATAATGAACTTTCATCTGCAAAATATGCTAAGAGGCAAATATAAAAGTAAACTAAGCATTTCAAAAATAAGAAGATGAACAAAAATTCCACATATTTAGCTAAATAATGTGTTTTCGTGCACTAATTGGCTCCTTAATGATAACTACCGTATTGATGCTTCTCAGTGGTCATGATGACATTCAATCAGAGCAAAAGTGGATGTGTGGTGCAGAGCTGCAGAGACAGAAAGGATGGATGGGTTGTTAAACTGGGTTTAAGTGTGGAAAAGGGTTGCCACGGTTACAGCCTCAGCACCACCTGCCAACTGAGACCACAGACTACATGTTAGCAAGCGGATATGTCGATGTGGTTCAGACAGAGGAAACTTCCCAGTCATTAAATGAGGCCAAAACGAGTCCTGTGCTACGTAAGCATTAAACATGCTTAGCAGCCGTGCAAATGCAACACTTCTGGCATCTGTGGCACCAGGGGCCTCAGCTGTGTCTGCGCAGCCTGTTCAAGTCTGGGACAGTTAACCAAGCTGCATCTGGTGCCAGAGGAGATGCCAAGAGAGGGGGAGAACAAAAAGAGCTTAAGCCCAATCAGAGGCATGAAAATGACAGTGGGAAAAGGAGCCTAAATATGCAAATGGAACCAGAGATGAAGGTCTTAAAATTCATAGTTTTCTCTTAAATTATATTACTCTTAATGTAGCAAGAGTGAACATGCAAAAAAGGACCTGATGGTAAAAATTCAGTGACAGGAGGTCATAAATCCCTCATAACATCAAATCATTTTTATACTGGTGAACCTATCTAACAGGAAAAAGAGCACAGACCTGGAGTCATCTTTAACAGCAACCAGGGCTGGCGGTCTGAGGTCAGACCTCCCTACAGGGTTATGTGTCAGGCCTGTCATATTCTCCTTTGACAGCCGCATGCACTCCGTTACAGGTGCGTCTGTAAGGTGGTGTGGCAGCCAGGAGAGCTGTGGAATGATTAGGAAGAAGAGGAGCTGTCTTGTTGAGAGCTGGGAAGCTGCACACTGCCGTTATGATTTGTAAACAGAGACGACAATCTCATTCGGTTGTGTACACACGAAACCGCGCCTGCGACTGAAAGCGCGGGAGCAAATGCCAACAGCAGAGCAAGACCCAGAAAGGAGCCTCTGTTGCAAGCGTCCAATAATACATAATGACTCCTGAGGGACCCATAAGAGAAGCGCTAAGAATAAACACAAAAATGAAGAAGAAGAAATCCACACAGAGGTGGAGTTTATTGGTGAAAACCTGCACTTAAAAAAAAAACAGCATAAAAGACGGGAAGCATTGAAAGCACCTGCAGCAGGTATGCATAATTAAATGCTCCTCCACCCTTCATTTCAATTCATTTTCATGCTTTCACTGTATTTCTCCTGAAGAGATTTGCAGCTGTTTTACCTTTGAGTAACATTTCAAATTACAACTTGGAATTAGCCGGGCTCTGCTTTCAGACACTGAAGGCAGCATTAAACAGCTCCAGGCCATATTGTGTTATAAAATCCCACCGTTCACTTTAATTATATCTAAATACTTTTGCTTTTTATGCCAAAGGAATAGAGCTCATGCATTATAAATCAGGCCTTTACAACACATGTGTTTCACACTGCTGCCTGGTACGCACCCCACAGCATGTTTTTAATCAATATTTCCTCCCATGGTCCCCAGTTAAAGATAATGTTGCCATTGAGCCATAAATTAGGACTGAGGATCTGTGTAAATGTATACACTTTTTCCAGACACACACACACACACATAAATACATGCACAAGTGTATCCCCCCGCCACTGCCCTGGAGCCGCTCCCTTCTTTTTCTCTTCCCAGTCACTGTAAGGCAGGAGGCTGTTTCCATGGCAACAGGCGTCATTAAACAAACCTAGTGTGATGTACTCCACAATGACAGAGAAAACATGCTGACATTCAACAGGGGCGTAAAAAAAAATCACCCTGATCAATACACACAGCTGACCTACAAACGACAAACAAGTAGAGGGTGAAGTGAGTGATGGATGGATTTATATTTAGAGATTTGCATTTTACTCTTTCATGATGCAAAAAAGAATTTTAAAAAGCTCTAATATTTTCCTCCATGCTGTGGTTCTTTTGGAAATGATCCTTGCATCAACACATGACTTATTTTGCTTCGCGTGTGCTGAAAACAATTCGCCCCCTTTGTCAAATATATTTGTCATGAATATTTTCAGGAATATTGCATTCCCAGAACAAATGTTGCTCTGGAGGAAGGAAAGGGAATGTTTCCCCCAAAACTGCAGGGTGTGCAGAAACAACCACCGTCACCATTGGGTCTTTAGATGGTTAAGATGCTTATTCAAAGTTTCCGTAATGGATAAAAACAGGTGCATGTACAGATGCTGCCATCATTTTTCACCCACAAGCCGGCTGCTTTGCCTTATAGCCCCACTCTGATCCTCCTTTGATCTATTTTTAAAGTATTCCCAGTGTTCTTTTAATTATTATTATTAGTTTCTTCAGAGTGCCAATGGCTCATTAGAAATTTGCCTTTTAGTTATGGGGTTGCAGTGGAGTAAGCCCGCCCCTACTTCCTGTCATCCATCTGTTTACAATCTCTCCCACTAGCTTACAGCCCCTCACAACCCCAAGCTAATCTTACTGGGGCAACAAAAATATCAGAGCTATCCAGCTGTTCAGTTTTGAGCCAGATTCTGACAAAAAACAAAGATCTCTACAAGTGGATGCATCAGAATAGAGCGGAGCAGGAAGCCTGTGTCCCGCCCAGCGTATTTTCTGCATCACAAATACATTCCTTTTCCAAATAGAGTTTGTTCATCTGATCCTGATCCACAGCAATTTGATTAATACTCAGAAATGCAATTTTTATCTTCATTAGCTGTGTCCTCCATCATCAGAAAAATACTACAAGAACATGTTCAAAACACCATTTTCATTGGAGCGGGACTTGAATCGTTAAAAATAAAATGTGTTAAAGCAGCAGAAAAGTCAAAAGCAACAAAAACGTAACATTACTTATCACGAAAGAATTTGCATTGAAAGATTTTGTTTTTCGTGAGTTTAAGCTGCAGAAGTGCTGTGTGTGAGTGTGCACACGTGAAAGGAGTTCCTGCTCTTCTCTTGTTGGCTTGACATTAGAATGGGACAAAGGGGCTGCTTTGAGGGAGGGGGTTTGTTTGATGAGACTGAAGTGATGAGAATCTGAAAGATTACAATTACTTCAAAGGCTCAAACACGTTATTATAATTCACCATGAAGTCTTCGTTTTGATCCTTCTCCTGCTGATCTCCTATCAGGATGAGGGGCTCTTCAGTCCATCTCTCATGTTTTTGTTTTTGTTTTGACAGATCATAAATACTCCCTGCTGTCTAACAATTTGAGGTTACTGAAAGAGAGGGTCAACTTTGCCTCCAAATGAATTGATTTTCCTAAAGAGGAGAAGCTTCAAAGTGAAAGAGAGAAAAATTGATTCCGAAACAAGTGGAATTCAATATGTTGGGCGTGCAGATTTCAGACCCTGAGGAGGTGAAACTAAGTGCCTCTGGAGCTGCGATTGTTTAGTTTTTTTTACCTGCTCTGTGTGACATCTGTGCTCCTGCCGTGGCCTCTTTTTCATCTTTTCCTTTCATGAGAGATTCATTTGCCCTTTAAAGAACGTTCAGATAAAAACTAATTATGCAGCAGCCACTTAACGATTCCCCAGGAGTCCCTTTGGTGTGTCTGTTTACACGCAACCAGGTCGCACGCCATGTTACATTCATATCCTTGAAAGCGTGTTTTCCAGCTCCTTCAGCGTCCACAGCCCTCTCTTCAGCTCCCTTCCTCCCCCTCACTCCTTGTCTCGTGCATCTCCTTCTTTGCTTTCTCTCCTCACACTCTGAACTCTTTGCATCTCTTTCATCTCCATCCACATCATCCCCACTTGTTTCCACAGCTGCCACTGACACCACCACCCCACACTTTGAATTCTGAAGCGCTTTGCTGAATTTTGATTTCATCTCAGAGACATTTGGGCCATGTAATGATGGAGGATGGGGGGAGTTCATTAGTGGCACAACTTCTGCAGCTTATAAATACCAGACGTATGTATTGACCTACTAACCCAGAGATAATGGAAAACACCCAATGCTCAGAGTGTAATGGATGCTCCTCCAAGCCAGGGCCAAAAAGCTGTCGGAGTCAACCATTATCCTGCATGAAGTCATCTTCAAAGCAACCTCAGCACGTCTCATTGATAATAAATGAGAGGTGCTTTCTATCAGTATTCAAACCTGTCACTCATCAGCTCACTTAAAAGTGCTGCAGGATGAACAACATTAAAAAAAAGCTTTCTAGAATTAGAAAAAAAAAAAGAATTCAAGCACAGTGCAGAACATGCAAACATCAGTCTTAATTCTCCATTCCCCCAACAGCTGTGAAAAAAATCTCATCAAGAGAGAAGACAAGATTTATGATGGAACATTAATGTGAGGCGGGACGAGCACACAAACCGACAGAGCGGCTGATATATAGAAATAGAGGAGGGTGAGCTGTTCCCTTCAGGGAGGGGACACAGAAGACAGAACTGCTGAGGCAGCACAGCAAAGGCAAAGCAGAAAAAAGAAAACAGGAGAGGACGATGGGATAGAAACAGAGGGAGAAAAAGGGGTAGAAGTCGGATTTGAAAAAATGAGCAGACTAGAGGAATAGTCATGCAGTGCGCTGTGGCAAATGCAAAAAAGAAAAAAGTAGAAGCTGTGAGAGCTGGATGTGAAGCAGGAACGTTTCTGTGCTCGGCTGCTCAAGAGCACATTGATTTAACATGCAATTACTGGAGAGGGACCATCGAGGAAGCAAGAGGGAGAAGCTGGTTGGCAAAGATGCAGAGTTGTTAGCCAGCCAAGGTCCTCGGCTGAGTGAATCTATACAAAGACTGTCTGCCTCAGTAACGCCTTGAAACTCTGGCAGCCTCACGCACGTCATGATGTCACTGCATGTTTGTCTGAAATTCAGGCACATCAAAGGCAGCAGAAGGTGAAGGTGAAGAAAGGCAGCAGTTTAAACAAATGATGCAAACGGAGAAACCAAGGAGCTGGAATTTAAAATCCAGTTTTTAAAGCTTAGGATGCTTCACCTTCACCTCTTAGCATATTAAGGTGTGTCACAGCTCCACTTGAAGTGGGTCAGCGTGACAACATAGAGTCAAGCTGAGGAGAGACGTGGAGCGGTTCCACACTGTAAGAAGTCAATTTCTCTGCTCAAAATCGCTTTTGTAGAGACATTTCAGCATAGAAGTTCAAGCTGAGAACCAATTTTCAAAGGTCTTTAAAGTCCTCAAGGGCTTTGAACGCACCAATACATGCAATAGCAACTGTATCAAAGTGAGATCCAGCCACGCCGTGTCCCTTTGGTTCCAGCATAAAAACCTGAAACATGAAAGAAAAAAAAGAAAGGGAGAAAGCCAGTGTTCCCATTGTCTTGGAGCATGCTAACATGTTTCATTTTCCTGCAGCTGAATTCCAAACTACACAACAGCAGCAAATTTCATTTATTATTTTTATTCTGCCTGACAGTGCAGCACAAAAATGTTGCATTTAATGAAGCCTGGGTTTATTGAGTTTCATAAAAAAGAATGAAGAACTGTTTACAGTTTCCAAATGATTGTGTTTGTGCTGCCGGAAGAGCAGGTGATGCAACCCAACCTGAAACATGCCCCAACATTCATAAACAGTTTAAAAGAATGAAAACAAATGAAAAAAGGAGTGAAAATCAAGTCAAATCCAACAGCAAATTGATTTATTCACATCAAAAAAGCTCATTCTTATAACCAATTACAAGTCCATTAAGTTTTTAATCCCTTGACGTCTGAATTTATTTCCAGCTATGAAAGAAAACACTTTTGTTTTTCCTTTAAATTAGACATTAAATTAAAGTAAGTTTGAAGCTGCGGTGGTTTGATGCATATTTGCATCATTAGGGTAATGCTCAGATGAGATACTTTAATAATCATAAAACTAAGAGAAAAAAATGCTTTAAAGTTTGTTTGATCTCAGGAATTAGTAGAAATGTTTGGATTCACTTTGGTCTTCTGGTTGAAAAATGAACTTCTCTGTCTTTTTTCCACAGAAGGGTCACATAGGTCACATGCTGTGCTCTCTTGATGCCGACGATCGATTTAAGGTCTCTGCGTTACACTTTCAGCTTCAGTCTCTGTGACATCAATCCTATTCATCACAGTTTATTTAATCTGCACATCTGTATGTTCATAGACACTCTGACTGACTGACTGACTGTCATTACATTTTCTTTTATTATATCTTGTTTTGTGTGCCTCTCTGCTCCATTTTTTTATGTTTGATGTTGCTTAGTAGCTGCCTTTTTTCTGTTTTGAACAGTACTCACTGCAGAAACAACCCCCCAAATAAATAAGCTATACATTCTTTAAAATATATATATATAAATCTTTAAACAAAAAAAAAATCTGCCACTGTGGTTAGGGGGAGTAAAATGGTCTTAAGTAAAAAATACTGGTGACTAAAACATGTTTTTTTGATGGTTATTTTACTTTTGGAACACTCTTAAGATTCCATTTTTGCAGTGTTCGCAAAACATTTTTCAAAAATTGTTTTACTTTCAGATCTCTCTTTTTAAAAAAATATTTTATTATTTATTTTATTTTGAAATCATTTTTTAAACTTTCAGATCTATCTTTTTTTTTTGGACGTTTTCTTTACTTATTGTTGTTTTTCCAGGTTAATGGGAAGGAGCTGCCTCGGCGTTCCGGGGATCCCATCCTGAACATACGGGACCCTGTTCTTTCCAACCTCCTGAGGCGAGGGTCCCGTAGACGGACGGGCCCGCCTGGAGCTCCTGGAGGCCCGGTGATGGTGACCATGGGCATGGCCGACTGTGTGGACAGCTGCACCCAAACAGACATCAGCTTCCAGCATATGTTAACTCTGGGCAAGGGCAACCAGCATCCGTGTGGAGCTCCACCCCCGCCCCATCCTCCCCCCTCCCCTCCACTGCCGCCCCTGCTGGAGCCGTACCTCCTTAATGAGATGTGAGTGAGCCTCCTCATGTCAGAGATGTTCCGCTGTGTTCTCCTCTGACAGTTCCTCCACGACTGCCCTCAGCTTCACAGAGCCCGTGTACTATGACCCCGCCGACTACTTTGACGTGACTCAACATGAGGTGGACAGACAGGATGAGCTGGAGTACGAGGTGAGAGATCTCAAAGATTCCCCTCAGCTGTCCGTCACTCTGACATCCATGAACATTTCTCCAACTGCTACAAGGAGGTGGAGCTGTACAAGTCTCGGCAGCAGGACAAGCTCGGCCTGACAGTGTGCTACAGGACTGATGATGAGGAGGACCTTGGGATCTATGTTGGAGAGGTAAAGCAGTCTTTCACCGTCCGTGTAACTCTTTTCTTAGCTCCTCATTAATTTTCTCTGGCTTCTCCTTTATAGGTGAACCCAAACAGCATTGCAGCAGTGGACGGTCGAATCCGGAAAGGAGACAGAATTCTGAAGGTGTCCTCACTTTTTTATTAGAGATGTAACGATAAATCGACTTAATTGATAAATCGATTTTATATCCCTTTGAGCCAACCAAATCAATCAGTCTGTGGCAAGTCCTTAATTGAATCGAATGACTCTATACCGCTATAAAATCTGAAAAATGAAATCTGGAAAACTTCCTCTTCACTGTTCAGTACCAGGTATTTATCTGAGTCACACTGGCTGATGTTTTGGTTAAAGATGTCCTAGATTGATTCCAGGTCAGTAAATCGGATCGTTGAAAACAAACTGGTATCGACTATGAATCGAATCAACAACCAATTATGATATGAATCAAATCGTTGTTAAGACAAATCCCTGCTTTGTATTCTTCCCATGTTGCTGCAAGGAAATCAGGGAAAGGATTTATTAGATAAAACACAGTTTATAACGGATTTATTGCGGCTGAGCTGAAAGTAAAAACCTGAGGTGTGCAGAGGAATAAGTCTTCTCTGGCATAAGCTCATCCTCTTTCTTCTGTCTCAGATTAATGGAGTGGACATCCAGAACAGAGAGGAGGCGGTAGCTATTCTCACCAGGGAGGACAGCACTAATGTCTCCCTGCTTCTCGCCAGGCCCGAGAATGAGGTGAGGAAATTGTGCGAGGCCTTCAGGGAGTGTGCTGGGAGACTCAGTTTAAATACCGACCTAAAAAGACACCCTGCTCCATCCATCTCAGTGTGTGCAAAGAAACAAAATGAGTTGTGAGATAAAGGAATTACTCTGTGGAGAGGGAAAAAAAGAATAGGGAGGGGGACAAAAAGGACATGTGCTCCATCCTGTCCTGGAGGCCAACCAAAGCAAGGAGGGTGGAAAACATTATAATACAGGATACGACACAGCAAGAGGCTAAAGGTATCCGTTTTTGATTTTTCCTCAAGGTCGCTGAGAGCAAACATAATGCATCCAAATGACCCATAAAGCCCCACCTTTGACCCATTAGAACAGGCTTTTCATTGCACGCTGTTAGAGCTCCGTGCAGCTCAGACAGTTTATGGGAGAACAGAAAAATCTGTATTCTTTCTGGGCTGTGGAGCAGATTTAAAGGGCACTTATTAAAAACCATCTAGGTCAAAGACGCACATGAACAAATGGCTTCTCCTCTTTTTTTTTTTTTTTTACGTGCCCTTGTGTTTGAAAATGTGAGCACGAGTGGGTACCAGAAAAAAACAAAGGTTGCAAAGATTTATTTTACCAAGGCGTTATTTCGCATTAAGATTCCAGCCAGGGAGAGGAGGAAGACGAAGAGGGGAGGAAGGAGAATCATGAGGGGTAAAATGCTCCAGCAGAGATTAAAGCCTGATCTGTTGTCTTACGGGGAGGACTGAGGGGCTCAGTCAAAGGGAATAAAACAGAATACACCTTTTCTCACAGTTTGCAAGCAGGAAACCAAACCATCTGTGCTGCACATGCAAGGAGGAGGAGGAGGGAGAGCCGCTGAAATCAATTTCCATTATATTTGATTACCTTTTTTGATTGAAAGCCGAAACAAAAATAATTTTTCATGAATATTAATAAAAAGCCTTCAATTTCACTACGTATGCCTCTTATCTTTTCCAATACATAAAACAGGGAATAAAAAAACGTTTTTCTATTCTGGAGTTATTTAAATTCAATAGTGATAGAGAGATTATCCTGCAGAGCAATGTCTCCACCTAGTGGCAGAGAAGAGAAAAGCGCAAGTGCAGGCAAAAGAACTGTTGCCCTTTTCTGGTGGTTGCTATGGTTTTGTTGTGCGTTTAAGGTTTAGGTGACCTAATTTTAAAAAGGTGTAAGCATCAGATAATTTTAAATTTTTTTTTCAAAATTATTTTATCTATCTTGATGTGCACAAAAAGGTCTTGTCCTTTTCTCCACTGATTTGTACTCTTCCTCGTGTCCCTGATTATTGTTAGAACGACACCCAGTTGGATCCAGATGAGTTGGACTTGGATGCAGAGGAAGCTGACGATCCTCTGAGCAGCAGCCACAGAATGAGGAGCAGCTCCTCCATCCTGGGAGCTGGACCTGCCATTGCTGCTGCTGCTGTTGCTGGGGGAGCATTCCGCAGCCACGGCCTCCCACTGAACAGAAATTCCCCGGATTTGCTCCAGACAGTTCTGAGCAACAGCCAGGAGCTGGACAGTGGCGTCGGGCGCACGGATGAAAGCACGCGCTATGAGGAGTCTTCAGAGCATGACCTTCTGGGGGATGACCACACCAGTGCATCCAACACAAATGCAACAAACACGCCGGGCAGTATGCGCAGGTTCTTGTCCAGCAGAGGCAGCACGCCGCCTTTGCTGCTCTCCCAAGACTCTCTTCTGGGTCTGGACTCTTTTAACGGAGGCTTGGAGCAGGTGGAGCGACTGGAGAGGGCCTACATGGCCGATCCTGTGAGGATGATGATGCCCGGGCTGACAGAGGAAGAGTGTGAGCGATACAAAGAGCTCCTGGAAATCAAGTGCTTCTATGAGAACAACGGTAATGTCCCGGCACCAGAAGAAGGAGGCATCTCACTGGATGAAAACAGGAACGAGAGCCTGACGCAGCACGAGATGGCTCTGCTGGAGGAGGAAATGCGCCACTTGGAATTCAAGTGTCGCAACATCCTGAGGGCCCAGAAGATGCAGCAGCTGAGGGAGCGCTGCATGAAGGCGTGGCCCCAAGAGGACAAGAATGGGATGGCCCCGGGGGCCGCAGCAGGACGCCTAGAGATGAATGGTTCCTCGGAATCGTGTCACCACGCTTTGTCAGACATCAATGAGCTTCCAGAGAGGGACCGCTCCGACAAGGACAGCACCAGTGCCTACAACACTGGAGGAGAGAGCTGCAGGAGCACCCCTCTGGTCAACGAGCAGCACCCGTCTCCTTCCACCCAAAGTCTGGAAGGAGGAGAGCCTCTTCTCCCTGCAGGGGTGCAGCTTCCAACCCCAACAAGACAGAGGGAGAGGGGCACCAGGGTCAAAAGAGGGGAGGGGCTGCAGGCAAACTTGAGCACACCCTATTCCCCGCACTCCCACAGACGAGGAGAAGCCCGGACATCCAGTCCAGGATCAAAGGTCAGGTCCCTGTCCCGGAGGGGGTCAGATGGAGGGGTGAAGCGAAACCCCACAGCTGGTGGGATCCCTGAGATGGCTGGAGGTCGCAGTGCAGAAAACAGCCCCTACCTGTCCCGCCGTGAGGCTGAGGTGAAGCCCCCCCCAGCGTTACCACAGCTGCATGCAGCTGAGGTCCCCTTCCACCTCCGATTGCCTTGGGGGACTCAGAGAGGGCCCGGCAGAGATGGGAGGCGATGCCAGCCCCATGAGTTTGGGAAGCACCTGCAAAGACGTGGCCTCCTTATCCCTTCCCCCCTCGCTGCTGCCCACCTCCCCCAGAATGGAATGGAAGGTGAAGATCCGGAGCGACGGCTCACGGTACGTGGCCAAGCGGCCCGTGAGGGACCGCCTTCTGAAGGCGAGGGCCATGAAGATCAGAGAGGAGCGCAGCGGCATGACCACGGACGACGACGCCGTCAGCGAGATGAAGATGGGCCGCTACTGGAGCAAGGAGGAGCGCAAGCAGCAGCTGCTGAAGGCCCGGGAGCAGCGGCGGCGGCGGGAGTTCATGATGCAGAGCCGCCTGGACTGCCTCAAGGAGAGGGAGCAGGGCGGCAGCGGCGGGGGGCCGGCAGGGGCCCCACAGCAGCAGGAGCCCACCACCATCCTGGAGCTGTGCCACCGCAGGAGCATGAAGAAGCGCAGCCGCAGGATCCTGGACAACTGGATCACCATACAGGAGCTGCTGGCTCACGGGAGCAGGTCAGCTGATGGGAAGAAGGTCTACAACCCGCTGCTGTCTGTCACCACAGTCTGAGGGAGCACAGAAAAACACCGACAAGTAAACAATGCGGCAAGAGCATTTTTTTTAAGCCGACCTTTAAAGGTCAACAGATTGAAGTTTAAAAACGTATTAAACAGCATAAAATAAACAACGATCAGAGACGCAAACAAAAAGCACAGAAGGAGTTTAAATGTGTAGCAATTGTAATATTCCATCTGCCTGCTGTTGTCCAGCTCACCAATAAAAAGCGCCTCATGTCGGTGGACTTTGCTTGCATTTAAAGAGGGAGAGAAGTTCTTCCCACGGAGCCATGAAGGGAAAATTCACTCCTGTGCCATAAAGCTGTTCCTTCAGCCCCAACAAGAGGCTCCGGATGAAGCACATTTTCAAAATAAGAGCTTTTTTTTAAGAAGAGTCTGTGTAAAATTGATCCTTTGTTGTGTCATTGTCTGACTTAATAACGAGATGAGCGGTGCCTTTCTTTCAGGCAGATAACTGTACAGCACAACCGGAAAAAGAAAGCAAGGTTTAATAGAGGAAATGCAAAAGCACAAACCGGGTTTCAAATAAAATAATGTATACAAGCACACTTAAATCCAGGAATACTGGTTTGGACTTTCTTAAATGGAAAAGTTAAAAGTCAGCAACCTGAAAAGGGGCCATCCATGTTCTGAATCTGCAGAACTCCTTTTAAGGTCATTGGGTTGCTTGAGCCTATCCCAGCTACTGTTGGGTGAAAGTGGCGCTCTATCCATTGACTGTATATGAGAACTGGACTGACTGACCCCTTCTGCTTCGTATTCTAAATAGGAATCTCCTGCTGGTTCCAAAAAGCCAAAATCTCATAAAGTTCTATTGAAAAAAAAACAGCTTTTACTCAGTCATTCTATTTTTCCGAATAAACCTTCTTGCGCTGCTTCCTTCTTTAACATATTCTTTCGAATACTAGTTTTTGCTTCTATGATGCGAATTATTCAAGTTATAAACTGGCCAATCAGATGTCTCAACAAAAGTATGTGGTCTCATGTCAAACGTTTGAAATGGTAACAAGCTCACTCCTGATAGGTGAGATTGGTTGCCATAGAAACAATGACTCAGACCAACTTGACCCAATCAACTAATGTTGACTGGTTCCAACATCGCAACGTCTGTTTTGTGAAAAAAATGACAGGAATGACTTTTACTTTGTTGGAACAGGAAGTAATCCAGTTTCAATGATTGACATCATGCACGCTCTGTCCAGTTCTCTTGTACAGTAAATGGGTTCATCCTGGATAGATTGACACTCTGTTGGAGATCTAAATCACCAATAACCTACAAAAAGTTGAAAGGTCAAGACCTTTTGACAGTAACACGTTTGCCTGAAAATACTGGTAGTATTATAAACTGCAACCAAACATTCTGTGACAGCCATTCCTGCAAAGCGTCCAGCTGAAGTCCTGTTTTTTAACTTTGTGCTCCCTTTACCTTCAACTGTATAAAACAACTAATTTGTAGAAACTGGATAAAAGCTGCTCTTTAATCAGCTCTCTTGCATGTTTCATATTTCTTTTCTCTAACCACTGAAGGCTTTTAAACCTGCTGTGATCGTTGTCTGACTCAGCTCAAACTGCTAGCATAGGAAACATGGTGTACTTGTTGAATATTGTGACGTGTCTGTCTTTTTCAGTCAAAGCTTTTCTAAATAAAACGCTGTGATCATGAAAATCCAGCCTCACTGTGACGTGACAGCTTATGTGTGGAGTGGGGGGAAAGCAGAAGCAGTCCAAGTGTCCTAAACAATTCTAAACCTTTATTTTGCCTAACAAGAGTGAAAAGAAACAAAAGGCAACAGCAAAAAAATTGAAAGTTTATACAGAAACTCACAACAACTGTGTGTCTGTGGTATCAACAATAATAATAATAATATAATAATCCTTTAAACCAGTAAACAAAAAGAATTGAAAGTGAGTTACAGTGAAGATACTTTAATATGCAAAGAGGAACGAGAGGAGTCAAAAGGATGGAAATGAGGGGAGGATATGAGGCAGAGAAATACAGATGATTTTGGGAAAGTAGCACCAAAAACATCAATGCCTGTTTTTCTTTAACACTTCCCAAACTTTACTGGGTTTTTACTGAAAATGCATGTCCTTTTGAAATAGCTCTAAACACCATTTAATACAAAAAAAAAAAAAAAAATCCAAAAACAAAAAAAAAAGAACGTGTAACCATGTTGTCTCAGGGCAGAGTCCTCATCCTTCTTATGTAGCTCTGTGTGAGAATTCCAAGTCCACAAAGGAGTCTAAAAAAAACCCCATAGCTTATAAGAGTTTAGATGAAGTGTAGCCACCGGTCTACACACAGGCTTCAGGTCAACTAGCATTTAACACAGCTGGGAATACGCATGAGCCACCAGAGACAACTAACAAACATCCTCAGCGGTCCAACAGTCTTGTTCAAAGGAAAAGACGATCCATGGGTGGAAGAGGAAAAGGTTGGGCTAAGACGGTAAGAGAAATCATAAGAGATACTGATGAGTTATAATGGAGTGTAGCAGGGGAGACACTGCTCTTAGTGTCAGGTCATGGATGTTGGGAGTTATGGAGGGAAGGGGGATGTCCTGCATCTTTTTCTTTTGTATTTGACACCATCCGCTGGCACAGAGAAACTCTGACCCCTCCGGTTTTTCTGACTCAGACGGATCTCCAGCTCTAAGTGCATCACAAAATCTGCCAAAAAACAAGCACAGTGATGAGTACAGTAGAACATTTGTGAGGAGATGCAGGAGTCAACAGAGAAAGGCGTCACCTCTGGATGGCACTGGACCCACATCTGCGGAGAGGAGGAGGGGTGTTGGAGAGGACAGGCCTTCTTTGACTTGGAGACATCCAATGAGCGATCTCCTGATCTTTCTCCACTGCCACCTCTGTTACCCTTTCTTTTCCTCTTGGAGTCCTTGGCTCGTCCGTGGCTTGTCCGCCTTTGCTCCTCGACCTCAATCTGAGGGAAAACCGCATTGAAATGCAGGATGTACAAATGTGTGACCATGTTAGGGGAAATTGTCAAAATACTAATGCAGCAAGTTTCTGTCTCAAAACAGGCTTTTTGATTTTTATTTTCTCAGTTTGTGCTTGTTTCAGAAAATCCTTCATTTGAACAAGCAGCTATTGAGTTCAGAGTAAAAAGTAAATATAACAGACTTATTAAATATTGAATTTTATTTTTATGTGCTTGAAATCTTTGGTGTTTTCTGTGGTTTATTCTGCTGACCTGGATGAGTGTGTGCAGAGTGTCTCTGGGAGGATCTGAAGCAGCCTGCAGGACCCTGTGGATGGTATTTGTCTGGTCCAAAGAGACCTCTAGAAGATCTCCTTCCAGCTGCAGCTCCTCCAACTTGACCTTGGTGGCTGAAGAAAGCTGCACCACTTTGCCTTTGAGTAAAGGCAGCAGGGGCAACAGAGACCCCGCATCTGAGCGGAGGAGAGGAAAGAGTGACTTCATGTCTGTGACCTGCAAGCCTTGATAAAATAACTGGTTTTGTTCAGTGCTGTTTTTACCTGTAACATTTGACATCTTGTTGATACCGTTTTCATAGCCAGCCTAACAAAACATGATCAATATTTCAGGATTTTGATGTAAATTTCTCAATCCATTAATAAACAACAGGGGTAACAAAAGGCGGTTTTTCCCAGGATGTTACCGGTTTCATTAAAAATGCAATAAGACTGCCATTTACCTGAGTACCATTGCTTTCTGTTTTCTTTACAGGAGAGTTGTCCTTCGTGAGATCGATGACCCCATCCTCTCCTTCTCCTCCTTCAGAATCTGATAAAACAATGACTGAATCTCTTTCCGGCTCCTTCTCTGCACCTTCCTCTTTCTTAACGTCATGCTGCAGAGTTTCTCTGAGTTCTTGCAGCTTCTCCAGAGCCTGCTGCACCTCCGGCGTCTCCAGTGCCTCTTTGGCTCGGCCCTGCCATGTAATGGCTCTCTCTGTGAGGCATTGCAGGGCCTCCCCCTCTGGCAGCCGCACAGGTAACCTCTGCAGGGCTACCAGCAAAGCCAGAATAGTCTCTAGGCGTGGCCGCCGCGACCGTTGGCACTGAGGACACAGGAAGCGCGTGTCCCAGTCCCACCAGCAAAGGGGGTTAGCTGACGGTTCAGAGGGCAGCAGGGAGGGAAAGGGAACACAGCCGCCGTGGAACCACTCCTTGCACAGATGGCAGCGGAGCTGAGGAGCATGAGGTGGGCCGGCACATACACACACAGTCAGAGGAGCGGCGGCGGAACGGCTCTGGTTACAGTCGCCGTTCTGTGTGACGAGGGCCTCAGAGAGGACAGACGTGTTCGTCTCATCAGCTTCACTCCACCTCTTGCTCTCCCAGGAACTTGAGGTGACTAGTCCAGATCTGCACAGGTTTGCTTTCTGTAACCTCAGCAGTGCCTCCTTCTCCTGGTGCTCCCCTTCTTTGAAAGCCATCACCTGGAAGACAAATGTAAAGCTGTAGTATAAAACACAGATGCCCATTACAATAGCAATAGTTTTGATTTGTTCTCACAATAGCTGCAGGATCCCTCAAGGCCTGAGCGGACAGCCCCAGAGTGTTGGTATCAGAGTCTTCTAGGGGATCATCCGACGACTCCGCTTCATTCCGATTCTCCCTCCTTTTTGCACACGGACATAACACCTGCAGGGAATTCCACGTGTGGTTTCAATATCCGATCTAATGTCAAACATTTATGTTTGACTGAAGTTTCTGTCAAAGCACCTCAAGCAGAGAGTGCGGACTGCTCTTCTTCAGGAAGGTCTTGGTGGCCTTGTCCCTCCAGGAGTGGGCACTGGCCACCTGCAGTTCCAGCTGCCTCAACTCCTCCATGAAGACTGGCAGGTCCCGGCCGATGGCTACCAGCCCCTCCAGATCGTCCAGACATGGGTAATGCTCCCCGTTCTAAAGAAGTACATGCATTTTTCAAATACAAATCATACCTAAAGAAGTAACAAAAGAATAAAAAAGCTTCACCTGGATCTCCTCCAAGTCTGTTACCCAGGCCCGAGCACGTGTCAGACAGCTTTGCAGAGCTAGAATGTTGGGGAGGGTGACTGGAATGAGCTGAGCCTCGTTTACTATTGCCTCCAGAGTGGAGAGAGGATGCTTCTGTCTAAAGGACCAATCACAAATTGAATTACTTTGACTAACCCTAAACTATCAAAGAAACAACAAACAGCAGTTTCTAACATCTGCTTCACCTTTGCTCGAGGCAGATTTGTGCTTTCTCCTCCCACCGTTCAGCTATTGTGAGCAACTCCTGAAGCTCAGCCATGGCCGTCTCCACGGACACACTCTGGGGTACATTGCAGCCCGCCTCCATGAGGTTCCTCAGCACCTCCAAAGTCACTTCCTGCCTCTCCCCTCCTTCTGTGCCGAGGGTGCGCCTCACCTCTGCCAGCCAGTGGCCTTGTTCCTTCAGGCCTTGAAGCAAATCACACTCCGGCACCACAACGGGAAGGTTGCTTCCTTCGTTCAGTAAAGACTGCAACAGCTCAGGTGGAGGAGAATCCTTCCTCCAGTCTTTGTCATTAAGCAGCACTTGTGCTCGTTTCTGGTAATCCTCCACCGTCTGCAGAATTGTCTGGAAAAATCAACAAAAGCAGAGAAACACCAGCATGAAAAGCACCTTCAGAGAAAAGGAACTCTGGATTCTTTTTTTAAGAGTTGTTTGTACTGAAAAAGTATGGAGAACTGTGCAGAGGCTCAGGCCTGATATAAATGCTCCATTGTAACAGAAAGGTTATGACATAGACACTTCAGACAAAGAACAAGTCCCTCCAAAAGGGTCCGAAGTGGTTACATTTTAATCTAAACAGGGATTAAGGAGGATTTTTATGTTTTTTTTTGTCTATTTGGGGATGTTTGCTGTGGATTAAAGCTATACTGACAATACAGGTATAACCTTTACACCAGGGATGTCCCAATCATGATAGGAAACTGGGCACAATCACATAACTTTAGACTCGATTGAAATCAAATGTTGCATCTCGATCGGGGATTGGAAAATAATTTTTTTACTCTATTTGTATTTTTTCAAGCTTTTTAGCACAGATAAATACTCTACTAGAAGTCTGCATATCACAAAGTTATCACAGCATTATATTATCTTAAAGCACAGCAAAATACAGCACTAGTTTGAGCAGAAGGCGCACAAAAATAGTTCAGTAAATTTAGCGAGATGTTCACAAAATCAGACTTCTGGGCTCAACAGAACTTTTGAAAAACGTTTTCAACTGTCAGCAAGTGTCTCTATTGGTTTGTTTTAACATAAACAACAACCTACAAAGGCTTTTTAAAAGAAAAATTATGGGGTTATGTTTCTGTTTTAATGAGAATTGCTCTCTCCATGCTGATGACAGAGAAGACGGTAGTGAGACGGCTGCCAAGGGACCGTCTACAGAGTGCAAACTCTGGGGAAAAAGTGATTTAAAAAAAGACTAAAAATCCATAATTTCTCAAGAACAAGTAAACTAATAAGTGTTTTCATTAATAAACGCTAAGCATGAATATTTTATCCTATGTATGCTACAACAACCATTTTAAAAGAAAATAACTTAAGAATTTTTCAAGGAGATATACATTACATATGGCAAAAAATCTTCTGAAGAAATTAAAACTAGAGTAACCAAACCTTCTCACATGACTAATTATCACCTATTTTTACTAGTTAATAATTATTTTTTCTTGTTAAGACTTGCACTATTTTACCAGATTGTTGAAGCTACTTCACGGAAGTGCTCTGCTTAAGCGCAAAATGATGAAAGAAGATTATTAATATAAAAATTGCAGATGATCTGGATCTGTTTATTACATTTGTTCATTTTTTAATGTGTTACAAAAGTATCGGATCAGGACTCTATCATCAGATTCTCAAAATCAAACAACTTTAAATCGGATCGGGCCCAAAAACCTTATCGAGACATTCCTATTTTTCACTCAATCCATCCCTTTGATGATCTATAAAAAGATCTGATTTCAGTTGATTTAAATTCAGCTGTTAAGATAATTGGATTTTCTCCCATGTGACAGCTCTAACCAACAGAAAGACAAAAATGTAATCACAATGTTTGTTTCCTGAATTAAACTGAATTTATCGTCTGCAGAGTTTGTGGATCTTACCTGCACTTCTTCTAACTGGTTCATTACACAGGGCAGGTTCTGCATCGTTTCAACCAAAGACTTCAAGTCCACAAAAGTCATCTTCCTTTCGCTAAAAACAGCAACAAGTCAGTGGATTTAGTTTTAGCATTGAAGCTTGTGTGAAAATGAAAATCGAGCGATCTCACCTGGTGTTTAAACCGCTGATGAGCTCAGCACTTTTCTGTCGACAGCTTCCTATGTCTTTAAAAACAGTGTTTAGTTTCCTGAGGAGTTCATTGTCAGGGAACTTTTTCTCTGCTGCCTCTAGCTTTAGCTTGTCCAGGTCTTCAATATCTGAAATTGTTCAAACACTTTAGATTAGAATAAGCTGGCAAGTGAAATAATTTTTTCCAACAAAACACAGTAATCTGTAAGGTTTATAGACTGTAATAATAGTGAATTCTGACCGATCTTGTTTCCATCCTCTTGTTCAAGAGCCTCTTTTACTCTGTTGGCCCAGGAATCAAAGGACTCTGACCTGACTTTTAACCGATGCAACATGGCTAACAGCTCGTCAAGAGTGTATCTGTACCTGAGGACACAATGTGAAAATTACTAAAGAGTAAGTTCCTGCAGAAATGCAAAAGAAAAACAAAATCCAGATCAATACCTGAGGTAGAGTTTTTCAGTGGGGCAGTTGCACAAGTCCTGAGTGTGGTAGAGACACACGAGATGCTCGGGACAGTTTGAGCAGGCCAGAGCAGAGAGAAAGCATGTGGTCTTACATTTATCACACTGTCTCTCATCATCGGGCAGCAGCTCAAATGCCTCCCGCTCTGCCTCTGTAATGCCCTGAAGGAAGGACAAAGGTTTTAAGAAAGAATTTAAATGTAAAAATAAATATTTTAGTGAAGCGGTAAAAGAAATCATTTATATGAAATGAAATGTGAGAAAATTATCAATAAAGGAGAGGAAAAAATGTGAGCCACTGTTCAAGGTGTGTGAGAAAATAAGCAAGTAAAAGATTTAAAATTGCAGCCCCCTGTCATTGTCCTTGGCGGTCAGATTTGTAAAGTATAGGTGCTGTCAGAACCAGCAAGTGTAGAATTACCCAACCACGTAATCTTTATCTCAGTGCAACCTGAAGCTGTATTTTTGTACCACAGAAGAGGGTAATAAAAAGCTATAAAAATATTTCAAAGCTGTTCCACCCAGCAGAGGAGAAGGGTGGAGTGGTGTTACTAGCTCTCCCTAAGAACAGATGCATAAAGATGTGGCTAAAAAGAGAACGTCTGAAAACTTTTTTAAAGATATTTGAACTAAGTAAATATAGGAATTTACTCTAATAAATAAAAAGACTGTTTATCTCACCCTTTCCATTAGACTCTTGCGAAGCTTCCTCTCCTCTTGAACAATAATAAACATCTCCCGATGTGTGGCTGCAGCCAAGTTCAGGTCGAGTTTCTCAGGGCTGGCAGCCATTTTGCAGGTTAGCTCCTCGTGAGAGAAAACGCAATACCTCCTGAGGCGGCGGTAGTGGTCAATACAGGAACGGCCAGCAGGGAGCTGAAGAGGAGGAGAGGTAAAGAAACTTTGTGAAAGAAAATAATAAAAAAAATTAAAAAAAACGTTGATCCTTGGAAAGAAAAGTATATTTTTTCCACTTCAAAATATTAAAAAAACCTGAAAATTAAGTACAGTGCAAATGTAATGTATGTGCTTTGAAGAAAAGTCTGTGGGTAAAAGTCTTCAGAATGACAGGGATTTGCCTTCCTAAATGATATAAATGTACTGTTTGAGTAAATACAAACTTGCCCAGTCTGCAGTGCAGAAGTTCACCGCTTCAGCAAAGTTGTATCCCTGATTGAAGCCACTGTGGTAGGCTCTGGGGAAAGTGATGACAAACTCTCCAGCACACTGGTTGGTGCGAACAACCTGCCAAAAAAAAAAAATGTTAAAGAGAACCTATTACTTTGTTTGGCGCCGTCGCAAGTTAGGAACTGACCGGCACTCCATGAGCCATCAGAATGTTGGGATTCATGATTGTGACAAGTTGATGAAGGAGGTCAGGCTGGAACTCAAACAGCTCTGGTGTCAGCTTCTTCATGACCTCCTCAAGTCGCTCCGCTGCTACAGAGGGAACACCATACCAAGTCTTGGGTTCACCCCTGGAGATGATAAGAATAAGTGAACAAAGCATGAAAGGGGGAGGTTACAGGTTTCTATTCAAACCACAACAGAATAATTTTCACCACATACTACACATAATAAAATGTGTACCAGTGTAGGTAATTAATGGAGTAGCTCCAGTGGTCCTCAATGTGCCAGCAGAAGGCTGAGAAGACCATGCCCACATAAAGCCATGGGACCTTCATCCCAGAGATGTCTCCATTGATATGGCACAGTAGGGACTGCTCAAGTACAGGCATCACATTTAGGTTCCAACCGCAGCGTGCATATTCCTGAGAGAGAACAGAAAAAGGCATGCATGGATCTAGTTGTCTACAAGTGAATGCAGCCGAACAGAGCAAAGCAGGGAGATTGTGGCTTGCCCATTGTAGCTTCTACATCACAACTACAAGATTTTTCAACTGCATTTTTTTTGTCTGCTCCTGATTCAAAATTTGAACAAATAAATACTCAGGAAATGCAATTTTGTGTTTACATTTCTTTATATTTTCAGTGGGATCATCATTAGAAAAATGCTACAAGAACATGTTAAAAACAACAAAAACATAATTTTCATTGGAGTGGGTCTTTCAAGAAAAAAAAGCTTAAACTGCCGAGAACACTAGCATTTAGGTGAGATTGAGAAGACAACTTTAAAAATAAATAAATAAATGTTTCAGTGAAACTTTTCATCTAGATACCTCTTCTTCCTCTGTGAGGACCTTCTTCCCATTGTTCATGGGGAAGCCGCTGCCAAAGTCTTTGGAGTGAATATCTGCTCCATACTCCACAGTCACATCTTCCTCGATGCTACTGACTAATCTCCAGAACTCTCTCTCCACAAGCTCGGTGGGAACCATCTACGCAGAAAACATGACAGTTGTAGATCACTTTTTCAGTGTTTTATCACATGTGCTGTGTTACAGTCTGTTTCCTGGAGCACTCACATGGACTGGCATGTTGAAGTAGTCAGCTTTGAAAGAATCTGCCATCTCCCCAAAGCTCTGCAGCGTGTATTCCCTCGTCGCCTGTTCAAAGCCGAACGCTTCCGTCGGTTTCTTGCACTCCTTTAAAACACAAACAAGAAAGAGAATAAATAAAAACCAAGGAGTGTCTTATTTGCAGAAGATAAAATAAAATACTTTTAAACATTTCGTCTTACTTCTGCCACACACTTAGGACATCTCCAGTTACTTTTAGGAGGATCAGCAAGAGGCGGCAGAAGGCAGTAAGTATGATAGTTGTCATCACAGCCATCACACAGGAGCAGCTTATCGTCATCATCTCCCCGTCCACACATCCGACACACATAGGAATCCACCTAAAAGTGATACATGCCATGCTTTCTGCAAACTTTAAAAATGCAGACAAACACTGAATGAATAAAGTACTTTAATCCCAAACACAAAATACGAATGTAGCCACGAGTGGGCCCAAGCCAGGGTCTCATTGTGCCAGTCCCAAGCCCAGATAAATACAGAGGGTCGTGTCAGGAAGGGCATCCATTGTAAAATGCCAAACCAAATATGCAAATCAGACCTATGACATTGATAATGCATAGGTCAAGGCCCGGGCTAACAACTATCGCCATCTGTGCTGTTCACCAACTGCGTGCCGGAGGAAACTGGACTACTGTTGGTCGTAGAAGGAGAGGTGGAAGGTGGGTTCGTAGGAAGAGACAGAAGAAGAAAGTCATGACTGTTGGACTGAGACTAGGGACTTTCGATGTTGGAAGTGAGTGCAAGCATGTTTGAATGGTTGGAGAAAAGCGTCAAGTGTGAGGTGTGAGAGAAGAGTTTCAGCTCAAATAAAAGAAAAAGTTGCACAAAACTGCGGTGAGACCAGCCATGTTGTTCAGCCTAGAGACAGTGGCACAGAGAAAAAGACAGGAAGTAGAACTCGAGGTAGGTTCTCTTTGGGAGAGACTAGGATGGATATGATCAGAAATGAGTACATCAGAGGGACAACACATGTAAGAGGTTTTGGAAATACAATCAGAAAGTCCAGATTGATATGGTTCTGTCATGTCCAGAGGAAAGTCAGTGAATATGTTGGTAGAAGGATGCTGAGTCTAGATCTGCCAGGCAAGAGGTCTAAAAAAAGACCAAAGAGGAGGTTTATGGATGCAGTGAATGAAGACATGAAGATCCCTGGTGATAGAGTAGAGGATGCAGAACACAGAAAATAGCCAATATGCTGTGGCAACCCCTGAGGAGAAAAGCCGAAAGGAAAGGGAGAAGAATCCCAAAAACAAACTGCAATATGCTTTTTTTTGTATTAGATGATGCTTTACAAATCTGTGTGTCCTACATGCTGTACTTACACACTGTGGGTTGTTGGGGTTGCGCCTAAGCCTCATGGTCATTTTGGTGCAAGGTCCTTCCATGTGGTCTCCCTTCCCTTCACTCTTTTTGTCCACCTCCTCCTTTATCTCCTCTTTCTTCACTATGACAGTAGGGGGAGGTGGTTGGGGGTTGTATGAGCTCCCATCATTTTGTCCCTGCTCAGGCTCCAGTGGTTCAGACTTTACTGGGTTTTCTCCAGCTGGAGGGGAAGTATCGTCTTTAATAGTAAGCGTTTGAGGAAGTTCGTCTGTGTATTTAAAATAAACAACAGAAAAAAAAATTGAGTTTGACCACCAAAACTTTCAAGTTTAAGCATTCCTATTGCCATAAACTTAAAATCAGACAAAAGTAAGACTTGCCTTTCTTTCTGATGCTTTTGTCCCTTGCCACGAGTCCAAGTCCCATCATCTTTGGCCCTGCGCCGTAGATTTGTAACTTTTTGAGTTCTGGGTTCTTCTCGATGTCCTCCTCTGTTGGTTCAGGCTGCAGAAATAGGACAATCTATACTCAGGAACTAATGGATAAAAATACTCTCAAAAGCACAGAGAGCAAAGCGACAGTCTAAGCCAAGCTGGGAGCAAACCGTTTAAGCATAAGAGCACACCAATTCCACCACAAGAAAGAATTAGACTAAGCTTGTCAGTAACAGAAACTGATCCTGTCACAGTGACAGAAGAAAGTTAACCCACCAACATGAAAAACACAGTCACTTAAAATGCAAGCAGAGTTAAAGGAAAACATAGTTAAGGACTCAACTTTCTATGATTAGTCAAGAATTCCATGAGGTTTTGAGTAAATAAAGGGAAGAAGTGCATAACTGAAGAAGTCATTTGTAAATCAACATCATTTTTTATCTTTGATTTGCATGGTCTCAAAAACAACAATGATCAACACAGAAATCCCACCGGCTCCATCAGTGCTAACGGTGACGTGAAAGCTATAGATTTAATCTAAAATTAAAATAAAATCTTAAAAATGCAAAAGTTTAATAGAATATCCTTTTTTTTTTTAATAGCCTGCATTTTTTGGTGTCAATTTGTTGAGCCACCTATGATTTACTTGCTGCAGTATACTCTGGAACACCAATGCAACATTTCATCATGAAAATATAAATTGTACTGCATTTTTGAAAACAAAAAATTACACAAAGGCTCCAAAAAAGGATAAGACTCGTGTACAAGTGTTACTTATTTTATCTATTTAGACAAAACCATTGTCAAATTTTCTTGCTCAGTGATTAATAAAAAAAATAACCCTCTAAGGTAATTTGTTGGTCACTTATGCTGTATAGGCTACCTCTAAAATATGGTAAGGGCATTAAAGCTTTATTGTAATGATCTAAACTAAAGAAATATTAAAAATTACTTCATTTTTGGTTTAAAGTTTCCTGCTTTTTTTTGGTAGCTCCTTAAAGTCCCACTCCAGTAATCTTTTGATCTATTGTAAAATCGTTCCCAGTGGCTTTTTACGTCCATTTAATACCATCAATTATGCCATGCCATGCATAATAATAAAAAATGATTTTGCCATTTTTAGCCAAAATGAAAAATCCTGTGTTGTTATTCTAGGACATAGTATCTGCAGAGTGGCTGGAGTTAATCGGAAATAGCCTCTGCATTGTGCGCGGGACTGTTGGTGGGGAGTAAGCATAGACAGTATCTAGAGTGAACTGGACTAATTATCCCCGCCCCCTTCGTGTTACAAATAGGAAGTACCCGCTGGACACAGAAAGCCATTATCCCATAGACTTCCATTGAGAAATAAACAGCTATTACTCAGGCATCCAGTTTTTCAGAATAACAATTCTTCCTCTGGTACATCTTTTTAACAAGATACGATGACTCAGACCAACTCGGACCAATTACCGCTTACTAATGTCGTCTGGTTCCAAAATGGCAAAGTCCGTACTGGGAGAAAACGGTGAGTGATTTAATTTCAGTGGAACCGGGGGGAGGTAAGGCATTTTTTTATGGGTGACATCACCCATAAAAATGTTTTGTCCATCTCTACAGTGGAGCAAAAAAAAGTATTTAGTCAGTCACCAAATGTGCAAGTTCTCTCACTTAAACAGATGAGAGGCCTCTAATTTTCATCATAGGTATACCTCAACTGTGAGAACAAAAATGAGGGGAGAAAAAAAAATAAAATCAAGAAAATTAAATTGTCTGATTTTTAAAGCATTTATTTGGACATTATGACAGAAAAAAAAAGTATTTGGTCAATAACAAAAGTTCAGCTCAATACATTGTTATATAATCTGTTGACCATGGCAGCAGTCAAACTTTTTCTTTGTCCTCACAGACTATTGCTGGTATTTTAGCCCATTCCTCCATGAAGATCTCCTCTAGAGTAGTGATGTTTTGGGGCCGTCACTGGGAAACACTGACATTCAACTCCTTCCAAAGATTTTCTAAAGGGTTTGGCCACTCCAGGACCCTGAAATGGTTTTTACAAAGCCACTCCATCATCCAGGCAGTGTGTTTGGGATTGTTGTCATGCTGATGAAAGGAGGTTTTTACTCAAAATCTGATGATACATGGCCCCATTCATTTTTTCCTTTATATTGATCAGTCATCCTGGTAACTTTGCTGAAAAGCAGCCCAAAAGCATGATTTTTCCACCCCCGTGCTTTACAGTGGGTATGGTGTTCTTTGGATGCAACTTGGCAATCTTTCTTCTCCAAACATGATGAGTAGCGTTCTTACCAAAAAGTTATATTTTGATTTCATCTGACCATAGGACATTCTCCCAATCCTCTTCTGGATCATCCAAATCTCTCTAGTAAACTCTAGACGGGCTTGCACATGTACTGGGTTTAGCAGGGGAACACATCTGTCACTGCAGGATTTCAGTCCCTGACAGCGTATGTGTGTTACTGATGGTGGCCTTTGTTACTTTGGTCCCAGCTCTCTGCAGGTCATTCACTTGATCCCCCCCCGTGTAGTTCTGGAGTTTTTGCTTACCGTTCTTGTGATAATTTTTACCTCACAGAGTGTGATCTTGCGCGGAGCCCCAGATCGAGTGAGATTATCAGTGGTCTTATATTCCATTCCTGATTATTCCATTTCCTAATAATTGCTTCCACAGTTGATTTCTTCACACCAAGCTGCTTACCTATTGCAGATTCAGGTTTCCCAGCCTGGTGCGGGTCAACCATTTTGTTTCTGGTGTCCTTAGACAGCTCTTTGGTCTTGGCCAAAGTGGAGTTTGGAGTGTGATTGTTTGAGGTTGTAGACAGGTGTCTTTTATGTAGATTATGAGTTCAAACAGGTGCCATTAATACACGTAACGAGTGGAGGACAGAAGAAGTTACAGGTCTGTGAGAGCCAGAAATCTTGCTTGTTTGTCGGCGACCAAATGTCTATTTTTCACCATGATTTGAAAATAAGTTTTAAAAATCAGAAAATCTGATTTTCTGGATTTTTTTTCCTCTCATAGTTCAGGTACACCTATGATGAAGGCCTATCATACAGGCCTATAATTTTTTTTAAGTAGGAGAACTTGCACAATTGGTGGCTGATTAAATATTTTTTACCCCACTGTATGTATGTCAATATGAGTAAGCCTGCACTTATTTTCCATCATCCTTTTGTTTACACTCTCTCCCGCTAGCTTACTGCCCCTCACAACCCCAACCTAACATTAGCAGTGCAAAAGGTCAAAAAAAGCAATTTTTGATTTATTCAGCAGTACAGTTTGGAGCCAGATGTCACCTCGGACGAGAAGAATAAAAGCGTACAAGGATCTATTTGTCTGGAAGTGGATTCACCTAATTGG
Organism: Adrianichthys oophorus; assembly: GCA_036245035.1. Lineage (NCBI taxonomy): Eukaryota > Metazoa > Chordata > Actinopteri > Beloniformes > Adrianichthyidae > Adrianichthys > Adrianichthys oophorus. Next base: position 18,916,855 of record BSAI01000015.1, read on the forward strand.
AGTGGAGTAGGGAGCTTGTGGCCCGCTGATTGTAGTTTGTGCGCAACAACTACAAGCTTTTTCAAACTGCATTTATTGTCTTCGCCTGATTTCCCCATGATTTGAATGACATAATTAGAAACGCAATTTTAATTTTGTTTATATGTCCTCCTTCATGAAATGCTACAAGAACACGTTAAAAAACACCAATACAGAATTTTCATTAAAGTGGGTCTTCAAGAACTGCTTTTTATAGACAAACTTAACTGAAGTTAGTTTTCTCACTGAAACATTTTATAGAAAATTAGAATCTGTTTATTTTAAGGAGGTGACTATAAACTGAACGGAAATCACTGACATTTCTGTGAGCTTAAACTTAAATTTGCAGACAAATTTTTAGTTGAATGTAAGAACAAAGACATGATGCTGATGTCTGAATGCTGGCAAAAAAAATAAATCAAATACTACTACAGTATTAAACACAATTGTCTTCATTTCCTCATTTTTTTTCTTGACGGAAATCGTTATTTTCTGTTGATATTTTATGTTCTGTACAATGTATAGTTGTGGAGAAACAATTTTACATTTACACAAACATTTTCTACGAGTCGATCATAATATCTTTTAATCCTCTTTTTTTCCAAGTGCAGTACAAAGCATGAGTTTTCAAAGATGGATAGATTTCTGATGTCGCTCAATTACTTAATTTAATTGTTAAATACAATTGGAGCCTTTCCTTTTGCGTAAAAAGTAATGATTAACAAAGGCCTCTTTAAAAAGTCTCTTCAGTTTCTAGTAGAGCTACCTTTTTCAAATATAAAAAGTATTGAACACTTAGGAAACCACATTTTAGCTGACAACCACAGATATTAAATGAGAATATCTTTACATTTAAGAAAGGGATACATTAAAAGAGAACAGTTATAAAGAATCTATTGTTGTTTAACCTGACTTCTGAGCTCGAGCTTTCAACTCTAACTACAGAGGATTTTTCTTTTGTTACTGAGAAAATTTAGGTATGGGTGGGGAAAGACACCATTTTAAAAGGATAAAACCTGAGGGAAAAAAACTCATCTCAATGAAGTAGAAATCTGACCTGAAAACATGCACACAGAGAAGAGGCATGGAGCCAAAGCACTTTAGATCCCAATGTCACTAAAACTACCAGAACTAAAGGCATCAAGAATAACAATCCTTGGTATTGGTTAGGGTTGATTGTTAATGTTCCAAAAAACCTTTTTTTGGAACATTAACAATCAAAAACAAACTTTTTTTTTTTTTTTAACCTTCACCCACTTACAGATGCAAGACACAATACATTGTCTGTGTACACAAAACAAGCATTTCTGCCACCAAAGCCTCTGTGATTGCAAGCAGCTGACATCAAAACAGCAGATGAGGAGGAGGGTATGATGGTGGGGGCAATCACTAAAGAATTTGGCTTCAAAACAAGCAAACCAGGAGACTTAGAAGACGACAACTCAGTCACAACTATTTTTAGACCTCTTGAGATACATAAAGACCATTAGTGCTATAAAATCCAATGCTAAATGGTAAGTATTTGCTAAATTACAGTAAGTGCACTCAAAAATGAACACATGCATCCACACAGTTAGCTTTTGCAGGAAAACAGAGAACAAGCCAAGGCAGAAAAATGAAGAAAAGGACAGTTTGCCCACTAAACCTGATTAAAAAGGCAAACTAGCACCACAGAGAAGGAGTTACAAGTGAAACAGCCAACAACTCAATTGTAAAAAATAAATAAATAAAAATAAAACAATCTGCCAATTTGCTTGTTATTTGTTGATTGGTTTGTTACAAAAACAAGAAGACAGGTCAGGAAACGTAGCAATAATCAATTCTGTTCCCCACATGTATCACTGCTCTTTAAAGCAACATGCCGACCGCAGTTCTCCAACTGCTAGATAGCATGTTAGCCAAAAAGTTGTTAATCAAAAGAAAAAGGACAGACACAGATGACTTTAAAGGAGGGTGTGGAGGTCTAAGAACAGCAGAAAGGAGGAAAGTGGGGCGGAAAGTGAGCTCAAATGCTCAGGAGGCAGTACCGCAGAGATGAGCTGAGAGCCAGTGGTGAGAGGATGGGGGGCCAGATCCTCTGGACCCTGCAAAAGGAGACAATAACAGCAACAATAAACTAAGACAAGAGGAAAACAGAGATGATGGGGAGGAAAGGAGAGACTAGAAATATCAGCTAGTTTTGGTCCAGCAGGAACCTCAGTGGATTTGTACTCAACTTTTGGTTTAAAATTCAACATATCTGAGACACAGCTGCTTTAGTAATACAGCCTAAATCTTTAGTTTTCACTCTGATAAAGCAAAATTTCCACAGATGATCCGGTTTTATTAAAAACCATTGCAGAACCTTTGCTTCGTCTGCATCAAATTTAAAACGTATTGAAATGTAAAATATCCACAGGCGTCTTTGGAGGCACAGAGGAATTTGCTTTAAGCCAATGACCTGTTCTGACCTTTTGAAAACAAGTTTCTTATCCCGTTTAAAACTCAACACCCAAAGTAATTTGAACTGCAGCCAATGAACAGGTTGTGTGGCTGATCTTTATCCTGGAAATTTCTGTTTGTTGGGTGCAGACTTTAAGGTCTGTCTCATCCACTGAGGTGACTGAGTCATCCTAAAGTTTACAGTAGACTGCAAAAACTGAAAGAAGCCTCTGTTACAAAACAAAGTGACACATCGTCAAAACTGTTGTAGAATGACATCAACCTGGGCATTTTTAAACACACAGCCTGACATTTTTTGGAACAGAAGTCACTCCTTTGTCTACCCAACCAAATGAGATGTGGAGTAATACATCTCCCTTATTGATTCTCTTCACTCCTAAACCAGCATGATGTTGAAGCTTTGTGTCAACAGATAATAATGTTTGGTTTTAAGTAAACATTCACATGCAGGTAATTAAGGCAATGTGAGAGTGGTGCCCAAAAACATCAATAACTGTATATCAATAATGACAGGTAATGACTTTAAAAACCCCATTTCTGTTGCAATACTTTATATATATATATTTTTTAAAAAACATTTACACTTTAATTTACTGTCTGTATATGCACCAAGTAATACTTGATAGAAATACGTCACATAAGGTACGAAAAGTTTCAAATTTGCCAGAAAAAAAAAAAAAAAAACTTTGTTACTGTTAAATCTGGAGCGTATTTATGTGGTGACCATCATGACATTCTACCTCCCTGTTTTCAGGCAAAGATCAGCTCAGCTGTCATGCATAACAAGCTCGTCTGCTTAGAAACAAAAGTTGCTCTTAAAGACCCACTCCGATCATTTTCCGATCAATTGCAAAAGTGTTCCCACTAGTTTTATTTCTTTTAAATTATTACGCCACTGTTTTTAGCCAATTTTTTTTAAATGTCATTTTCTAGGATAAAGTTTTTGCAAAGTGGCAATTCACCTCTAAGTTGTGGGTGGGACTGTTGGCGTGGAGCAACACATTTCCCCTCTCTGTTTCTCTGGGAGTAAACGAGCACTCATTTTGCATCAGCCCTTTGTTTACACTCCCCTACTAGCTTAGAGCTCCTCATAACCCCAACCTAATATTACCAGTGCAAAAAAATGGCAAGAAATATTAGAGATATCCAGCCTCATTGGACAAGGAAAACGAGACGTACATGGATCTATTAGTCTACAAGTAAATGCATCAGAATGGAGCAGAGCAGGGACATGTGGCTCGGCAAATGTGGTTTAGATGTCACCTCTATAAGCTTTTTCCTGCAAGATTTTTTGGTCTGTTCCTTATTTACAATAATTTGATAAAGAAATACTCAGACATGCAACATTAAATTTGATTTTCTCTATATATGTCCTCCATTTTCAGAAAAAAAATGGCATAAGTACATGTTAAAGACACCAAAAACATGATTTTCTTCGGAGTGGGTCTTTATGAATTTGACATAGGTTAGGCCAAAATAGCAAACTGATTGCTGACAGAGCGAGTGTTCGATTGCTCTTTCAGAACATGGCAGTGTAAGCTATGGATGTTGAAAACTGGACTAAACTTTTCAGTTTTAATTCAAGTTATTTTGAAAGTGGAGAAATCCTTGTACAGTAAATGTATTTTGTCTACCAAACAATTATTTTATGATATGTCAAAACATAAATAAATAATGTGGTTTTGCATAAAGAAAAATACCTAAATAGAGGGAATAAACCCATGGAACAAGCCTTAATTCTGCTAACAGAAACTGTTACCATTTAAAAACTATTTGTCTATTTGCTGATGGAAAAGAGAGAAAGAAGCAGATTGCAGAGATTCCATGAAGCACAGGCACAGCAGCAGAAAAATGCAAAGCAGGATGACCAAACAGAAAATAATCAAGCTGGGATGCTCCCTGAATTCACCAACACATGTTTCAGACACCAATATGCAAATGATGAGCAAGGGCACTGTGAAAATGACAAAAACAGCTAAAGTGTGGCGCACTCTGTTAAACACCTGTTTTGTAAAAGATGGGTGAGATAATTTTGCCCATAACTGATGCTTGACCCAGTTTTTTGGCCAAGAATTGAATGTGGTTGGTAACAGGGGCTTTAGTTTTAATCAGTGTAAACCAATTTAGCAAGATGATCAAACAAAAAATACTGTAAATGTTCATATAAAAGATGGAAAACCTAACAGTATTATTCTCTCACAAACTTGTTGATGGCAACTAACCTTAAAATAAAAACTAAAAAACAAGTATTCATACAAAAGAACTTGGTTCTTATAAGAGCTGAAAGTTAAAACAAGCAATAATGTTCCCCAAAAGTCTGTAAGAAAATAATATTGACAAAGCGTAAATTACAAATACTTGGTCTTTATGGTAACAGTCCACGTTTGACCACCTCCTCTAAAACGTTTAGTCTTCTTCACCTTTACAGATAATGTTGCCAATACTAACCAAGCAAAGACAGTATAAATATTCTAAAAAAGAAAAAAACAAAATAAACCAACATTGTCTCTGTATTGCATAAAGCAATTCCTATGGAATAAATCTAGGCATTAATATCAGCTACACTGATTCAAGAGAGAAAGCATTGCTGACCGCAGGCCCCTGAATTCACATACATTACAACAACACCAAACAAAAACAAATTACTATTTCACGCAAAAACAAAAAAGGAATCTTTTGGAGCTGTACAAATCCAAATTATCCTCCAATAAACATTTTTTTAAACTTTCATTGTAGTCAACAACGTATGTTTGGAAATGTGGCCCAGAAATATCTAACTCACTAATGGAAATACAGTTGTGTGTGTGGTTGCTGGTCACAGAGGTATGCAAATTGTATCGAATAACAAAAACAAACACTCAGACTCACATCAGGCTGGCATCGGTTTGCTCTGCGTCCATAGCTGCTTATTTTGGACGGCTGCACCGACTGCCGCAGTGGGATAGAGTGAGGCTTGTACTCCTTATCCACGTCTTCTCCATCATAGTGCTTTGGCTTGCAAGGCTAGAAATAATGCAAAAAGAAATACATAAGTACCTTTACATGAAGGCATTCCCTTGTTTGACTGAAAAGGTGCTGAAATAACACAATCCTGGAGTTCATAACTTTCTTTCTTGGCTTATTTTTTAGAGTTTTATAAACAAATAATCTTTCCTGTAAAAGGACAATAGAGTGAGTGAACTACCAGAAGGCAAGACCCCGACTGGAACATTTCATAGGGGTAGACAATCCTCTCATAGTGTGAGCGCAGCAGGGAGCCGATGTTCTTGCCTGGCGGGTAACCAAGCCTTTGGGCAATTCGAGCCCAGCGCCGCTCCTTGCAGACCATCTCAAACCCGCCTTCATCCGTCACGATCTACAATACAAACATTTATTTCTGTTCTGGCAACCAAAAGAAAGTTACGATTAAAATATTTAACAAAAAAGTTAGTAATACTTACTTTTGACAGGCTGAACAGATCAAGGATGCGTCTTTCAATATGAGGGATTTTTAAGGAAGATCCTTGAATCTCCCAAAATCTAGCAATTCGGTCCAAATAGTTGAGCTTTACTCTGGTTTCAGCCTAACAAGAAATAAATAAGGAAACCCTACATTAGGATAAGCTCTCCCACAATGCAGAATGACAATGAACTGAATGAGAAGATAGCGAAACAAACCTCCAACTCATTGAGTCTCTGGACGCGGGGCGTAAAGTGAAAGCTGTCAAGTTCTACTGAAAATGGAGGCTGCCAGTCCTGCAAGAAAACAAAGACATTAAACATATAAGACAGCAGTGAAGCCACAAGTAATTAAATTTGTGGATGCCAATCTAACAGTGTCTTTAGAGTAAATCCAGAACATCATGTTAAAATTAATCAAAGCCTAACGATACTTATACCACCATCAATATTTAAATAGAAAATACTTCACCATCAGCAAAAAACTCATCTTTGGTGAACAACCTTTATCAGCATCAGTAGTGTAATGAATAAATGTTCAGAAGACAGGCTGCACAAGATAGGCACAGCATAGATTTAAAGACAAGGTAAAAGTGTGAAATTAAGCATTCAAAGTAAGCATTTTCATTTGAATTTCCAATGAAAATGAAAATGTGTTGTTCCTCTTTGTGTCAGATGGTTCTGGCTTCCACTTCATCCATCAACTTCTTATCAGTTTTGATAATACACACCTCGTCGGGCATTTACCTTTACAAATATGGTAACCGGGAAGCCGGAAGGCATCTTTCATTGGAGAGATCTATTAGAGGACGTTTTTTTGTTTTGTTTTTAATATAATGATGACCTGACAACTTACTAAAACAGACATATTTGTTAAAAATTGTTCTGTTTCTAGATTATTTAAAGCAAAAGGTGGGTAATAGTATCACAATGTTAAAATGGGTGCAAAGACTTGAGTTTAGTTTAAATGATTCTGTAGATGGTAGGCTGCTTTTTTAATAACGTACGATTAAACTCTTATTTGATTATTACAAATTTTAAGTTGTGAAATATTTACACAATTGCAAAATTTTATTTAACTGCGCAGCAAAAATATTTTCGAAAAAGTAAGTTTCATTTACAGCTGTATTTATTTTTCTGAGATGTTCACATGACTTTTTCATAACATTTAATAGCGTGAATATATGATAAAAAGAAAATCTAAATATCCTAAAAAAGAAACTGCCTATATGTTAGTTCACATTTGTGGGTAAACAACAAAATATGTCAAATTTCAAATGTAGAGGTAAAACATTTCTGCAGAACATTTTTAAAAGACAAATATTTACTGGTGGAGGTCGGATCTTGCAAATTCCAGACTTCTCTGCAATTGGTCGTATCTTGGCGATGTAGCCCAAAGGATCCTGAAACTCCTCCCATGACGGCTCAAAAACTGGACACTCCGGAGGAGGAATAAACTCCTCTGCATCCATTTCCCTGACAACGAGAGGAACCAAAATTCTTACAAGGTAACATACAAGGGTCCCAATAGACATCCCATCTTTTAACAGGCATATTTATTCTGCAAACTTCTCAGCGATTTTTTAAAGATACAGTTGCAATTTGAAACACTTAAAATATGCTTGCGATTGTTTTTTGTAAACACTACATAATAAACTTGTACTTAAGAACACTTAGAAATGTAAAGACAAAATCTTGAAGGTAATATTTTCTCAAATTACATTAAGATTAAAGTAACTTTAACTTATGCCATCAACATAAAATTAACAGATAATAAATATTGAAATCTCAAAAATCAAGTGGCCTTGATTTGCAACATGGATAGCAATTTGGAAAACAAAAGTGGTTCTGCTTTATACCCAGTTAACTTAACTGTTAAACCAAAACTACTTCTTATTGTTGTCAAACTTGATAAGCATGTTGACAACAAAACCCATACTCAAGGTACTCACACATTAGTTAAAATAAAATTTAAAAAGACAAGGATGGCTTTATGTTTTCAAATGACCCCTCCCCCAACATGACACACAGCATAACAAACCTCTGGTAAATCAAGGCCTCACAAAGCAAGTTTCCTGTCAAAAAAAAAAAAAAAAAAAAGGCCTGACGCAACTGTTTACAGACTCATGCTCTGTGCATTTATGATCTCTAAACAATAACAACAACCTAAGTTTTATAATTATTTATTAGCTTTTATTTTACATATTAGTTGTAAAGCTAAACAGAGCACTTGCGCCTCAAGACCCCATCAATACAATAGGCCAACGTGGGTTCAAACACGCAATCCTGTATGAAATGTTCACCAGCACAAGTGCAATCACAAATAGACCCATTTCAAGTAACTAGAGTTAAAAACTGAGCAGATTTTCCAGCTATTACATTAAATACATAATAGTAAGTTTCTTAAACAACTTCAAGTATCACAGTTTCATTTTAAAAAAAAATGTTTGGAAAATCATAGAGGGAAAATGTGAATAAAAGGTCATTTAATCTCCAAACATCAATGACATAACCAACCCATCTAATTTTCACGGGCCTTCGGACGAACAATGGCGTGCAGTCAATGAACCTTTAGGTATTAAAAGGCCATCCAGACTTCCTTGTTTACAACTGACCTAGAACCTAGAAATACACGTCAATATCTTATCGGTGTTGTTTGAACTGTATTAAGATATATATATATATTTCTTTGGTTTACACTGGTAGCTATTAAACTTGGGAGAAGTGACGTAAAGCCTACCTTACCTTAGGCGACAGTCGCAACATAAGAACAAATAAAAAAGCAAAGCCCCCCAATTGAGTTAAAGGTTAAGCTAATGCACCTAAGTGCCCTTAGCTGCCAACAATGAGGACTAACTGTGTCTATAATCAAGCTCCGACAAGCAATAATGCGGCTTACAGCTAACGTTAGCACAAAGGCCTCCACTTTTTTCCTCAGAACCGTCCCATTGCCTCCCACAGTTTTACGCAGCTAGCATCACTCTGCTAACAGTTACTGGGTGGGCGAGGAATCAGAACAATCATAACAGCAGAACACCTCACCTATATGCTATTATTATTATTATTACAATATCCACGCTAACAACCTGAGTTAGCTGGGTCAATATATACGTTCACTTTAAGCGCTATAACTTAAGTTACGTAAAAACATTGCCATGTTGTATTCCAGTAACTGACCCAAAGACACCTCGATGTCCCAGGGTATGATAAAGACTGAAGTCTCTCGCCTTCCTCTGTTGTTGTGATGACTAGTAGATGGCTAACCAGCTGTGCTGGTTTGAGTCGGCTAGCTACCGCAGCTAGCAAAGTTGTTCAGCTTCCGCTCTCCATGTACTGCGCTCTATCACGCACACAGATTCGGTATTCTAAAATCTGACGTTTGTTTGATGCTAAACGAAGCTCTCACACTTTCTCAATTATGACTTGATTAATGATTTCCGATCAACATCATATCATCACTCCTTTCAGGCCTTTCCAATCTTCCTTGATGATAAGACGCCATCTTAGTTTTTCTCACGACCGAAGTACAACCTAATTTCTTTCAGGCGTATACGAACTGAAAGTAGTGCCCACTCACGCCAAAAGAAATTGTGTCATTACAGCCAGAGCGCCCTAAATATTGTAAATACTCAATTGCATCTTGTACTAACAAATCTCCCTTATAACTAAAAAAAAAAAAGTTTCCCCTGTCCTTGGGCCCTAATATTAACAATAATGATAAGTTTGCTTAAATAGTTTTGTCTGTAGTTTTACTTAAAAATAATAGCTCTGCTATTTAAAATACATTTATTACCAAAGAGGGAAAAATTAAATATATTTTTAATTCAAGTAAAAACATTCATATAAAATAAATGCCTTACTCAATTAATCTTGAAAAGCCTGAAAATGTTCATTTCAAGTGACAAGCAGCAATATAAATGTTAAGTTATATAGTGCAAAAAAAATAATAGGTTGATGAAATAAATCTAACTTATTTTATATTTGTTGTCTTTTATCATAAAATTTGCAAAGAAAGTCTTTTTGTGACTAAAAGTTGTGATTTTGGGCCCAACACCACTTCCAAAGCAAACGTATTTGAAAACGTATAAATACATTTAAAACTTTCATATAAATTAAAAATAGTTTTTGGGGGGCTACATGGTGGTTGGCGCACTCACCTCACAGCAGGAAGGCCCTGGTTCAAATCCCGGCTTGGACCTTTCTGTGTGGAGTTTGCATGTTCTCCTCATGCATGTGTGGGTTTCTCCAGCTTCCTCCCACAGTCCAAAAACATGCTTCATAGGTTAATTGGTTACTCTAAAAGTGCCCCTAGGTGTGCTTGTGCGTGGGAGTGATTGCGTGGAATACAACAGACTTGTGACCTGTCCAGGGTGTAACCCTGCCTTTGCCCAGCAGTAGCCGGGACAGTCTCCTGCAACACCATCACCCAAAAAGGGACATAGCAGGATCAAAAAAAAAGGATGGATTGATTAAAAATAGATTTGCCATTAATAAAGATAACGTTTTTTGTTGTTGTTGCTTGCTTTAATAAACCTTCATCTAATTTTTCCTTCATTTTCTTTACCTTGGAACTTGTTGGGTGTCATATTTTTTGTTTAGTAAAAGATAACACTAGGTTTGGATGAACACCAGTAAATAGAAAAAATGTGTTCTATTGTTGTCATGGTAGCATGTTCATATTTTTAAGCTTTGGTCTCCAATTTCCGTTATGCCAGGAGACGGAAATAGACTAGTAAAGAGTAGAATCTTTTTTTTTTTTTAATAAATAAGAACATTCATGCAAAAATTTAAAAAAGAGCAGAAAAAGAACAGGAAACAACTTGCTTCTTTAAGTCTAAATCCTTTTAAAATTCCCTGAAAATGAAAATCATCTTAATATCAAACACAGCTTAACTGTGCACTTTACTAGGTGCTCATTTATGTAATTGAATATATATTTTACTTTTGTTCTTTTTTGGGCAAAAATGTCCTTCTCTAACATCATATTTTAATAATATCTGTCAGCATGTTCGCCCTGTGCAACCTTTACTTTCTTCAAGTAGCCTTCCTACTGCAAATAGTATATAATTTTAATCTTGCTTCTTAAAAAAGTTGTTTCTTTTCTTAAATTCCAAATACAGTGGAGAAACTATTCTTTGCTCTGACACAAAATACATGCACACAATGGTCACTTCACTGCAAGGACACTTTTATTTATAAGAAGCAATAAATATTCACATCTTGGTTTTCTATTCTTTAGGTACACGTAATACATATACAAAGGAAAAAAAAGGAAATAATATTTTGAAGTGCACTCACATATCAACATTAGTCAGGCTTACGTTTATATAACTGTAACTCATTCTTGCATCTTTCATCTGAATAAATAAGAAAAAGAGGTCAATATTCCTTTTGGCCAACTTCTCTTTGCTTTAAGTGTGCATTCTCAGTGGCAATCACATGCACGCACCTGAATACAGAGTAGGAGGAATTCCTCCAAATCTTTATTAGAAGCCTATGTATAGTTGAATATGTACATTCAGGTTTATACAGTACAATCTATTCATTAAGTGCAGATATATCCATGCAAGAAGAATTAAAAAGGACACAATAAAAAGTATATCCAAGAAATAGTTGTAAAAGTTTCATTTACCAACTGTTACTTTTCCAGAAAAAACACGTTATATTCCCCTTTGATCATTTAAAACAACTTTTCAGCAGCTCATTTCATAGAAATCTTCATTTTGGTCTTGCCTTTATACTTTTTGTCCGATCAGATCACACGGTTAGATAATCTGGTTATTAATGGCATTGGAGGCAAACTCAGTCTGTGCTCACTCATGAAAAAAAATGAAAAAGCAAAGGGGATAATGCTTGATGAGGCTCATGAGAGAGAGAGAGAAAGAAAGAAAGCCTAATTTAAGAAAAAAGCAAAGGAAAAAAACTAAAGACTTCCTCTGGTTGAAGAGATGTCCAAAAGTATCAGTTGCCAGATAATTAAGAGGAAGGTTATAACTGACTTAAGACATCACATGTGCAAAAATCACAGAACTGCATGTAAAAACCATGCTTCTTTCAAAACATAGAAGAAACACACAATGACTAAACCTGATGTCTGTGAGGAAATGGGCTGGGAGGCCCCATATGTTTCAATCATCCAATTTCCACAACCCTATTTCAGTATTTTCAAAAATACTGGGGGAACTTAATGAAAAAAAAATCAAGAATAAAACAACTAAGACTCATTCTGTAATTTCAAGTTTTCTTTGTGGCACCTATCCAAGGTGGCATGCCCGCTTGGTCGCAACAAAACAAAAAGGAAGTGCATGTTCAGATTTACTGGAACAAAGCTAAACTCCAATGATTTTCAACAGTCAATAATATGGTTCATTGAAAAACTGCATGGAACCTATGGTCTTATGAAGATTATTCACAAGTCAGAATACCCTCCAGCAGATATGGCAAACTGAAAGAATCTGCGTTTACTTTCTATAATCGCGGACAAACATCTGCTGATATAGTTAATCACTGGTCAAAACAATTATTGGACAATATTCATTATACTCATAGCAGGTATATCGTAATATCAATAAAACGGCAAGAAGCTTCAGAAACATTCAAAAAGATATTATTGTCTGTGTCATGGATTTCCGTGGCCCACACGGAAAGCATTATAAAGCCTGGTGATTTTGGTTGACATGTAAAAGACCCTAAGGCGAAAAAGACTGTCAGGAAAACCATGCACTGGTTTTACAGGTTTAACAGAGAGCAACAGATCTTTAAAAATAAAAAGTCTTTCAGCAAAGGGAAATCTGCAAGTATGGAGACATCAAGAAGCCAAGTAAAATTATTGCAAAGTCAAGGGACTTTTTTCGCAACTTTCTTGTATTTTTAAATCAAAACTTTGATGGAACACATCTGATAGTTCGATCTTTATTTACTGTACATCCATATAGAAACGCGTGAATCGCTCTTTCAGAAAACGCTGCTGCGCAATACATCTCGGTACTGTACATGTGGACAGTCTCATACATAAACTCTAGATTTCAAAACAAAACTGAGGCCAAAAGCCTGGATATGGATTCAGGTTTCATCTAAAATTATATGGCTATAGACTTTCTTCATTGTGTGTGAGAACATCTGCCACATCTTCATGTGCGCACGTGCCTATAAAAGTCCGCTTACATGTGTGGGAAGCGCAGGTGAAAGTAACAGAGGCGAAGCAGGCTGCGTTTCTTTTTCTCGCTAGCGCTGCTACTGTAACTTTCTGTCCTGGAACACTTGTTTCGAGCCCTGGTTCGTCCCACCACCTCAACCCTGTCGTCTGACCTGTAAACCCTGGAGCCCCAAGCCCTGTTCAAACCACGGTGCTTATCCGGTTGATAGGTTTGGATTTGGAGCTGCCCCCTGTACCTGTCGCTCCAGCCCCTGTCGCCGGCGGCCCCTGCGGAGGCTGCCCGGGGAGCTGGGGGGGGAGAGGGGAGAGAGGTGTAAGAGGGGTAAGGGGGGACGAAGGGGGGGGTAAAGGGGAGTGTGGTGGGGGAGGGGGGATGGAAGAGAGAGGAGGGTACTGGGGCAGATACGGGGCGGCGGAGGCTGCGTGATGCGCACTGACGGAGGCGGACGGTAGATTGTGGGGCAGAGTGCCGAATATGAAGTGTGTTTGGTGGGTGGAGTGGCTGACCGGGTGTGGTGTGCGGGCGTGTCCGGGGTGGGTTTGGGAGTGTGCGTGGGGGTGGGGGTGGGAGAGGGACAAGGTTAAAGGAGGTTTGGTACCAGGGCCGCCGCTCCCTCTGACAGAGTGTGTGGGCTGTGCGTGGTACATGGCGAACTGTGGGCTCTGGGAATGTTGGGAGAGAGGAGAAAGAGGGGGGGGACATCCTATCACCATGTTGGTGTAACGAACCGGAGGCCCATGCTGGGAGAGCTGGGAGAGATGGGCCAGCTGCGGGTGCTGGATGTGCCCTGGGCCTAGCGGTGGTCGACATGGTAGAGAACCTCTCTGTAAGGTAAGGGGGGGCACACCTTGCAGAGGTGGAGGGACAGCTTGGACATGGTAGCGATGGTGATGGTAGTAAGGTGGTGGGGGCTGTACGTTGCCCACGTGACAGTATTGTGCGTGAAGTGCCTGGATCTTGGAGGACCCCCCCTCCAACTGGCATAGAGATGAAGGGGAGTGAGGTGGGGGTCCGCCAGTATTCGGTGGGGGTACAGGCGCGGGGTAGGGTGGCCCCGGTGGAATAAGGGGGCCTGGTGGTTTGGAGCGTTTGCTGCCGAAGAGTGAGCCCAGGAAGGAACCGCTGTTGTTGGTGCTGCTGTTCCCCCCAGAGCCGCTGCCCACTCCTGTTCTCTCTACACTGCTTGAGACTCCCCCATGTCCTGTCCCAGCAGTGGTATGTTTCTGCCCCGGCCCACCCCCCACCCCCGTCCCGGGGCTCAGGATGGGGCGGTGAGGCCGGTAGTCCTCTGTTCCATAGCATCCAGGAAGGATGCTTGACAATGGGTAGCGCTGGTGAGGCTGTGGGCTGCTAATGATGGAACCCTGGGAAGATTAAGTATCATCAGACTTTAGAAAAAAAAACCTTTAGGACTGACTCGTCCTGCTTGGATCATCAAAAAAAACAAAAAACAAAACAAGCTTGGGAAACTTTAGTCATGCAGCCATGCAAAGAATCTTATAGCAGGATGCAGAAATCCAACACGTAAGGGAAGACACTGGTGAGGGGGGAAAAGCAAGTCTTCAAGAGTTATTTTTCTAAGGATGAATCTCACTTCCACTCCTTAGTCTTATCCCTTAACGTGCGCAGCCATGTCTCAGGGTGTCTCTATTTCTTTGTTTGATGAATAGAAAATCATTAAAGGTAAGGGCTCTTAAAGAGCCACTCTGATGCCAATCTTATTTTTAACATGTTCTTGTAGCATTTTCTCATGACTGAGGACATATAGAAGAGAATCTAAGATTAAAACTGTGTTTCAGAATATTTCTTTATTCATATTGGGATGGATCAGGAGCAGATGAAAAATGTCTTTAGAAAAAGCTCTCTTTTGTGTCGCAGCAACTGAAGTTTAGTACAAGTCTAAGTCTTCCTTCATTCAATAAAACACATTTAAAGGATTGTAAAGCTCTTTGTCATTGGGTGTTATATTAGTATTGTCTACTACAGTAGTCTGGCATGTTTACACTTGTGAAACTTTGCACTAGCATAACCTTTAAAGCTTTTTTAAAGGCATTTTAAGTAACATGGAAAAAGTTGTTTTTCAGATTATTATAACACATTACTGTGTTATACTGTGTATATCCTTTGAATTGTATCAAGAGACACCATCAATAACTTTCAGATTGATTTCCTTCAAAGACAAAAGTGACAAGTTCTTATTTTTCAAACCCCTTAGTCTTTTATTTTGGGGCATAAGCAAAGAGGGGGAACCAAAGAGTGGATCTGAGACTCAGCCTAAATCTAACCTAATATAGAGACTTACTTCCATGGTACTGTCCAAAGACCCAACACTGTTCCTGCGACCACGCTTCCCTGCACCCCACCCAAGAATCGGGTTAGCAAAGTGTGAAAAATAGATGTTTTTTTCCAGAAAGAATAAAAAAAAAAGATACAAAAAGTGAAAGAGGAGATCAAGTTTTTCCAGTGTGATTTACTTCATCATACCGTCAGGAAAAAGGAATCCCCCCCCCCCCCCCCCCCAACCCCCATCTCATGAGGTGGCAATTTCTCACCTGTCTCCGATAAGTCCCTGAGAGATGAGCTGAGCGCCGTGCGTTTGAGACCCTCACCCACTGAGCAGTTGTCATCAAAACTTGTTCTTCCCAAGGTGCCATTCACAACATCGCTCTTCACACCTACACCTCCTCCAACCATGCTCCCAGTCAGCAAGCTGGGCCGCATCACACCTTTCTGTTTCTCCAGCTCAGCTGTAAATTCAAACAGCAGGGCAGGGAATATTAAAAGAAAAATAAAAAACCCCAGAAAGTATGAAAAAAGGTGTATAATTTATAAGTAATATGAATGTATTGCACTCAGAGCAATACGGCTTCAAAAGGACGTTTTTTTAGGAATGACCAGGAGATGGCGCACTTACATTCCACTCGATATTTCTCCATCTCTTGTACTTCAGCAATGCTCTCCCTGAGGTCACTAACAAAGCGAGTGCGGTCTTGCTGACTGGGTGCCATAAAAACGATGAGAACTTTCCTCTCCCCTCCCAAGCTGGCTGAGGTGAGCCGGATGCCATGAGGGTAGTCTAAACAATGTGTGAAATAAATCAGGTAAGACCACCAAGAACAACTGGATGAGTGCAAAAGGAGAGCCGCTTCTTACATGAGTTCTGGAACATGTGCACTTGCATCTCCACCAAAGGAAAAGATTGTCTGAAGCTGTACGTTACTGAAGTTTTCTTCTTCTGAAAGATTTTTGTCACCTGATGCATAACAGAAGCAGAGTTTTCATTGTGCCTTATGTTAAAAAAAACGCAATATCCATCCGTCCATCATTCATTCCCACTTTATCCTGTGCAGGGTCACAAGGGTTGCTGGGGCCAATCCTTCACATTAACAAAACTGACTCTTACCACAAGCAGGTCATTGAAGAGGAAGACCTCTCGTTGGTGCACTCCTGTCCTCTGTGGTCTGTTTGGGTCGGGGACCTCGTAGAGCTGACAGCAACACACCAGCCTCCGATGAGGAAGAGACAGCACCTACACGGACAAACAGAACAATAAATGCCGTAAACACACATTACTGAGCCTCATTTGATGTCTCACTCAGATGTAGAACTCACAGGTTTTTTACCCACAATAACCCTTTCCACTGCCTGCACTTGGGACACATGGTCATCGTTGGTCCGCAACTCCCATTTCTGAATCCGTTGGTATATTCCAACTAACAGGTCTCTAGGTATGTCCTGACCATTGTCAACGCCTTTGTTGAGACCAATGAAGAAAAAAACAGGATTACTTCTCACTGATTTAAAGAAGTCTGGAAACCTAGAGTTTAAAAGCATCGAGCATGTTCAAAAGTGTGTCTTTTCTTCACCTCTCAAATTCTTGATAAAATCTTCTAGTTTCATTTTCCTCTCAGCCTTGACATTGGGGCTGTACATATCAGTGTTGAGGAGGATGATGGCAAAAGCCAAGATGAAGATGGTGTCTGGGTTCTGGAACTGCCGAACCAGGGTGGGATTGCACACACAATACCGCTGACTAAAGACAAAAAAAAAAATGCAAATGTTTTATTTTGAACACAGCAGTGAAAACATTCAGACTTTTAGTGAAATATCTGATACAAACCTGAAGGCTTCAATCAGCCTCTCTACCTTCTGTGCTTCTCCCTGAACTCTAATTTGGGCCTGAAATTTCCTCAGAGCATCGTCGATGTCCATACCAGAGAAGTCCATCTCATCCACCACGCAGCTAAAACACACAGAGCGACAGTCATACAGGAGTCTTTTTTTCTCCAGATGATGAACATCTATCCCAAAGATGTAGGCTCAGACTAAAATATTATGTCCATGTTTGTTTAGGCACTTCCAGTTATTTTCTGGTCTTATGAAGCCTTCTGTTTATGAATACTCACTCTAAAACATCTTTGTTGAATTGTTTTTGCCGGTTTCCTAGAAATTCTCCAATCATCTGTCTGCTCAAGCCTTTTCTCTCCAGGATAAAACGAGCGATCCCAACTGGAGTGTCTGAGACAAAGCCCCTCTCTATCAGGTACTGGATCCCCTTCTCTGGCTTCCTAAAAGTAAAAGAATTAATACAATCTTCCTCTTTGATTTAAAAATAAGGAATTTTTATTTAGAGAAATACTGCACGTGTGATTATTAGAAGCATACTTGTTGAAAAGATTGAGACCGATGCGGTACTGGCGTCTCTGTACGACATCGCTGTTGAAGGGCGGGGAATCCCAGCTATGGCGGCTCTCTCTCTGGTAGGTCTGCTTGCCTAAAGGAGGCAGAGGCTCCCGCAGGCTGTCCTGAGACGAGGAGCCTGAGCTGCAGTTGACTGTCTCGTTGGAGTTGGTGGTGGAGTTTAGCGAATCATTGTCTCCATCAGAGCAGCACGGCTGCTCCAGACCACCAGCCGGCAGAGCTGTAGAAGAGGACGACGACAGAGGGGTGGTGGGGGGCTGCTGGGGGGAGGAGGAAGATGAGGGGGTGTCCGGGTACTGATGGTGATGGATTGGGTGGTGGTGATGGTGGTGATGTGCTGCTACTTGGTGGGGGATATGTGTGGGTAGGGGTCTTCCGGGAACCCTCGTCTGGCCCTGGGCAGCAGTGGTGGAGGAGGGTCGGGTGCCTGTGTTGGGGGAGTGTTTGAGCGTTCCCTGAGGGGACCCTGAACCTACAGCAGGTTCCTGTTCATAGACCAGCTGTCTGCTCAGGGAGCCCCGGTCTGAGCGGTCACTCATGTCTACTGAGCTGTCACTGGGTGGCTCGATTGTAAGAAGAGGCAGATGTGCACCCCTTTGTCGGTAATCTCTGCACTCTGTGCACGGCGTGCTGCGCCGACTGTTACTGCTGCCGCCTCCCTCTGTGTCTCGGCTGTCCTCGCGGCCTCCCACGCCAACCCCTGGGCCCCAGTACTCTGTATCAGTGCTGCTCGGTGCCCGGTCCAGGGACAGAGGAGAGGATGGCATGCCATCATCCATGTAAAGGGTCACGTCACTATATGAGGTTGCTGTGCTGTCCCCGTGCATGCTGAGCCCTCCTCCAGCTCCCCTGCCCCTCTCTCCTAGACCTCTCTGGGAGGAGGGGTTGCTGCTGCTGCTCCACATGCACTCTCCAAAGTCTTCGCTAATCCCTCTGCCCTCCCTGCTGCCCTCCTGAGAGTCATCGCAGCCTGCCCGGCAGGTAAGGGCATCGTCTATGGAGTCAGCTAAAGACTTGACCTGGTGGAAACAGGGAGGCTGTTTAAGTATTCAGTCTGAAACGGTGAACAGAAGAACTTAAAATAGAACAGAAACATATACAGTTAGGAGTCTAGACTGATTTGATTTTGTTTTTTTGTATAATACATTTCTCTGTGATCACCTGTTTGGAGAAGGAATCCTCCAAATGAGTGTAGTCTCCTGGACGGTCCGGATCAGGGGAGTGAGGAGGCCCTATGGCCACGCTGTGGGTGAAGTTTGTCTGCGTTTGGGCCTGCTGCTGGGGCTGTCGCTCGTCAAAGGAATACTGCAGTCTCATGTTGGAGAGGATGATCCGCCGCGTCATACGACTCTCTGATGCAGAACTTCGAAGTCGCTCAAAGTTCTTGTTCATGCGGTACTGTCTGAAGGCAGTCTGAATGGTCTTAGCTGCTCTGCGACTTACGAAGGATCCGCCATACTTTCTCTCCAACATTTCCACCTGCAAAATCAGGAATGAGACTCATATTTTCTACTAGATATCTAACTGGTTTAAATCTATTTGACATCCCTACTAATAAAATCGTTAGTTACCTTTTTATCCTGCAGATCGGTTGAGAGTTCATAGCTGTCAGAAAGAGCCTTGCACCTCTTGTTCTCCTCTTCTTCTTGCTTGCGGAGGGCCAGACTTGCAGGTTGGTGGCGAGTCCGTAGTGCCCAGGCCAAGGTGGCTGAGCTGGAGGTGGGGGTTCTGGATCCGATCGGACTGCTGCTGCTGTCACTGTATCGTTCTGCACCTCGATGGTAAGGCATCTGGTTGAAAGAGGTGTCTTTGTGGGTGCCTGCCTCTTGACCCTGGGATTCTCCCTCAACACTTTAAAAAAGTAAGAGCAGAACATCTTGTTTTGAGTTCAAACATTTAACCGTAGACTGATGTCGTGAACAAATAAAAACTTTAATATAACTTACTTGTAAAAATTAGAGCGACGTGAAACTAACCATTTCTTGCCGGACGCCATTATTGAGTTAAATCAAAGGTTATAATCGGATTATTTTGAGCTAAATCACCTCAAAGGACCGACATCATATGCTAGCATTTGAACTGACACATCTATGCTCCACTTCAGAGAGTTTGGTTATTGTTTTCCAAAGACAACTGCTGCTTCTTCGCTGTTGTGCCAACTTTTTCTGACAAACACTCCAGCAATAAAACCTTTTAAGAAGTCAGCAATCACGCCATTCCGTTGCCACAGGCTTATTTCAGGAAAAGATCAAATAGTTCTGAGGCAAGACAATTCCTTCAAACAGGATAATCTCCTCCCAGAGTTAGAAATATGGCACAGATTTAATTGTCCTCTGCAAAGCTCCAGCAACCAGAAGGTAAAGTGTGCAACCAAATGTTTCCTTCGTGGAGCCACATCACTGGTAATTGTTGCTAAATCCAGCGGGATGCAGGTCCATAAATCCTCAGATTTCAGCCATTTCAGCCAGAAAACAGTCCATCCGAGTTAATCAGTGAGTTTGAGAGAACAACTGCAGTCACATGTTCCTGTTTCCATTTCCTCCATGTCTCAGCCCCACCCCATCCTGTGAGAGGTGGCCGTCCCACAGTGAGGGAGGGAGTTCAGTTTTAGGGGTTGGATGTATTTACATGTGTGGGACCTAATATTACGTATATGTTCAGCCCTCTATCACTTACTAAATTAGACATTAAAAAAGTTTTGTTTACATCTAAGTTTGTATTCAAGTGGGTGATACAGTGTCCTTCCTCTAACCTGGGTTGACACAGTTCCGCTAGTCTGCAGAGCCTTCCTGCATTTGTGTTTATAAAAACAAACACAAAAAAGGGCAGAGGGAAATGTCATTTTTAGGTTGAAGGAAGCCGTTTAATTTATTGAAATTCTCATCTTGCAGGCGGCATTGTTGAAATACAAACAACACAGTCACTCCAGTCGTTTACCAAGATGAGGAATCTTTGCAGTGGGCAGAGGAGAACACACTGAACAATGCCGGGTCCAATGACATGACATCCTGTGCCTTCAAGCATGACTCAGGCTCAATTATTGTTGAGTCTAAAACAAAGCAGTGGATGGTGTGGTTGGGTTGCATAACTTCCAAAACACAGAAATAAAAGCCAAATCTGAAGACAAGAAGAATATCCATATTCACAGTGTTAAAAACACAGTTTTCTTTTCAATTTTCAATGTTAATTACAGGCAACAACCTGTTGCTTTCAATTGCATCCTTCAGAAAAATGCAATCTGAACAGCATTCTTAGTAATCCCTCCACTTCTGCTCCTTAAATAGAAAAACTGAGGAGAGGGAGGGGGTTGCTTGGTGACGGTTGCCGTGGCACTTTTGTGGGCGGAGAGGCGGTTGTTAGGATGAAAAGCGTAGTTGCCATGACAATGCATCAACTGTTATCATCATTAAAGTGGGTGTTTAAGATACTCCAGAGGTAGAAAATAACATTCAACATAAATGTTTCCATTTTTCGGGAGTCCAGGGAATTTAAGATATTTGCAAAATGACCCAAGAGATCATAACATGAAGCGTTTTACTGGTTCATGTCTTGCTGAAATGCAGATTTTTCAAGGAAGTAAAAAAAAAAAAAGCCAAGGGCTGAGCCCTGTAACTGCCTCTGAATGTCAATAGGTGCAAGAAATTGTCACTTAACTGTAATTTCTAACACATTTTGTGTAATAGTAGTATTTTAATTTATCTGAATCACAGATGACTACAATTTGAATGCCAAAACACTTTAATGGAGCTACAAACCTAGTTTCATGCATTTATTCTGAAGGAATCATCTGAGACCTCTGGATTTCTGCCCAAACAGTAAGTCCTACACTCTACACTTTTATTGTAATTCAATCAATATGAATAAACATTTGCTAGTGCTAAATGATTAGTCATATTTACATTAATGGAAAAAAAGTAATCCCCAGTGGGCCCACCACCTGCAGGAGAGCTCAGAAGGGGCCGGTGCGATGTGGTTTGGGTGGCAGTCGAGGGCGAGTGCCTCGGCGGCCTAAACCCCGGTCATGGAACTTGGCTTTTGGGACATGGAACGTCACCTCTCTGGGAGGGAAGGAGCCTGAGCTTGTGCGAGAGGTTGAGAGGTACCGGCTAGATATAGTTGGGCTCACCTCTACGCACAGTCTGGGCTCTGAAACTCAGTCTCTCGAGAGGGGTTGGACTCTCTACCATTCTGGAGTTGCACATGGTGAGAGGCGGCGGGCTGGGGTGGGCTTACTTGTGAGCCCCCAGCTTAGCCGCCAAGTGTTGGAGTTCACCCCGGTGGATGAGAGAGTTGCGTCCCTCCGCCTTCGGGTGGGGGACAGGTCTCTGACTGTGGTTTCGGCTTATGGGCCGAACAGCAGTTCAGAGTACCCAGCTTTCTTGGTGTCTCTCGGAGGGGTACTGGAAAGTGCCCCAACGGGGGACTCCATTGTCCTCCTGGGTGACTTCAATGCCCACGTGGGCAATGACAGTAGCACCTGGAGGGGGGTGATTGGCAGGAACGGCTTCCCTGATCTGAACCCGGGCGGTGTTTTGTTGTTGGACTTCTGTGCTAGTCATAGTTTGTCCATAACAAACACCATGTTTGAGCACAAGGGTGTCCATCAATACACGTGGCATCAGGACACCCTCGGCAGGAGATCAATGATCGACTTTGTAGTCGTTTCAGGAGACCTTCGGCCGTGTGTATTGGACACTCGGGTAAAGAGAGGGGCAGAGCTGTCCACTGATCACTACCTGGTGGTGAGTTGGATTCGATGGCGGGGAAGGAGGCCGGAAAGACTCGGCAGACCAAAACGTAGTGTGAGGGTCTGCTGGGAACTTCTGGCTGAGCCCTCCGTCAGGGAAGTCTTTAACTCCCACATCCGGGAGAACTTCAAACAGGTACCAAGGGAGGCTGGTAACATTGAGTCTGAATGGACCATGTTCTCCACCTCCATTGTCTCTGCTGCTGTTCGGAGCTGTGGTCGCAAGGTCTCTGGTGCCTGTCGTGGCGGCAACCCCCGAACCCGTTGGTGGACACCGGAAGTAAGGGATGCCGTCAAGCTGAAGAAGGAGTCCTATCAGGTCTGGCTGACTTGTGGGACTCCAGAGGCAGCTGACAGGTATCGGCAGTCTAAGCGAGCTGCGGCTCAGACTGTAGTAGAGGCAAAAACTCGGTCCTGGGAGGAGTTCGGTGAGGCCATGGAGAAGGACTATCGGTTGGCCTCGAAGAGGTTCTGGCAAACCGTCCGGCGCCTCAGAAAGGGGAAGCAGCTTTCTGCAGGCACCATTTTCAGTGCAGGTGGGGAGCTGCTGACTTCGACTGGGGACATTGTCGGGCGGTGGAAGGAATACTTTGAGGATCTCCTCAATCCTGTTGACACGCCTTCTCTTGAGGAAGCAGAGGCTGAGAGCCTTGGGGTGGGGCTGTCCATTACCCAAGCTGAAGTCACAGAGGTAGTTAACAAGCTCCTCTGTGGCAAGGCACCGGGAGTGGATGAGGTCCGCCCTGAGTACCTCAAGTCTCTGGATGCTGTGGGAGTGTCTTGGTTAACGCGTCTCTGCAGCATCGCGTGGCAGTCAGGAACAGTACCACTGGACTGGCAGACAGGGGTGGTGGTTCCCCTTTTCAAGAAGGGGGACCGGAGGGTGCGTTCCAACTACCGGGGAATCACACTCCTCAGCCTCCCTGGGAAAGTCTATGCCAGGGTACTGGAGAGGAGAGTCCGGCCGATAGTCGAACCTCAGATCCAAGAACAACAATGCGGTTTCCGCCCTGGTCGTGGAACTGTGGATCAGCTCCACACCCTGTCCAGGGTGCTGGAGGGTTCGTGGGAGTTCGCTCATCCTGTCCACATGTGTTTTGTGGATTTGGAGAAGGCGTTCGACCGTGTGCCCCGTGGTGTCCTGTGGAGGGTACTTTGGGAGTATGGGGTCCGGGGAGCCTTACTCAGGGCTGTCCGGTCTCTGTATGACCAGAGCAGGAGCATGGTCCGCATAGCTGGCAGTAAGTCAGACCTGTTCCCAGTGCATGTTGGACTCCGGCAGGGCTGCCCTTTGTCACCGGTTCTTTTCATAGTTTTTATGGACAGAATTTCTAGGTGCAGCCAAGGTCCGGAGGGGGTCTGGATCGGGAACCACAGGATTTCCTCTCTGCTCTTTGCAGATGATGTTGTCCTGTTGGCTTCATCGAACCAGGACCTCCAGTATGCATTGGAACGGTTTGCAGCCAAGTGTGAAGCGGCTGGGATGAGGGTCAGCACCGCTAAGTCTGAGGCCATGGCTCTCGACCGGAGAAAGGTAGTTTGCCCTCTCTGGGTGGGTGGAGTGCTCCTTCCCCAAGTGGAGGAGTTTAAGTATCTTGGGGTCTTGTTCACGAGTGAGGGAAGATCAGAGCGTGAGATCGACAGGCGGATTGGTGCTGCGTCCACCGTTATGCGGTCGCTGTACCGGTCCGTCGTGGTGAAGAGAGAGCTAAGCCAGAAAGCAAGGCTCTCAATTTACCGGTCGATCTACGCCCCAATACTCACCTATGGTCATGAGCTCTGGGTCATGACCGAAAGAACGAGGTCCCGGATCCAGGCGGCTGAAATGAGCTTCCTCCGTAGGGTGGCTGGGCGCTCACTTAGAGATAGGGTGAGAAGCTCGGTTACCCGGGAGGAGCTCGGAGTAGAGCCGCTTCTCCTCCAAATCGAGAGGAGCCAGTTGAGGTGGCTCGGGCATTTAGTTCGGATGCCCCCTGAACGCCTCCCTAGGGAGGTGTTCCAGGCATGTCCCACTGGGAGGAGGCCCCGGGGAAGACCCAGGACACGCTGGAGAGACTACGTCTCTCGGCTGGCCTGGGAACGACTCGGGGTCCCCCCAGAGGAGCTGGAGGAAGTGGCTGGGGAGCGGGAAGTCTGGGCATCTTTACTTAGACTGCTGCCCCCGCGACCCGGTCCCGGATAAGCGGAAGAAAATGGATGGATGGATGGATGGAAAAAAAGTAGTTTAAAGGGATCTGCTATAGGTAATCTGTCTTTCTTAAGACTTTTGGCATTTTGTTGCAGTTATAAGCCTGTTTTTAGACTAAACAACGTTAAACCAAAAGGATTTGCTTGAATGTCGATTTACTTTTTTCTCTGTTTCATAAAACTGTTTCTGACTATGGAGGATTTTTATTCTGTGGATTGAATTGTTTTCCCAGTACTTGAATAGACCTCTAAATGTGGATTTGGATTTATGAGGATAGAATTACAGGCAATTAGTTTCAACCCCAAAGCTTTTTTCTTTTTTTTTTGCATACACCAATGACCTTTGATCAACTCACTAGACAGAAAAAACCCCTCAACTTCATCTGGATTGCACAACATTTTTTCTGAGCAGCTTTTGCGTGCTCATAGAATAAACCCTTATGAGACACATTCCCTTAAGACTATGATTGATTCCAAAATTTTTCAAAAAATGTAGGAATGCTTTTTCTGTGTTCATGCAATTGCTTAATTTTAGTTGTCAGGTCAAAATGCATCTGTTCAGGAATGCTTTATTTGATTTTAATTGAGTTTAAAGTGATGCCGTTTGATTGTTTTAAACCTAATTTACATTTAAATTCTACTGTCATTAAGTTTAACATGTCCGTGATACCTTTGTGAAGCACTTTAGAGTTTTACTTGTGAATAGTTTACTTGCTTAAAATATAGTTTGTTGTTTCATACCCTAACCTATAAAGATATCAACCAAATATTAAACATGAATAGATATACATATATATACATGTGATTGTCACTACTTTTTTGTTGTAGTTAATAAATAAGAATTGTCATTTTGTTTGTAATTGTCATTCCTTTTTTTCCCCCCATCTTAATTTATATTATAGTTAAAAGTAGCATTTCTTTCGTTTTCTTTAATTATTATTTGTATAAACGTTCTTGTTTTTTTTTAATGGGCAGGCTTTAATAAGCTCAGCTTCTGCCTGTTCCATTTCAAACATGTCTGGGTTATTGGTATACAATTGTTGTTATAGATATTATTATTGGCCTCATCCTTAAGTGTGCTTCATAATGATAGCATTACCATTTCTAACATGTTTGAAAACAAAAAAAAACCTTATACTCT
Source organism: Adrianichthys oophorus (assembly GCA_036245035.1). Classification (NCBI taxonomy): domain Eukaryota; kingdom Metazoa; phylum Chordata; class Actinopteri; order Beloniformes; family Adrianichthyidae; genus Adrianichthys; species Adrianichthys oophorus. Next base: position 18,942,686 of record BSAI01000015.1, read on the forward strand.
GTAGTTGTAAACATCTTTTTAAAACATAGAAGAAACAACTGGAGATTTGAGACATCCAAAAGTTACTTTTTTCTATAACCTTGTACATTACCAGTATTTCTATTTTTTTGTACACTGTTGCTACCAAATTGATATTTTCAAGGCCACCTCTGTGTTCAGGAGGAACTTTTTTTTTTTTAACATTGAAATAAAAAGTTGGTATCCAATCTTCACAGAAACCTCCAAGGGGAGCAAAAGTACAAAGCAAAACTTTGATCAAAACCAGGTAATAAGGTTTAGTAAAAGCAGGGATAATCAAGCAAAAAAGTTTGTTGTATAAGACTTTAAATGCGGCCATATCACAGCTGGTATCTGCATCTCATCATTTATGTAAGACCCTCTGTTTTTCTGTGACAGTGCCATAGAGTGAGTCTCTGGAGAGTCCTTCCTAAAGACCAGCCAACAGATTTACTACGTTCAACCGTTTAATTAGAACTGAAACAGATGGCTGGATTCTGATAAACCAGAGAATGATCACTAAGAAGAGTTTAAAGAACAAAAGCAGACAATTAAACATGAATGGGCAAAGGTGTGCTGTAAAGTACAATGTGATCTCCTCTGCTTCCTGTTCCTTGATCATATAAAATTCATGCGTAGACACTATGTCTTTCTGAATGTGTGCGCTTGAAAGCACAGCAGTAGGTGGGACTGTGCTGCTGAACCCACAGCAGGACAGGAAGGTTGTAATGTAATAACTTCTCCACCGCATGCCATGCAGATGCCAATCATTGTTTCAGTCAGTTGGCTTATTTTCAGAAAAAACATTCTCTTACTGTATACATCTCATATGGTTTCCAATTATTTTACTACAAATTTTTGTGACGTTTCGTGTTATTTAAGTGGATTGTAAAGTGTTGAGAGTCTAAAAGGGCCTGCAGCAATAATTACTCTATTCTGAAAAAAAAAAAAGATGTTAATTCCAGGCTTTAAAGCAGTGCAAGACTGCAGAAAATCTGTACAAGAGTGGCCTCATTCTTTCAAAAGGCCAATCTGAAGGGGAAACAATCAAATCATTCACGGATCAAATCCACCAACTCACACCAGCTGCTGCACTGCACTGTAATCCTGACTGCTTCATGTGTCCGTTCAGTTCAAAGCCCAAATGGTGTCTGAACAACAGACGAGGCACCAAGTGTTGGCCTGATATCTGCAGACTTACAGTGGAAAGTGAGTTTTGAACATAGTGTTAGATAATATGTGGAATAAATGGAGAAAAATGACGTAATATTGCTCAAGTAGAGGAAACTCCTTCCTTCTTTGCCTATTCGGCCACTCCCTTTAGGGTTTGCCTCAGCAAATCATCCAGCGACATCCTCCTTCCTCATACCAATCATCCTCCTGTTCATGATTCAGTGATTGATTTGGTTTCAGTTTTACATTAGTTGCCCTCCCTGACACAACCCTCTGCATTCATCCAGACTTGTTGTGAATGAATGCATGAAGGGTTGTGGCGCCTGTGGTTACATTCTTAAGAAAGGCATTAATATAGCCTCTCATTTATCCCCAGTCTTCTGCTGTTTATGATTAAGTCACAGTGCATGTGACTCGTTGGCATAAGTAACACCAGCATTCAAACGCAGTCGAGTTGTAGTTGATGCAACGCTTGACAATATTGCCAAACCAATTCCAAAAGCGAAATGATAATTTTTCATACCAAAAGGCTCTTACCACGTTGCTAATGGAGAAAAAAAAGCCCCATAACTGACTGTGATTCACTCTTTCAGTGATGCTAATCTTTCATTAACACAAACACACAATCATATTGCCTCTTGTTCCACTTGTGAAGCTCTACAAGCTGCATTCTTGACAGCCTTTTGGCAGCCGTGAACTTCCTGGTCCATCCCGGCTTCACCCTCCCACTGTCACAGATCTGGCACTTTCACCAGCCTCACTTAATGAAAACGCGTTTAACAGGAACAGACAAAAAGACGCCATTTGTACATCTTCACTTTTATTGGAGAAATATTGATGTTTATTCAAAGGAAGGGATGTAATACTGGCAAATAAAACACTCAAACCAGAAACTAGAATTTTCTGCATAAGTATATTTTCTACAGTATGATAAAAAATCTGTCATTTCAAAGCACCATGTACATTTAATAATGAATGTACAACAGCTTCCCCTGAAACAAAAGAAATCATGAAAATGTGTTACATTTGTCCTATTTGTCTTCAAATATAAGTCCTCAAAGGACAAACTCACTTTGCATGTATTGAGCTGGTGTTAAGAGAATTAAGCCTAAGCTATGCTTTCAAAATAGACCTTGAATGTTTTAAATTTTTTGAATCTGTTTTTCGATGTGTGATTTCCAGCCTGAGCTGCGACACTCCCAACACTTGGCTGCTTGGAAACACATCTTGTTGACTGAATGAGTCTACTTTGGATCAATTTCAAAGTAGTAGTTCAGCTTCATTCTTTTATTATGGCTCATTTACTGCAAGCTGCTCATTTCCTGAACTACTTCTCAGCTGATGAGAGATTATCTCGCTAAAAAGGGTCTAATTTCTCTCTTTGGGACAGCTGATCAGCAGTTAACCTAGTTCATGTTATAACAGAATTCATCAAATTCATTCAGTTACAATTCTAGGAGTTTTATAATTCTCCATTGCTTTTTAAACTCAACACTGGATCAAACTTGCTCTAATTTGGAAAGAGTTTCCATCACAAACTGACCAGTGAAAGCTGAGCAGTTTAAGTGAAATGTTCTTAAATCACCTGAAATATAAAAATTAGAATTATTTTCTTGCACAAGATGGTCTGGCTTTGAATCAAATTTTGCAAGAGGAACAAAAAAAAGCTATTTATTTATATTTATATTATATGTCATTTTTAAAAGTTACTAGATTTAACAGTTTGGGATGCAACACATAAAATCCCAGCAGTCAATCTGTAGAAGGTAACAAATGTCACTCCAATCTAGTCTACTTTGATACCAGAGATGCCCAAACTTTTATCCTCAAAGGGCCAAAATAGAAACAAATTAATGAGTCAGAACAATTTTATCATGTTTTGGAAAACGTGTCAAAATTGTTGACCTTTTTTTCTGTTGTGCATCATCCATGCGATCTATGTTTTATACTGGCAAACACCTTTAGTACAGATACTGATTGACTACAGTCTAGACAGACAGACCTAGAATTATTTCAGTAAATACAATTCAAGTATACTCCTTTAGTCAGTGTGTCAGAGTCTGTGGCGCTCCTCATCTATCAGCCAAAGTTCTCCAAAACGGGGGAGACAGATCCAACATTTGGCTGTCACAAAGATTTGTGGGAGTTTAAAGAGTGGTAAAGTACAGGTGTACTTATGAACGTTGCACATATACAAACATAAACCCAAGATGATACGAAACTGTTTGTTTTTACTTTTAAAAAAGCTATAATTCTTACCTTAATGTGATGCATGTAATGGTAAACGACAAGTGAAGGCGGGCCAACTTTAGCTTGTGGGCCCCACTTTTGGTACCCCTGCCATGTAAAAAAGTATGTGCATTTTCTAAAAAATAAATGTGTTTGTGTCTACCCTAAATAACCATCCGTATCATATTTGATACATGCATTTCTGTGACCCCATCTCATTAGCATGATCCAAACTTTCCTTAAAAACCCACTGTATACATCTTGGTCCATGTTTTTAATCCTGTGGTGGACTATCATCACACTAAGGGTAGTAGAAAAACTTTTCCTGATCATTTCAAAATGTCTGCTTCTATGAAATCTCTTCACTCAACACTTGGCGGGAAAAGTTTTGCAAATTTTTCACACTTTATGGTGAGAATTTTAAACTTAATGTATTGAAAGAATGCAAAATTGGTTGATAATTATATCTTTACAATACAGTTTCACATGTTGAAAATTAGTAGATCAAATTTGAGACAGTGGGTAATCAAGGTGCTTTTTTCTGATCACTCATGACAATATATTTGCATCTTAAAATAACTTTGTTGTGAGCAAAAATTACCAAAGCACACACCGAATCATAACTAATACTATCTCCATCTCCTAAAAACATTGCAATTTAAGCAAAGAGTTTAAAAATGATTTTGTGTCAGTGACAATTCTTTGATGTTGTGGGCTTTACAGGGTAGAAGAACAAGAAAAACATCAATAGTATTGTTATGGTAGTTTTTCCAAATAGATGTTAAAATGTACTGACAGAAAAAAAATTTTTGTTGGACATGATTTTAAACATTACTGTCTAAGAAAGTTTTCTCGAAAACAAATGTGAATTAATGTTGCACAAGTTAATAAAAACTATAAAGACAGAATAAACTCAAATAATTTTTAAAAAGGAAACAAGTTAGACTTAAAAATATATCACAAGTATTCTGCGTTTGTTCAAGAAAAGCAGAGGAATCATTCTGTACATTGCACATCAAACAATGGACTTAATGCAACATTTCTATTATAATCTTTGTGCCTAAACTGCTACAACATTGTGCTAGAGTTGTGTTGTGGAAAAGGCAAATGAAAGCATTTGAACATAATTGAGATTAACAGTACAACTAAAAGAAACGTAAGCTTCTTAAATGAGAGGAAGAACAGATATATCGGCTCAGCGGGAGGAGGGGCTGCTGCAGCCTGAAGCAGAGCAACAGAACTGATGGGCACCATTGTCCTCCTCACTTGGAAAGCAATATGGGACGAGTCACAACACAGCAGCAGACAGGACAGCGGGCAGATGGAGAGAAAACAGAGAAAGAGCGAGACAGAAAGTGAAAAGCTGCACGAGACAAAGAGCAGAAAGCAAAAAAACATCTATAGCAGGCTAGATTGTTCAGCTTTTTTTTTTTTTTTTTTTTGGAGAATGATGTGGGCACAGAAGACATCCTTTTCAAATGTTGAACTCTTCCTTCCTCTTCTGTGGATGCACACCTTTTTCCATCCAATGCCATTAGATGGCAGTGTTGGAGCATCATGCACAGATGTTGAAGCATCAGCTGGAGGATGAATACGGGAAGAGATGGGTGGGGGGTGAGGGGGTTGGAATCAGGAGGTTTACTTGTGACTCAGTCAACCTTCATCCCGTAGCTTTTTGAAGAACACCAACTTCCTTTCCAGAAGAACTGCGAGTTTGTCAAACTGGTAGGACAGCACAGCTTATTATTAGAAACTGCTGGGAGTGGTAGCAGACTGAAGCACAGGTTGCTTAGAGGGGTAGAGGTGGCAAAACAGGCAGGCATTGGTTACATGTAAATCAAGTAATGGGGCAACTAAACAGGTTGGAGCAACACAGAGAAAACTAGGTGGTGTTGCCAAGGTTTAGGAATGTTTAGGGGGACTTAATATGCATTTGTTGCTTATTTTTGGTACTCACTGTAATGAGGCCCCACTGTGGCCCTTACCTGTCCTCCTGCTGTAAGCTTTGGTCAATGGAGGGACAGCAGTACTGATGGAGAATGCCGAAGCTGTGAACTGTCAGACTGGTGGGAAATAAAGCTGCAAAGGCAGAGTTGCTCCCTGCTGTGGGAGTGGTGGGAGCTGAGAAGGGCTGCCCCGAGATGGACGGAGGCCGGACACTGACAGGAAGGAACATAGATGGGCGACAAACACACACAGAAACACAAAGCAGAGTGGATGGAGCAGAGAAACACATGCAGTCAGCGCTGAAGCAGATTCAAAGACACACAGAGATAGCATTTGTAGCTGCACATTTACAGACAATCACAGTTTAAATGAGTGTTTGATGAAAATAAAGCAGATGTACAGGAATTATGCCTCTGACCTCCTCACAACCATGCAAGCACAACCGGTTGGGCTGGAAACTGACTTGTTGCAGAAATACAATGGAAATGAAAATAAAGTTAAACAAAACCCATGATCAGAATGTTTTGTGTTTTTAGCTTTGCTTTGTTACTCTAGTGAAGGATATAACACTCTACCTAGTGTGATTCACAGGGGAGCTCTTTAATGGATCAACGTGTATGGAAATGGTCGAGCTATTTTTATAAAGCGCACAAAAGTACATGTAAAACACACAAGCCTCCTCTTTTGGCAGGTGTTTGAGCAGCTCCATCTGCAGCTGAAGAGTGAGCAGTGGTTGACATTAGCATGTAAATGTCTGGTTTCTCACTGAGGGGCCAGCTGCTCTCAAGGACACGCAGTCCCTGTCACTTTAGTGAGGAAGCACTTTCTGGGCTGCAAAGTGGGTGAAAGTGGAAGCGAGCGGCAACACTCGAGAAGCTGGATGACGTCTTCCAGCTGTGCGAGACGCGGCAGCTCCGCAGATTCCTGGATCTCATGCAGTAAGAGTTACTCCAAAAACAATTGCTGGTTCAGAAAATAGCACTTAGGAGGAATGGAAAGAAGCTTCTTATTTTCTCTTTGCCAAAACTGTTTAAAGGCCTACTCTGATCATCTTTTGATCTGTTGTAAAAGCATTCCCAGTGGACTTTTAATTGTGATTGCGCCGATTTTAGATCAAGTCGAAAAACGTCGTTTTCTAGGACACAGTTTCTGCAGAGTGGCAGGAGTTCATTAGAAATTCACCTATGAATTGTGGACAGGACTGTTAGCCCAAAGCAAGCCAGCTCCCCCTTCTCTTCCCCGTAGCTGGGAGCTCTGAGCAGAAGCTTGTGGCCCACCCTGCATATTTTCTGTCACAAATACGATCTTTTTCAAATGACTTTTTTTTGTCTGCTCCTGATTCAGTATTATTTGAATAAAGAAATACTCAGAATGTAATTTTAAGCTTAATTTTCTTTATACATGTCCTTCATTATCATAAATATGCCACACAAACACGTTAAAAACACAATTTCTTAATTGTATTTTCCTAATGGATGGAGGACACATGTAATAAAATGAAGATTCAAATTGCATATCTAAGAATTTTTTTTAAGTCAAATCATTGTGAATCAGGAGCAGACAAAAAAATACTGTTTGAAAAGGCTTGTAGGTGTGATTTATAAACTACAATCGGTGGTGCACAAGCAATCCTGCTCCACTCCATTCCGATGCATCTACATGGGGACAAATAGATCCATGTACGTCTTTGTTTTCCCTGTCTGAGCTAGCATCTGGCTCAAAACTGTACGGCTGGATAGCTCTAAAAATCGCTCACCATTTTTGTTGCACCAGTATTGTTAGATTGGGATTGTGAGAGGCTATAAGCTAGCGGGAGAATGTAAACAAAGAGCTGATGGGAAATGACTGGCATACTATCTGCCCACGATCCAGCCCACAACACTGGAGTGAATTTCAAATGAACTACTGCTGCTCTACAGAAACTATGTAAAAAAACAGGCTTTTTGGTTTTGCCTATAAACAGCATAATCATAATTAAAAGACCACTGGAAACCCTTTTTGAATAGATAAAAAAAAAGATTGAAGTGGGGCTTTAAGACAAATGAATTAGTTAAGTCTGTCACATGTCTGAGACCAAACAGCCTGAAAATACAGCAGTACATGGCAACCTCCTTCATGAGTAAGAACATACTAGACATACAATCACTCCATCTGTCACGAGCGCCTTTTTTCCTCCCTGATATACTCCAAATCAAATATAGCTCTAACTCTTGTTTGACTCGCTTGAGCTAAAAACAGCACAGGCCAGTTTAGTTTGTTTTTTCTTTTCCCCTTACAGAAATCACATTTGTCTGACCTTCTAAAAAAATAAAAAAAACTACAAGAATGAGAAGTGGTTTGCGTCATCAGTTGAACTTACAGAGAATTATCATCAAAATCTGAAGCTCATCCCCCCAGGAGCTCCTGCAGAGCCTTTTGTTGCAGGAATATTAAGCAGAGGCACATCATTTTCTCGTGAATCAGTAAATACCAGGAGCAAAGTTTAATGAACGTGAACATTTAGGTTACATTTCCCAGGGGAACAAAAGTGCTAATTTACCAAGGATTTCTGTTCTTAACGGCTGTAACACAGAACTCTTTTAATTTGAAAGTATATTTTGTCTTATCTTTTTTCTTGGCTTGTTTTATTTTTTTGATTGCCGCACTTATTTTTTAAGCCTTAAATAAAAAAATAAAAAAACAGCCAGAAAAAAACAAAATAAGCTGCTACTACATTAGGAGAAATCTGCTGCAGAAGTCTATTTAGGTTTTTTTTTTACAGCAGCTTTGTGCTCTGACCTCCCTGTGCTTCATTAGGATGTTTTAGGATGAGATGCGTAGCTGAAGCTTCATGCCTCCCCTGAGGGCAGCTGTACCAGCCGATGCTTTTCCAGGACAGCAACCTAGCTGTGACAAAGTGTTTATTTGCTCCACGAACAAAGCCCAGCATAAAGCAGGACGGTTCTTCAACCGCGAGCTGTTTCACACTAAAAGTCTATGAGCTGCGAGTAAAATAATATCAAGTGTCCGCCTTGTGTTTGGCATTTGATTCTTTCCTGCAGGCCACCTGAGCTGAAATGCATCAAAACTTTTGAGTTTTTTTTTTTTTTTTTTACAATAAACAAGTTTAACTTTTAATTTGGTTTTATTTTAGCAGCTTGAATCAGTTTCCTGAACGGCATGAGCAGTCTTGATCAATGGTCCTTCCCATGGAGAACAACCAGCAGGAGGGGTCTTTAAAGCAGAAAAAAAATTAATTCTGTTTCTTACAAGCAAAAGCTCAATAGAAGAAAGTTTTCTAAGAAATCCTACTTTTCATGGAGTTCTCCACAGTGAGTTATGTACAGTGATGGGCTAAATGCTGAACTTTGACCCTTAAAGTACGCAAAATGAGAAGATGAAAAAGGCAAGAATGGTAAATCAAACTATATTCACGTAGTACACAGTAGATCTTTCCACTTACAGAAAAGAAATTAAGAGAGAAATTCTGCAGACTTGAATAAAGCAGGTTCAGTCTAACAGCGTCAGTCTGTGAGGCATAGTAGTACAAATGAACTCTTTTAAATACTACCAGACAGTGTTTAAGCTTCCCCCCCAATAAAAAAATTGATATAAAAACTTTACAACATGTGGTGGCCAGCATTTGAAAAGCCCAAAATCCCACTCCTTTTTTGAAATGAAAAAAGTACAGGTTGGATTCCAGCTGTGTATAAAAAAAAAACAAAACAAAACAAAAATCATTGTTTTCCTCTAAAACCCAAAATTGTATTAGAGTTTATGAAAAGTTTTGCTTCAATAATGCTTGAGTAACAATCTGATCCATTATTCTGACACAGTCATGTAAAGAACAAACGCTCTCCTTCTATTCAAATGGAGTACTCCAACAAAACTGTGTAGGTGGTGCAATTATATAAAAAGTCAATGGAATGGATTAGATGTGGTTTAGCATGAAAGCATGTGAATGGACATAAATATGCATGTGCACGAAGAAAATAATAATGAAAATACTTTTATTTTGTAAGGAACCAACCTGAAAAGAAATGAACAACAGCAGTTGATTTTTTTTACTTAATTTTTTTAGCTGCTTCCTCTTTTACTGCAAAATAATTGCACCAAGAGGGGTGACTATTCTTGTGCTAAAACATTGTGCCCACTGCTCCAAAGTCTATGAGGGGTAAAGCACATGAGGCCAATCCAATTTGCATTTAATAGAATGGAGAACTGCTCCATTCAGATTCCTGAGGTTTTTCAACAGCATTCCCATTGTTTTACAATACAGTCAAGGAAGTAAAATTAAATAAATAAAAGTAAACTTCCCTGCAGCGAAATTCAGGCCCTGCATTGTGTTTGTAACTGACATAAAAAACTCTTGGAAAGATCTGGTGGGTAATCAATTGTCACTCAAGTTAAAAAACTTTACACATAAACACAGAGGAGGTCTCAGCAGGTGATTTGGTGAAGATGTACATTTGAGCCGTGGTTAGTTTCTGGATTTAGGTCAAGCTGTCAGATGGATGAGTTTAGCTTATGATTTCAACATTCTATGGTTACAATACGAGGATCCAATTCTGAGCTGTGTTTTGTGGTAGACAAAAGCTAGATGTTGCACATTAATCTTTTATCACCAGGATTAGGAGTAATTCATTACAAAATAATTTAGTAAATTATTTAATGTATCCAGTATTGTTAGAAATTGCTAATACATTTTAAGTACAATGTTACTTGTTACATGCTTAGTTTCTCAAACATATTAACTTCTAAAAACAAGAGAAAGAATTTCAACAACCAAATGTTTTTCAGCTGCTTTTATGCTTTTGTTAGGCACTGTCTCAGTTTTACTCTTTCTTAGCCACAAAAGCCTTTGGTTCTCTATTTGGTAAAAGTAATATAGGAGTCGAGTAATACAACACCATTTTGAGAGTTAGACAAGAGCTACACTAAAGTGACAAAAAATGTATTTTTCCCTCAAAATTTTTTCAAGCCGTCCCACTTTAAAAGATGAGTTGAGGGAAATGATGTCTGTAATCTTCATCATAGATCCACTTCAACAGTGAGAGACAGAATGCAAAAATAATAATAATAATAATAATTCAGGAAGTCATATTGTATGATTTTTTGCAATTAATGTATTAGAATAATGGTCCAGAAATAAGTATTTGGTCTAGAAACAAAAGTTCACCTCAATACTTTGTAATGTTACCATGGTTAACAATGACAGAGGTCAAACGTTTCCTGTAGGTCATCATTAAGTTGGCATTGTAGTGGCTATTGTGGTCCATTCTTCCATTCTTCAATGCAGATCTTCTCAAGAGCTGTGATATGTTGGGGCTCCTATCAAAGATTTTCCATTGGATTAAGGTCCAGAGATTGGCTGGGCCAGTACAGAATCTTGAAATTTTATTTAAGTAGCCACTCTTTTGTTACCTAGACGGTGTGTTTGGGATCATTGTCAGGCTGGAGGATCCAGCCACGTTTTATCTTCAATTCTCTCAAATGGAAGGAGGTTTTAGCCCAAAATCTCACCATACATGGACACATTTATTCTTTCCTTTACTGTATATGGACCAGTCGTCTTGACCACTAAGAAGAAAAACAGTTCCAAAACATGATGTTTCCACCCACATACTTCGCAGTGAATATGATGTACTTGGAATGCAACTCAGCATTCTTCCCTTCAAAAACGGTTTCATCTGACCATATGACGGTCTCCCGATCCCATCCTGAATCATCTAGGTGGTCACTGTGAACTACGGGGGTCTGGACATGTGCTGGTTTTAGCAGGAGGACCTTTAAGAAAATAACTGCATAATTTAAATGAATGATGACTTTGAATGTTACTAATAGTAACAATAGTGACCTAATAGTACCTAGGTAACAGTACCTAATAGTAACCCTTCCCCACGTAGTTCTGGACAGTTCCTCACCGTTCTCAAGATCATTTATTTTCCTCCAGGGGAGATCTTGCATGAAGCTCCAGGTGAAGGGAGATTGTCTGTGATTTGTTATTATTTCATTTTCTAATAACTGCTCTAACAGTATTTCTCTTTTCTCTAGATTGCTTGCTTATTTAAGATTGGTTCATTCCAGTCTTATTCAGTTGTACAATGGTGTCAATGGTGTCCTTCGATAGCTCTTTGGCATTGGTCATTGTGAAGAGGTTATTGTCCGACTGTTTAAGGGTATGTACAGGTGTCTTCTTACAGATAACCAGTTCAAACAGGAGCAATCAAAATGCAACAAAAAGAGGATAGAAAAGGGTCTTATTGCAGAAGTAACAGGTCTGTGAAGAAACGATTTTGTGCTTGTTTGTAGGAGCTACATACTTCTTTCCTGAACAATTAGACTAATAAATTATAAAAAAAAATAAAAAAAACACAATGAAATTTTTTATATATTTTTTTCTGTCTCTCACAGTGGAAATTTATCGATGATTAATATTACAGACTTCTCATGTTTTTAAGTGGAACAACTTACAGAATCAGTGACTGACAGACGTTTTTTTACCTCTGTTTACAAGCCATCTTCATCTACTTTTATTTAAGATAAAAATTCTATTTCTTTAGAGGGACAAAAGGATAAAAATAATATTTGATAACAATTTAGAGTTGAAATTTTGAAAATAACAAGTTTTATCATTGTCATTTAATTTGTAATAATTATTAAACTTCTCCACAACGTGCAAAGGCCAGTTCTTCTTCACAGTTTATCTTTTTATAAGGAGTGTGAAAACAATTCCCTCCACTGTTGCCTAACGTTTGCTCAGTAAGAAATTAACAGTTTGATAATACTTATTGTCCACATATATACGTTATTGTTAAAATGCAGATAAGTTGGCCTTGCTGTATTGATCAAACTGCCATGATTTAATTTAATGTTTCTTGCCTTATGTGTAGGACCTTAAGAAAACCGCAGTATGAACTGGTGCTTTATAAATAAACTGAACTATAGAATGCATGTAGGTGGGAGGGTTTGTTTGCTTTGCAGATTCAAAAACATGTTAGGTGGTTAACTTTTAGTTAATTAAAACTTAAACGTTTTAAATAGCACTTTATAAAGATTAAAATATATCTCAATTTAACAGATTTCTAAATGCTACAAACTGGCTTCCATTTCTATTTGCAGTTTGCCAAATCCCATGCAATACAAAAAGATGATTAGATCCCTGAGGCACAAGAAAAGAAGGAATCTAATAAAAATGAACCCTTTAACCTGTGTAGCTTCAACTGGAGATACAGAGAGAGGCAGAGGGAGTTGTTATGTAACCCTGAATGATGCTCGTACACAGTGTATGTTCCCACACAGCCAGGAATTGTATTTTATCAGCAGTACCATGTGCCTCCTTTTGGACTATCCTCAGTAAGGCAACTGTTGACAGGCTTATCTAAAACATTATTTCTACTCCACGAGTCTCAGAGAGCCATAAAACACGTACGCACAAGGCCTCTTTCTTCTCCTCCTCAGAAAACTACTACTCACACGTACCCTTTCTATAAATCTTTCATTCTGTTATTAGTGTTCCCCCACAGAAAAGAAGAAGGTATATGGCATATGTATCAATGCACTGCAAGTGCAAAACTTAAGTCAAACCGGGAAAGCATGAGGAAAAAGAAAGGACGAGTGGTTGGGAGGGTGAGTGAGCTTTTATTTAAATGAACTGACAGAAGCTGGAGGCAGAAAGGGGAGTGGGAGGAGGGAAAACTATGAAAACAAAACGAGGCAAAGGTGAAATAAGAGGAACAGAAGTAAGAGTGCACGTGAGTGTGTGCGTGTGTGTTTGGGGAGGCGTGGCCTGATGGTTGCTGCTGGATTAAGTGTTTCCTTGAACTGGAGTGGTGGCATAAGGGGGGTGTCAGTGGGTAGTGTCTATGTATAGACCTGCGAGCAGAGTGGGAGCACGACTCGCATGTGGCAGGAAGATATTGAGCTGCGCTGCTGTGGCAGATGTACACGTAAGCAACACCCTCTTCATAAACTGTCCAAAGGCCAAACGGAGCGCAAGCCCTTCCATTTCTGGGAGCTTCCGGAGCCACAGCCGAATCTGTCCAGTCCAGCTTTCTTTTTCCACTCGCCATTGTCTGTGTAGCGAGCGTGTAGGAGCACACTGCGTCATCCCACCTGACTCTGACTGTCAAACACAAAATGTTTGATAACCACACAAGCTGCATCCCAGCTGAAAGTTAAGTCTTTATACCCCTTTCTTCCACTCGCTTTTCCACAACCAGTCTCACTGGTTTTCCACCAAGAGCTTGAGTCTCCTGCTGCTTGGCAACAACGTGGACTGACTGTGTGGGCGTGTGGCGCCGAGTGCCAGGCAAAAGCACCGTCGAGGAGGGGCACAGTTACAGTTATGCCTCAGCTACGCACACCAGACAACTGCTCTGGGTTTGTATGCACATGTGCACGCGCGGCAGATTGGCTTTCAGCTGAATAAGGCTCGAGTGAAGGGAGAACAATTAGACTTCATTTTAATGTAACGTGGGTGGCATAAAAAGTGAATCAAGAAAACGGAATCCCTGCAGGTCACCAGGAGGAAGACCAAACCAGATCTGGGTCATTAAGAACAACTAAACATCTGCAACCATGCATCTTAGGAACCACACCTTCCCCTTTTAGTGACTGTACTGAGGAAAGGGATGCATCCGTCTTCAGTGCGTCTCCACAACACGTCGTCATTCAATCCTGCTTCTGTCTTTCACCTCGCTCCTGCTCTCACTCCTACCCTCTTTCAATTCTCTCCATCTCTCTATTCTGTGTTCCTCGCCCACAGAGTTCTTCACAGAAGAGCTCATAGCGTTCCCACGGTAACCAGTATCCCTATTCTGCTCTGCAGAACGCGTCCAAGAGTGTTTGACAAACATCCCGCCTCAAAAGTGCTACTTATCTGTACGTGAATGGGAAACCGTGTGAATAAAGCGACAGGAACACCTGGAAGACACGTGTTTTTGTATCCACGTAAACGGGAATTCTGTGATCCGTGAAACTCTTGGTTGAAAGAGCAGGGTGCAGTTCTGATGACAATACCCATAAATATGTTTAAAGACACTGATGACATGGACAGCGGCTTCTGCCTTCCTAACTAATGACAAAGCAAGACCCCTAATCGGCACAGCGATTCATCGCAGATCTTCGGGCGCAACTGCTCTCTGTACATGGTCGAGAAAGGCTGGAGAGAGGTTGAAAGAGTAAGAAAAATAGGAAGGACGGCGTGGCACGGTCAGAGCATGGGCGATGGGGAGCGGATGGGAGGGAGTGAGGTAGGATGCACCAAAAAAAGTATTATAGCAACTGTCTTGAGACGAGCTTTACAGTTTCCAAAGCAACTGAACCGCATTCCTCACAGCTTGCTCGCCCTCTTTCACTTCCAGTTCAAAGCTTACATCACTACTATTCACCTGCCCTCTCACTTTCACAGCTAAAGGATAGACGTACACATTAGGATGTAAATTAAATCTGCAACCTATAATTAGTCTGTCCAATGTTTATTCTGAAACTTGTGGCTTACTCGTTTATGCAGGAGAAGGAAAACTTGGAACAAAAAGCCCTTTCTTCACTGCATGAGATGCTGCTTTGATGCAAAAAGATTTTGAAAAGATTGTGTTTGCTCAGTCACTGCAATCCAATATAAAGGAATTCCACACATACTGTTGTTCAGTGCAAATATTTAGTCAAAGAAGCAGTTCTTGACATTTGTTGAAGAGCAGATAATTTGATCTGATTTGAAATCATTGGACCAATAATCTGTGTTGCACCCACTGGATCCTCCATGCCACAAGTGGAGCCTAAGGTGAAACTGAACGCTTTTTTCTGATTATGGAGGACATAAATTAAAAAAAAAATCTTAAAATTGCATTTCAAAACACTTTTTTAAAAATCTTTGTGAATCAGGAGTAGATGAAAAAGCTGTTTGAAAAAGATCGTATTTATGACAAAGAAAATGCGCTGCCACAAGCTCCCTGCTCCAATCCATCACAATGCATCCATGTACCTCTTTGTTTACCTCGTCTGAGCTGGCGTCTGGCAGGTAAGTACCGGTACTTATATTACTCATCATTTTTGTTGCACTGGTAATGAGGGGCTGTAAGATTGCTGGAGAGCATGTACACAGAGAGCTCTCAGCAACGAGGAGGGGGGGTTCTCTGCACCAACGGTCCTGCCCACTACCCAGAGGCACGTTTCTAATGAATTCTAATGAATTGCTGCCGCTCTGAAAAAACTATGCCCTAGAACACTATTCAAGCTTTTTGATTTTGGCTAATCATAAATAAAAGAAAACTGGGAACGCTTCATCACCAGATTAAAAACAAAAAAAAAAAAAAAAAATGTGATTTAGAAATGGATTAAAAGCCTTTTTCTTGCTTGATTTGGAAGGACTTTTTGAAACAGAGGTTGAAAACATTATTCCAGTTTAAAAAATGAAACATAACAGGAGTGAACAATTCACCAAGAGTGTCTGTCTCTGCCTATTAGGCAACAGTGGCCTTGATTAATCCTTTATTTGTTTATTTTGTGAGGATGCAGCATGTGTTGCCAAGAAGCTGTTAAAATAGACGTGGAGGACCCTTTTGATTTTGACTTTTTACTGAATCCCCCTCCGTCAACTCCACCGTAAACTTGTCTGACACATGTATGTCGAGTAAAACAAGCTATGGTTGTTTATGACACAACAAAACCAGAGCGCCTCATTCGGCTAAACATGGCCATCTGTAGCAGAAGCTGACAGCATTTGTTGCCCTAGAGACAAAATCCAGGTGCTCCTTGTTTTTTTAGTTTACTGAAGACACATTTACAAGTGTCTTCAGAGGTTCAGAGTACTTCACGACTAAATATAAATGAGCACTGGTGTATTGTTGTCTTATTTTTTATTTTGCGTTGCATGAATAGCATGAAGCCATGTACACTCACTTCACTAGAAGGCAAAAAGCACCACCCACATACATTTGCCTCCCACACACACGCACACACACTTATCCTCATCATTTAAATTTACGTTAAATTTGGATTGTAATCATATTTTTATTTATTCATTTATATTTATGAATTCTGAATTTAACAACAAGGAATCAAGAAAGGTAAGAGGGGGTTCTGGAAATATGGTTTCAACCAGAAATTTAAGGCAGATACATGTGCATCATGTGAGCAGGTCAGAGTCGACACGTTTGAAATAACCCACGTTTGCCGGGGGCCAGCGCCATTCTCCATACAGATACCTCAGTTACAGTAGGATGGAAAGAAAAAAAAGAAGGCAAAAACACTCTAATGGATATATGGGTTTAAGTTGCAAGGCGACAGCCGTGCTTCAGTTAAATGCAAAAAGAAGTGAACAGAGAGGGGAAGAGAAAGAAAAAAAATAAGAGGAAAAGTGATTTCTGCAGCTTCTCTGAGTCATATCTGCAGCAGTGGTAAAAGGAAAGAGCGAGGGGGAGACAGTGAGTGTACATCCGTGGGTATGTGAGAGAAAGAGCATGAGATAGAAAAGGGGTGGAGAGGAGGGGTTGCAAAGGGGATGAAGGCAATGTGCAGCACAACCACGCAAAATTTGCAGCTGCTTCCCAAACAAAAGCCCACAGCAATTCTCCTGATTCTTAAAAAAGGTTGTTTTTTTTTTTTTGTTGCTGAGAGTGGAACCCATATAGAGATAGTAGACACTGTAGGAGCCGGTAGATGAGCGGGGACACAAGTACCGTTGCAGCACTCTTGGGAGCTTTTGAGCACTTCCATTATGACAGGAGAAATGGCACCGGTTCTTTTTGTTTTTCTTCTTTTCATTATGTAACAACTGCTCTCCAACTCTGAAGACTGTTGCAGAAAAGTCCAGCAACCCCTTGCCTCTCGGACTTCATGTGTCACTCACCCAAGTGAAAAACAGGACAAAACCAGATGTTTGGTTCTGCCATGAAAATCGTAGAAAAAATGAGCTTGCACAGCCCTTACCGTCAACCGAATAAAGGTATTCTCTGGACACGCTAATTACTTTGCTGCCAGGCCTCCCGCTCATATGCCAGCACACATATTACATAAGGACACACATCTTAACACACAAATTGTACTTGCATGACTTTGCCTCCAAAATAACAACTAAACAGCTGCTGCACTCTCGGTGAGCTGTGGCCATGCCCTCAACCCCGCTGCTTCTCTAAGAAGGGACTTGACGTCAAATGTGATCTCACCCCGAGGCCTCAGACTCCTATTGTTTTCACTGCCGTGATTATGGCAGCATTTGGGGCAGCTGTTTATGGCATACCGCTGGGAGAAAGACGAGAGAGCAACTGTTTTGATGCACTTCCTACACGCATGACTAATAAAATGAAGATGGTTTATTCTGTCTGAAACCCAAATTGAGAGCTATTTGAGTCCCAGAGCAGGGAGGAGGACTCCTGCTGGAGGAACAGAGGCTAAAGAGGGAGCAAGTCTCTCAGATGTTGGCCCTCCCCTGATGGCTCTTCCTCCTTTTGCTTTAACACCCTGTTGACAGATGGAAAGTCAGTGTGTGTGTTCCACCTTTTTTTTTTTAGACCGAGGGCCTGCAGAGCGCGGTCGACCGGCCACTTTCTTTGCCCTTTGTTCCTTCCCCACATCAGACTTTTTCCATCCTTCCCACCGTGACAGCCATGTTTGCAGCATCACAGTCAATGACGGCGAACACCGGCTCGTTTGTATCAAATCCACAATTAGAGCATACTGTCACAAACCAGATCTAACAGACCAGCTTGGCTTTGGCTGAGTCAATGCCGGACTGGTACAAATCTTCATCCGATGTGACACTCCGAATAACATCTTGAGCCTAGATCCAAGGTCAGACACATCTGCTAGGGCATTTACCAAGGGAGGAACGGCAATATCTACATTAGCTGCGTAAAAAACCCACATGAAGAACTAATATGTGCCTCTGTGTAATGAGTAAGTCCTCTCAGGGGAGGAGGAGAAAGTGCCAGAGAGAGCGCACAGCTGTAGTCGATAAGGGATTCGCATAAATGTGAATCAATCACTGATAAGAGGGGTTGGGACCATGAGAAAACAGACGGTGAGCAAAAATCCATGAATAGCTGTTTAAAACTGATCGCTCACGGAGAAATGAGTCCCTCAAAAAAGGCTTTATTTCTCTGTGTACTTCTTCACACGGGCTGCTGCCTACTCACAGGGCTCAGTGCTAAAAGAACAAAAGCTGACTTTATCTGCGTGTGCGTGGTTAAGGAAAAGCAAGGACAGATGCACTTGCTGTTTGCCAGAGTTGTGTTCTTGCAGAACTCTGGCATCAGGTGAAAAAGAAATACAAATCAGAAAAGAAAGGATATGAAGCACAGGCACTTAGTGGGTTTTTATAAACCAATGTGGGCCAGAAAACTCAGATAATCTGGAAAAAGAATCTAAACTCACCTGCCTGCAGGTTTATGTAGTTTTTTTTTTTTTAATTCATATTACTCTTCACACTGTCATTTTCACACAGATCGTTACAAAAATAAAACTCTCTGCTGGAAAATGACATATGATGATGAATACTTTGGGCATTCATAACTTTACCCATAATCATTTCCTACAGCGGTGCGGTGAAATATCCACTCTCAGCTTTGGTCTAATTACTGAGTGGATTATCTCTGATGACTTGAAAGGCTGCTCCTGCTACACATCCAACCATTATGAGGGCTTAGCATCTAAATGTTCTGACAGGATTAAGAACTGACGCCAATAGTGGTCATCCCAACAAGACAGGCAGAGCTGGACGGGATCACAGACACTTGCCGTAAGAACAGAAGCCAGCAGATGAAGCCTGTGAGAAAAGTGTGAACTTACTTTCTGCGCAAGCTGGAACTAGCGTTGGTGTCTGTGCTGTCGGTGCGCTCCAGCCGGTCGGCAGTGGTGGAGGAGCCGCAGGAAAGACCTCGGGTCAGCCTGCCGTGGGTTTTCCTCTCTCGGCAGGGCGCCGGAGTTGTGGCGGACCCGGCTGTCACCTGCGCTGTGGTGCTGCTGTTCCCCCCACTGCTTCCGCCGGTGGCGGCTCCACAGCTCTGATGGATGGGGAGGGACAGCGGTTGGCTGTGGTTGTGGTTCTGCTCAGGGTTGTCTGATCCAGGGGTCCGCGGGCTGCGCTCATGCCTCAGGTCTTGGTTCTCCTGGCTGACCCGGTCGAGCTGGCCTTCCAGCTCCTCAATGCGACGGCGCTGGGTCTCCAGGAGCTTGGCCTGGCTCTCAATTATATTGTTCAGCTCCAGTAGGTACTCAACTGCCCGGTTGGGGCTCTCCGGGCTGGACTCCATGGCGGGGGGCCTTCCTCTGTGGGTCGGAAAGTCACTGGCCACAGTTTTGGACCCCGGTGGGGCCAAGATCCACCCCCCCCACCAGCCCTAATGAGTTGGGGGGAGGGAGGGACCGACGAAGTCTCTGTCAGAGGTTAACTTTAGACTTTGGTGATCCAGAAACAGGAAGTCAATGAGGTAAAAAGGTTGAGGGTTTCAGAGTGCCTACATCTCCCCAAGGATGAGGGCAAAAGTGGGCATTATAACATGTTAGTGGCAATAAAAAAGGTTGCAAACAAAGCTCAAAAAAAGGCCCATGACACAAATGTGGTTTCCTGGAGTCATTTTAACAGGGTTGTGGAGCGCTCTGAGCACCATTTTTATCCAAGTATTTGATCAAATTAGACCAAACACAAGTGGGCGGGGTGTTAAAGGTAAATATTGCCAAACTGAACCTAATCTCTGACAAACTTTTCTAGCCTTTGGGCTTTTAAAAATTAAAATAAAAGAGAAATATTAAGAAAATAAAACAAAATACCCAAATAATTGGCTTAAAATGTTTGAACTAATAGTAAAACAATAGTTTAAATCAGTATCGACCCCCCTAAAAAAAAAAAAACCAACTACGTGGGGCTGATTCTTGTA
Source organism: Adrianichthys oophorus (assembly GCA_036245035.1). NCBI lineage: Eukaryota > Metazoa > Chordata > Actinopteri > Beloniformes > Adrianichthyidae > Adrianichthys > Adrianichthys oophorus. The sequence continues at coordinate 18,962,887 of BSAI01000015.1, forward strand.
GAGATTTGCCACTAGATCTCAGGCGCTGTCAATTACATAACAGAAAGAATTCTTCTTCCACCCACGTTGAATGTCCCCGCAGTTTAATCTCCAAAGGGCTGCTTTCAACCCATGGCTTCACTTGTCTCTAAAGCACAAAAAGTAAACAAGCGCGGTTGATAAAGTTCATTCTCAAAGTCCAAATCCCCCCCGCTGCTCCGCCAAAAACTACATGCCGCTGCGCCGAAAGTCACATCCCGACACGCGGGTCTTATCATCCGAGAACGCTGCAGTTTACCTGCGCCACACGCATTCACGAAGGCTGCTCTCCACCATGAAAGTTCTTCACCTCTTGTCACCTGACGTCTGTCCGGAGAGTCTCCACAGCCCGGGACTTGTTTTAGTTCTTCTGGTGTCTCAGAATTTCTTTGTTTTTGACCGCCATTTTTGTGACAGACAATCCGACAGCGTCAAACGTCCGACTTCTGAGAGTCTCGGCTGTGTCAGGTCGTTACTCCAAAGAGAAGACTGTCGGTATTTTCCTCGGAGGTGTCGCAGAAACAACGCTCTGTCTGAACATCAGCGATGCGCGCGGCTTCTTCTCCCGAAACAATTTACAAAACTAAGAGCTGAACTTCCGGAAGAAACTTTCAGAATAAAAGAGCATCGGACCTCGCTAGAAAATGAAAAAAAAAACTTTATTAACAGACACAGAATTAGGTGTGGGCATGAAAATTAAGTTTAAGGTTACTATTTTAAAGTTTGTTTGAATAAAAAGTGTAGAAACAAAAAAAAAAAAACGCGTGTTAAGTTGGAGATGAGTTTGAAATATTGAAATTTTTTTTTTTACAGAAACCATTATTCCCGCTTTTTTAACCTGTTTTCTGTATGTTTTTAAGTCTTGTTTGTTGTATCCACGGAGAGTATGTGACAACATGATAGGAGCCCCCAGAAGTTAAAGCATAGGGGCTGACAGCCCTTTAACAGTACACAGGTCAGTCCAGGTGCTCCTCTTGTTTCCTGAACCAATTTAAAACAGGGCCATATGCACCAAAACTTCAGAATGTTCTAAATTGTTCTAAATGTAAAAAACAGACAAACAAACAAAAAAATATCAGAGGCACGGAGAAATTCAGACACCAATTTAATGTGACTTTATGAGATTGGATGAGCTTCGTTTCTGAAGGTATAAACAGTTGTTTAAATTAAATTATTTCTGCTCAAACTTTTATTATTATTTACTCTTTTTCTGTGTTTTTGTGATTTTAACTTTAACCTTTTATTCAATATGATATAAAATATGTTTATCGTTCACTTAATGCCCCCGGGAGGATTTTTTGATTAGTTAAGTATTTAAATTTGGACCCACTGTCATTTAATGTAGTGCAAAGTGAAAATTGTTTCTAATTTTACAGAAAAATTGTCGGACTTTATTTTTCGGGAAATAAATGAACCACTTCTTTTGGAGCTTAGTAACATTCGATATTTGAATAAGTAACTGCCAGTTTATATTTTCATAAAAAGAAAAAAAGAGAAGTTTATGTAATACCAAAACATTACATTTCATTTTGTTGTTTTATTTTGAAAATCCCTGCAGAGTACCTGCGCTGCTTTGCAAACTGAGTAGCTGTCCAGAGCGCACAGGTAAGAAACAAATGAACAACTATGCAAGGCTGCTCCCTACAAATAATCCGAGAATCTCGGATGAGTCAAACATTTATTTCAGTCACTGCTTTCCTGAGATTGGAATTTAACTACGCATGTCATAGATTTTTGTTTTCTTTTGTGTTTGAGTCCAGGATGACCCAAGCAGTGATGTGGCAGAAGACAACATGAGCGAAAAGGGACCTTAGAGCGATGCTAAATTTAGTATCCCTGCTGTAATGTAGGAAATAAAATGATAAAACGCCCAGCCCCATTCATTTAAGTTCAACACTTCACACAGGTGATGGTTATGTTCGGCACTGAGCTTGAATGGAGAAATGAGAAAACCACGTTCTTTCAAAAAATCAGTGTTTAAATCATTGATGTGGATAAATGATCAGCTCTTGCTTTATGGGTCTGTGCTGCTGCATCTGCAGAGGCAATGATTCCTAAGCAGAGGGCAGGCATCCTTCAGGGTTCTGTCACATTGCAAGAGAGACATGGAATGCTGACCACTGGAGCATTCCACTACCTATTGATTAATGTGGAAATGTAATGTGTTTACTGAAGCCTTTACCCCCTATATGGCATATCTTAGTAGATCAGTTTAGCCAAAAAACACAAATAAACATAGACTCTTACTGGACTAAGGTTTGGGTTCATAAGAGCTGAGTAGAAGGTAAAGAAACTTGTAAACTTGAACTTCCACATTTAACAACAGGAGCTCCTCTCCCCACGCTCAAGAGATTCCTGACAATTTCATGAAGTCCGTCCACCAAAATTGGCATTATAGCAGCAAAAAGTGGCTAATAATCAGACTTAATAATCATGCAAATGAAGAGCATGAAAACATTTTATAAAAATAACTAATGTTAACTGCTGTCGATTGCTTTTATTCTGGTGTTTTATTTTAATTATTTTGAAAGCATTATTAACATTTAAGTAATTGGGGTACACATTGGCATGACAAACAAAATTCCCAGGGTGCAGGAGAAAAAAAGAAATTGGAAACCACTATGTTAGGAATCATTTAAGACGTTTCAGATTTTCAACTAACATGCACTCAAAATCAGTTTTAAAAGGAATTGTAGTCCATATTTTTGCTGCCATCTGCTGTCCTTTATTTCTTCTGGTGTTTCAACAGCAGAAATGAAGGGATCCATGACGACAACAAGACATTGGTTCAGCACTTTATTTGCACTTTACAGTTCAGCCAAACATCCTTCTTTAAGAAATCAAAGTTTAATAAAAGAAGATTAGCAAATGTTATAAAACAAGTCTTTCAAATTCTATAGGCTGCCATGTGTGGCCATAGGCGGCAGCTCATTGAGTCAACGTCCTGCTTTTTCTGAGCAGCACAGCAATGCGAACAAATGGGACCGGGCACACCACGTCTTTAATTTGGTTTAGCGGATTGTTGCAGATGAAGCAAATAACAGTCTGTGTCTCTCAGTGCTGCCAGAACAAATCAGCATGATATTGCTTCGACTCAGAAATAATATGAACCCACTTTGTGCCGTGAAAATGATAGAAAGTCACCGTAGCTTCATCTTCTCTTAATGGCTTATCTAGAGCAAAGTATCAGAAAACCTGAGTATATCAAAAAAAGATAATTTCATAGAAAAATAACATCTCACAGCATCCATTCTGTATAATCCTTATTCATTTTTATAGATTTGTATATTTATATAGCTTTTTTTTTTAAATTAAGAGAGAAAGAGGAAAGAATGTGCTGTATCGCCATTTGAGAGTTCAGAACTTTTCAATTTTGCTGCTGTAGATTTGAAGTAAGGACCCTTTACTTGGCTGAAATTACAAAACAGCCTATCTATATCTACTATTAGACACCCTGGAGCAAAGGTTTTCACAGTAAGAAAAAATCAGTGGTTAGGATAAACTGGTTTGTTACCAAGGCAACTGTACGTGGCACAATGAGCACAGCACTCTCTTGAATTGAGATAGTGGTTTTGTTCTGACCCCACACACACAAAGATGAACAGAAGCAGATGTATGCATGTGATTGGCATCCCATGTTGATTTCCAAAGTGGGTAACAACATGGAGCATCCAAAACAACACACAAAAAGCAAAACGCTCGTTGATGAAGAGGACAGGTACTGCATAACAAGCCCTGTTTTCAGGAAAATTAGGCAAGGTATCTAAATTACAACAAAATATAAATCTTTGATTTGTTCCATAAGCAAACAAGAATGAGGAATGTGATTTTTTAGAAGTGTTTTCACTCACCGACTTAATTTAAAGTTTGTCGACTCCAGCCTTTAAGTAAGTTGCGCGTCGGCAAAAATGAAGATGAAATATTGTTTTAATCTGTCTCAAACTGGACAAGTCAAATCGTTTCACAATTAGTAGACCCCAGGGTAATGGAGCTATTAAATGCACTTAATTTAAATTGACCTCAATGTCCTGTGAATGCTATGCAAAATCCTGCAAGTGGTCAACAGCAAGTAAAAAAACACAATACAGCTGCAGAGGAATCCACTTGGCTTAAAATTCTTCAAATTTCTTTAAAAATATTAATATTTATGTGTTAACTGGGAGAAAAAAACACCTACACGTATGTCCTTGAGTTGTCATTTAGAGTAGCTAATTTTGTAAATTAATTTTGCTCCTAGGGCTGTGCGGTGATTTAGTGGTTAGCGCTTTCTTCTCACAGCGAGAAGGTCTTGGTTTGAAGCCCAGTTGGGTCTTTCTGTGTGGAGTTTGCATGTGGGCACTCCAGCCTCCTTCTATAGTCTAAAAACATGCCTCATAGGTTAATTGGTCTCTCTAAATTGCCCCTAGATGTGAATGTGTGAGAGTAACAGACTACATCTCTATTACATGACTTGTGATTCATGTTTTTTAACTGAAATTATAGAAGAATATTTTCCTAATATTCACCTGAAATTTTACCAGCAGCTTGTGAATTCAAAGTTTTAGAGGCATGGGAATAAGGGTTCCTGATGGGAACAAAACAGATCAGAAAACTGGTTTAGAAGTTGGTTATAAAGTTGCTTTTAGACGAACATGTCTGCTATTGCAAAAGTAAAGGACAAAAAAGTATTTTTCTGTGGCTTCACATGCATTTTTGCAACAAATTTTATTTTCCATTCTTGTATAAAATCTGCAGATTTTACTGGGGAAGAATATGTCTGTCAAAAATTCCTGTACATTATCATTCCTGTGTGATTTGATATATGGCTTCTTTTATTGTACAGTGTTATAGCTTTAGCTGTAGAAGCCTGAGCTGAGAGAGTCTATGCTTCTCTTAAGCCCTCTCTTAAATGATTTCTGGCCTTCTCCAGATTCAAGTCATCTTTTTACATCAGTAGGCATGAGACAACCAGCAGGTCATGAGTTTAGAATCCAGTATGATCATTACCCAGTTTCCTTAACAAGTGTATTGAAAGAAATCGATCTAATCGGCACCTCCTTGCAGCTTTAGATCACACTCCCCTTGTGCAGGTTTTTAATAGTATTTATGGGAAGAATATCTGGAAAACAATTTTTAAAATGGCCCTCAGAGATGCAGGTTGAATCTTCTACTTTTTATTGGCAAGCCATGACCTTTTTGTCACCTTCTGGTAAGTCTTTCTTTCAGATGAACTCATGACATCTTCATCTGCTACCAAATGATCTGCAGATTGCAACGATTTTTGGTTGTAATTGGCAAGCCTGCTGTGAATCGGTGAGTGGCAGTCAAAACCATTTTCCCCATAGATGACGACAAAACAAATCAACTAAGTTGCAGATTTATGGTTTCGTTGCTTTATAGAAACTTGTACCAACTCGCCTGGAAACGGGGTTCTGTGATCACAGTTTGAGCCTTCGCAAAAGCAGAGTACCAATTTTCACGCTCATCACACAATAATAAATAATTTGATAGGTTAACATGTTGTAATATGTAGGTATACTGCATATATTAAAATATTTAGATTGGATATCATGTATTACAATACAATTATACAAATTAGGCCTTCTTTAAACAGACTATTTACAATATGGCCTGATACTGTGACAAAATATAAGATTGCACACCTGGATTTGAAGGGGATTTGGATCATCACACCAAAGATCCTGACAGTAAGACAAAGAGGATACTGTACAAACATTACATGGACTCCACACAGAACAGGTCAAAGTGCAGCAGTCCAGGTGGATATGGATGAACGATAATCACAAATGGTTGCATTACTATTGCTCAGCATCGTTATGAGGTATACGTTTATAGAGAGGGTGAAAGGTCGGTGGAAAATGAGGACGCTTCATTTGCCAGAGGACTCTCTGTGGTCAGAATCATCACAGGGGGAAGCTAAGGGGAGATTGTGGAAAGGGAAGCGGGTGAAAAAAAAATCACAATGCAGACAAAGTAAAGTGCTGTTTAAAGAAAGTCACCTGGAAGAAGACTTTTGGGAGGGATTTCGCTTTCTAGTTAAAAACGTCGGATCATTTAGAGCTCGGCAGCATAAAGGCACAAAGTAGGACTTCTACTGTTGACATCAAAGTGACTCAGATACAGTTTGAAAGTGTGGCTCGTTGCAGACAACAAGTAGAGATATAACAGTGAGACATAATACATCACAGTATCATGCAGCTGCCGCATGCTCAGTTTCCAAGGAAAAGTCAAGAGACAACGCTTCTTCTTCTTCCCCTCTGCTATGACTGTGACCCCGGCTGCCTGTTCTCTATTGCGAACTGAACCAGCCTTTGCTCGCTGGGTTTGAGCCAAAGGCCTGGCAGCGCCTCTGCTCTCAGCCTGCCCGTTTCTCTGGTGGCCAGAGACAGGCCTGAGATGCTAGCTGCCGACGTACTGACATCAGACAGGCTGACGTCAGACAGGCTGTCTTCGGACTCTGAGTCAGCCTCCCTCAGCTGGTCTACAGATAGTGTGGAGGTGAGGAAGGAGAAGGGCTTTCTCTGTGACTCCGCCAAATTCACAGCAACACCTGGTAAAGGCCTCTGAAAGGTCAAGGACTGGGCATCGTTGTTTTCTTGGTCTTCATCTACCTCTTCACCTTCGTCTTCACCTTTGGCATAACCAAGGGATTCAGCCTGCTCCACCTGCTGGTTTTCATGTCTCATTAGCTCCCTGTACTCCGCAGCCATGTCCCACTCTACGCGACTTTCTACCTCCCAGTTTGGCTCGAGGCTGGGAAGCTTTCGGGTGGGACTTGGAATGGGAAAACTAGCTTTGTTTTCAATGTCATTTCTGTCTAAATTCCCTCCGTTCTCCTTCTCTTCCAACCTCCTCTCCAATCGATCTTCAACAGGGGGTAAATAATGCTCCTCTGGCTCAGACTCCTCATGTTCTGCCCTCCTGTCCCTCTCCTCACTCCTGCTCTTTTTCTCCTCTCGTCCTCTGCTCCTCCCTTTGTCCCTGTCCCGTTTCCGTCCTCTCACTGTCCTCCTTTCTGCGTCGCAGTCGTCATATTTCTGGTTGGGGTCTCTAGGTAAACTGTGAGATCTCCTTTTTCTCCTCCCCTTGTCCCTGGACTCATGAGATTGGTCACTTGGCTCGGAGATGGGGCTGTGTAAATCCGAGCGTTCTCCTTTCAGTGACCTGTGCCTTCTTCCACTTCTCACCTCCGTCCTTTTTTCCCTCTTGTCACCAGCTGATCGGCTTCTCCTCATCTGGTGGGAAGTGCGCCCCCTCCTTCCAGTGGAGTTTACTGCAGCCAAACTCTGCTCCTTGGGGTTATAGATGTGGGAGGGGGAGGTGATCCTTTGTTCACGGCCTGGACACATCATGGATGAAAGCAAGAGGAAGAGAAAATGGAATGAGCAGGCAGGTAGGATAAGACAGGGAGGCTACAATCCAGGACATTAGGGAGAGCACTTGCACAACCTTTATTAAAGAGCTCCGGGACAAAAAACTTCTCATTGTCTTTTCAGGTCAAATTGTGTAACAACAGCTGCTTTTCTGTTGCAGTGTAACATTTCTTTATCCAAATAATAATGTCTTTATTCATTACTTCTATTAATTTCATTACATATAATTACAAATCACTAGAAAGCCAATTCCTCAAGTCTGAGGAAGAACAAGTTTTTGAAAAATTTACATTGTTGTGCATTCCTACATCACTAATTCAATATTATGCTACGTACACACCGGGAATGTGATTCTAGAACACGCTGAACACGGGTTGCTTTTCAGCCCATGGTGTTCACGCTGGACTGTTGTGACCCAAAGAGGCTTGGTTCAAAATGTCAAAGAAGTGCAAATCTTGCCAATCTTGCTCCAGGCTTTTGCTTTCACAGCTCTATTACAATATATGAAAGACTTGGCGTCATGTAATTCTTGCCAGGCACAAACCACAATTGTTAATTTATCCTTCATGATCAATTTTCAAGCAGTTGGCACTTCAGTGCATTAATGTACGTAGAACCCAAAGACGGTTGTAAAAACTTGTTTAGGGGCACGTGAATGTGAGAGTTTTAAATGCGGAAGACCGAAACGTGCACATACGCCTGATTACAAAGACTTTTCATTGACAGTAGCTGCTTGAACGCTTGTTTTAGAGGCCGATGTGAATGTAGCTTTGTACTGAGAAAATCTGACCAAAGTAAATATTGTTGTCATTAATTTATAATTCAGTTAGTGGAGACAGTTTAAACAGTGACTGGTTAGAGGGATGTAGAGAGACAGAAAATCGGAGAACTAACAGGAACCATTACCAACCGCGTATTCTCTGTCCGTCCAATGACATAGAAGCAAGGCTCGCCTAGCTTGGAGTTGGTCATACACAGAGACAAACTGGAGAGCTCCACTGAGAGGCAAAGAGAAAAACCGAAAGGATGGAGAGAGACAGTTGAGGAAAGAAATGGAAGGAAAAAGCAAAAGTGTGGCATGGGAATGTTAGAGGCAGAAAAGATGCAATGAGTCAGTGATGTGATGAGTTAATGAGGAAAGACAAGGTGAAAAGTAGAAAGTGGTTTAGTTAGACCATGTCCATATAAAACAGAGGAAAAACAGAAATATAACCCCAAAGACAACATGCACGGCATGCAAAAGGCCTTCATTTCTAGAGAACTATTTGGGTTTCTATAGATCGTGTGCTGTAAAATACTTCCGCCGTGATGCATTCACGGATTCTCCGGGTCAGTCTTACCATAATCAGGCACGTAACCGTTTCCTCTTTTGAGAACCAGGTGGATGCGCTGGCCTCCTCTGCGGATCTGCTCGACAGCTTGGCTGTGGGTCATTCCCGTCGTACTGTTACCGTTAATTTCTACAAGCTGGTCGCTCACCTGTGGGTGAAAAAAAAGAGCTGAATGGCAAAAGCAACAAGAAAAAATCATCACTATTGAACCACCACAATTCCTGCAAGTACATTTACAGATAGAGTAACCCTTTCATTACTTACTTTCAATCCTTTTTTGATTGTTACTAATTTCACATTTTCAAACCCCTACAAGGAACTAAGGAGTTTGTTTTTGTCTTCTGTACTGTGCTTTCATTCCACGGCTTTTATCATTTAGATCTGGCTGCGATGGACTGGTGCACGCCGCCTTAACCCAACAGTAACTGGGATATGCACAGGGGACCATGTGACCTCAAAAGGGTTTAAACAGGTTTAGAAGATGGATGGATGGATGCTGCCATTTATGAGTTTGATTGTCTAATTAGATTTTTTTTTTCATTTAGTTTTGTTGTTGGAATCTGTAGTTTGTGGAGTCAAAAGCAGATGGTTAGAAGCAAATTAGCAAAACCTTAACAGATGTGATAAACAAACTGAAACAGAAAAAAAGAATTACACCTAAAAAAAGAACAAAATAAAACATAGTAAAGCAAGGATTTGGCAGGAGTCAATTAGTTTACTTGCAAGTTTTTTTGTAACAATTTCCTTTGTGTTTGAATTCATTCTTCTCTGGGTTTTTTTGTCAATGCCACATGTTAGATTAATGAAAAAAAACTGTTTTCAGGAGAACAAACCTGTAAAATAAAACTTTTTAAAGGTTGCAATACATTCCTTCTGCAAAGGAACTCACCTGTATCTTTTGGCTCCGTGAGGCCGGCCCCCCCTCCATCAGTCCGAGAACGTAAAGACCCATGTTGTACTCACTCCCACCTCGCAGGCTGAAGCCAAAGCCCGAGGGGCCTCGATCCAGGTCCACACTGTAATACCTCGAGTCACGCTGGGACGAGAACAGAGAAAAGGACCACTGATAATTCTCTCTGCAGGAAATATTACACAGCTGAGCCAGATGTCCCTACCTTTGGACGTGACCTCTGGCCCCTTCTGTTTCTGTGTTCATGGTCAGTGGCTTCTGCAAAGTTTGTAGAGTCTGAGAAGGACAAGACTAGGAATTAATCATTATTAATCAGATTTCCTTTCTGAGTCAGGATGTGCACATACGGGTGCTGGTGCGGGGCACGATGGTCAGACGCAGCGTGTTCCCTGCTCGACGGAGAATCTGGGCAAGTTCTCGATGGGGCAAAGTCACCACAGAGCGTCCCTCCACAGCCTCTAAACGATCTCCAGGACGAATTTGTCCACTCTTTGCAGCCGGACTGCCCCGCCGTACGGTTACAAAGCGGTGAGGAAGAAGAGAAGCTGCTGAAAAGTGGGACAAAAGGAAAATAAAAGGAAATTCAAAGTTAGCGATTTAATTCCTCAAACTGCCGTGCTTTACTGAGGATGTAACAACCCTGTTTCCTTTTTGCTTACAGGCATTGAATATCTGGTGACAACAAAAGCAAATTATTTTAAAAGCGGATAGATTTATTTTATCAGCGCACCTGCCAGAAGTCCTGAAACAAGCTGTCATAAAAGGTCATTTTGTTTTTTTTGTCAGGATTGATGTTGTGAACTTTAATACCAGGCTTTCCTGAAACCCAGCTCTCAACTGCGTCCTTGAGACATTCTCCTCTATTTTCTCATCCATCTCCCTATATCAATGTCTGTCATTAGACAGGAAAAGAGTTTAGTTTGAGTTTCGCTATAAGGAAAGTGTTCAATCTTTTCTGCCCCAAATCTGTCAAAGTCTGTCAAAAATCAGACTTCTGGTAGTTATGTTTTAGTTCCCCCAACATCACAGACTTTCATTCTCAGCTCCTACAAGAACCCTGAACATGCAGGTTGTCTGCGTTTGAAGAAAATCAGCTTATATACTTCCTACTCAGATGCAAATGCTACAAATGTCATTAATCGGCCAACATGAAGCAATAATTCCTCCTTTTTGTTTAGCAAAATTCTGGCCCTCATCCCCAAGTCTGTGCTCCACTGTTTACTCGATTTGTCTGAACCGTGTATGATGGGATCTCCCACAATAAAGCTCAGCTCCAATCAATGTCAGAAAAATTCTGAACTGCCCAGAATGAAATTTTGGACTAGTAATCTCATCTAGAAATTGGAGAAAAAAAAGTCTTCTTAGAGCTTTTTATCTGGATGTCTATTTGGATGCCTGTCTTCTGCTATTCTGCTTCCATTGCACTTAACTCCCTGTTACGCTCTCCCTGACCCCACTTGAGCTTTTGGGTGACAGCTGGCCCCTTTGGAGTCTTGGCAGAGGTCTTATGTAACTCATTTATAGTCAAAAACACTTTAAGATTAATTTTTGGTTGAGCTATAATAACCCTTTTGGGGTTTCTATTCTTCTCTGACACCAAAAGAATTATTCTAAAAAAAAAAGAAGAAAAAAAAAAAGCTTTGTCACAGGTTAGAATTTTAACAGGTGGGAAAGTAATATGTCAGATGAGATAAAGGCAATGTCACAGTGGGATGATGATTCAGTTAAAGGGCAGAGTCTATAAATCAGAGCCCAGAAACATCTCCAATCTGGGCCTAATCTGGGTGACCCAGGCAGAAACAGTAATCAGGTCAAATCAAAGCCAAGGCAGCTTTGGAGATAGTCTTCTTATCATGCATAATACACCAACAAACACATGAATGCACATGCAAAACTGGCCCATTGTGCACACACACGCGTGCACACTGACTCACATGCAGAGACACTGGGACAGATAAACTCAGCTACAGATGCACAAACAGACACACTTCATCCACACAGCTGCCTCCAAACGGGCTGCTTCCCGCTGTCGTCTGTTCCCCTGGCTCTCTGTGTTCTCCTGTCCACAGTAATCCCACTGCGGTATGCCCAGCAGCCAGCGAGCCTCTGTCATGCTCACTGATCAGGGCTCAGATGAGGTAGCAGCCCCGGCTCTACCTTCATAAAATCCCCCCCACCTCCCCAGATGAAGCTGCAGACATGGCAGTCTGCAGATGCTAAATACAGACAGGACACAGGAGGCTTCTTCAACCAGATCTCTGTGGTGTATTTGCAAACAGCACTGCTAAACCACTGGGACGTCTTGCATTTATTGGCAGCTGTAATTACTACGGCAAAAACATTTGCAGAAATTCCCCAGAAATTGATCGATCTTCAGAATTTAAACAGCAAAACTATAAAAACAGCATAACAGTCTTTATGTTTCTCAGCATGCCTACAATCAGCAGCCTGGCTTGAAGACCATGTGAGCTTAATCTAACTTCTGTCCTGTTAACACTAACACAAACTTCAGAGTGCCATGCAGAACTTACAGCCTATAACTGAAAAGCTATACATGAAACACTGCATCAAACCCGAATTCCGCCCCATTTCTGACAGGATAGAGCAAATAATTACGTTTAGACTCCCTCATAGTTCTCAAAGCAGACTGTAGTCTCTCCAGCATGGCTTTAAATTTGCATGCACAAAAAGAACAAAAATAAAAAAGAAAGATAAACGATGTATTCCAAGTTTAGCAGCTTGATGTTCAACATGCAGTGGTCAACAGGAGACAAAACAAAGGTTGGTTGTCTTCCTCTGTTGCTCCGCATGAAGGGAAACGTTCAGTGCAGCGTTTCTCTTTAGCATCCAGAGGGTGATGGAGAGAGCACGAGAGGTAAGAGGGAGGGAGGAGAGGGAGGAGAAAGAGAGAGGGAGTTTTAATCTTTGGGTAAAAAAAAACAAAAAAAACAGACTGGACGCTTTTACTGCAGAGTAAAAAAGGAGTGGGCAGGAGCTTATGGGATGAGGGGTGGAGTGAAAAACTGATGACAGGATAAGAAGGACTGCAAACAACAGAACGTGGAGAGATAGAATACTAACACACACAGAGAGGAGGTTATGTGACGGCAAAGTCTGGCTGCTGCAGAGACAGAAACACCTGCAATCTTAACGTCACCAATAATAAACAGGCACGTTAGCCTCAGCCATACAGAGGGCTTGACTGCTTTAAAGGGACAGCCAGCACAAGACATTGGGAGGGTAGAAGTAGTGACACATCATGGGGAGTCTGTGGTCATACAGAAAATATTACACCGAAAGGTGATGAATGAAAAAAAAGCAAGATCTGGTCTCAGGTAGGTTAGAGAAAACCACAGACTCAGAAGGAAACCTCTTGAAAAGGTCATTGTGAAGGAGACAAACCATCTAGATAGAGTTTGATATTAATAGAATAGTGATTATTTTAAGTCAAACTAAGAGCAATTCCCCATCAGCTCGTTGTTTACAGTCTCTCCCACTCGCTTACCACACCTCACAAGCTCAAGCTAACATTAATGTAGCAACAAAAAAAAAGGCAAACAATATTAGAGTGATATAGCCATACAAGGAAAACAAAGACGATAATGGACATATTTGTCTGTAAGTGGATGTATCAGAACTGTAGGGGAGAATGGAGACTTTGGCCCGCCCATTTCAGCTGCTGCGTCACAAACCTGAGCTTTTTCAAACTATGGGTTTTTATCTGCCTCTGACCTGATCAAACACGATTCGATTTTTAAAAAAAAATGCTCAAGACAGTTTTGATCTTACATTATTTTTTATATGTCCTCCATCATGAGAAAAAGGCTACAAGAACATTCTAAAAAAATCCCAAAAACCTGGTTTTCATTGGAGTGGCATGTTTCTCATGATGGAGGACATCAGCTAAAGAAATTTCAGCAAACTGCATTTCTGAGTATTCCATTATTCAAATCGCAGATGGAAAAATGCAGTTAAAAAAGATTGCGTCAGGTCTCGAGCTTCCGTCTCCCCCTTCGACCACCGGAGGGAGCCCTCTCCTGAGTATTGACTTTTCCCTGAGCCTCTACTGCACTCCAGCTCCCATCAGCCTCTGTACTCGTTCCCAGGTTTCACCAGCTGTTTCTCTTCATCACAAAAACCACAAACAGTATTTAGGCAGACACCAGGCTTCTGCCCGGTGCGAAGTCTTGTTTTGCTGTTACGTTCATTCTGAGCGCTCCTCATCCCATATTTCTTTGTGCATCCTGAGCCTTCTCTGTCTTGACTCCGTCCTGCCTCTTTCTGTGTACTTTGACTCCTGCCTGATTTTTGACTGTGTCATTCCCATGTCTGCCTGATCTCTCTATTACACAAACCAGTTGCACATGGATCCAAACACCTCTGACTCTTATCAGATGTAAAAACTACAACAACAGGCCACAAGTTTCCAGCTCTGCTCCAATTATGATGAATCCATCTGTAGATGACGAGATCCTTGTACGTCTTTGTTTTCCTGGTCTAAGCTGGCATCTGGCTCAAAACTGTATGAATGGATTTCTTAAATATTACTCTTCGTGTTTTTTTGCACTGGTAATGTTAGCTTGGGGTTGTGAGAAGAATAGAGTTTATTCATAACCACACGTTAATGCACAGTGTCCCAACTTTTCATTATTGCACATTGTTATCATTGTTATGCCATGGTTTGTGACATGTTTAGTTGTTTTCATTGCACAGTGTTATTGTTCTGTAGAATATTGTTGCTCTTGTTGCTAGCATTGCACTTCCTGTGCTGGCTGATCAACTACAGTTTTGGTGCATACGTAGATGTGTGTTAAATTGTGTGTCAGAGAGGAGTATTTCCTTAGTTGTGTTGTGTAGTTCAGTCTTTCCTCTCTTATGTCCTGTGCTATCATTCTGACTGCAGCTGGGAAGAAGCTGTTGTGGAAGCGTGTCGTCTGTGCTTGGATGCTTTCAGGCCTGAAGTGTCTGTGAAATCGCGGTAGAGAGTATAAACAAAGGGATGATGGGAAATGAGGGAACGTTTACTCTGCAGCAATAGTCCCACCCACAATTAAGAGGTACATTTTCGATGAACTTTTATTTAGGCTAACAGCCTACAGGATAATCACAATCTAAAGTCTATTAGAGACACTTTAAAAACAGATCTAAAGATGATTGGAGAGGAACTTTAAAGATGTCACTTTTTCCTGTAACTTTTTTGTGTGCAGACTCAAGTGATGTAACTCCCTGTTATTCAATTTCAAGATGATTAGGCAAAAGGAGATGCCAAATCCAATTTTCTTCAATAGTGCATTTAAGGCCAACCTGGAAGAACATGCAGAAAAAAATGTTGATCATGCATTGTGATTCATCAGTGGCATGTGGCCATGGTGACCATTTTTTATTATATAATAATCTAATGGTGGTCCTGTTTGCAAGGCCGTCCAAATGGAAGTCATTTCTCTGGGCAGACAACCAAATTGCTTTATGGGAAAAGAGGTTTCAAACCAAAGTTGTGCAGAAGTGTGCAAGAATACAGATACAGATAGAGAAGTGTGCACGAAAAGAAAGTTGATGATATATAGTCTTACCTTTGCCATGTTCTAAATCCTGAGAAGCAATGACAAACCCGAAGCCTTCCCCTGGCTTTCTCCTCAGCACCACATCAAGCCCTCGCAGAGGTCGACTTTGTTCACTCCTCTTTTCCAGACTTGCATCAGGCACTGAGATGCCCGTGGCTTCATCCTCCAGGCCTATGTCGATCCAGTCTTTGGGATCCATTGTCAGGGTGACGGGGATCGACTCTAGGAAACTAGTGCTTTGGATGAGCGAGGAATGCGTTGGGGAAGGAGCGGGGCTGTTGGATGTATGGGGCAAAGGCAAAGCTTCTGGGTAAGCAGAGAAGTTTTCCGAGGCATCAGGTGGAGGAGGAGGCCGGAGAAGCGGTGGGGGGAGTCTCCGAATTGAAGCCGGGGACACAGATGAATGATAGATGCCTGATAAGGAGTAAAGAAAACTGCTTAACAGCTACAGTCAGTTGTTTTTTTTTTTTTTTTTTTTGTAATCCACAAAATCCTAAAAATATGCAATAAATAAGAATGATTGGGAATATTTAAGTAAAGTTTTGTACACATTTGTACATTCTGTACAAAACTTTGTCCAGTCCCATTCTGCAGTGAGTGTGAAATAATTACCTCCTCTGTAAACCAGCAGGATTACTTCTCCTTGTTTGGCATGTTCCTGCAGAATAGCATCAATCTGCAAGAAAATAAAAAATATATAATATTTTGCAGTATTTTATTTTGTAAATCTTGTTAATATTTTATAAAAACATAATA
Organism: Adrianichthys oophorus; assembly: GCA_036245035.1. NCBI lineage: Eukaryota > Metazoa > Chordata > Actinopteri > Beloniformes > Adrianichthyidae > Adrianichthys > Adrianichthys oophorus. The sequence goes on from BSAI01000015.1 coordinate 18,978,836, forward strand.
AATAACCTCAGTTACGTATTCTTTGGCTGACTGAGTTTGTGTTGTTGTCAAACTCTTTTCTCTGTTTTTCTGTTACCTGTGTAAAGTTTAGACTCTGGACATCAGCGCCGTTGATTTTCACAATAGCGTCTCCTGGCTGAAGGGAGTTGCACTGCTTCCTGTCCCAGACTCTGTCCACCATGCTCACCCGGCCACCCGGGCCCCCGGCTGTCACACTGAATCCGAGGCCTCTGTCTCCGTCCGTTTGTGCCAGAGCCACAGGAACTAGTTCTCCTCCGCCTAAACCGCCAAACCCACTGCCTACACTTGTAGCTCCAGGGGAGGACAGAGTACTGGGGCTGGCGGTGGGGCTGGTGTTGCTAAGGAAACCATTCGCACCACGATGGAGGGGACTTTCTGCGTTGGAGAGCGGTCTGAGATGGGAGCTGTGCCCTCTGAAAAGGTGGGCGTAAGCCTTGCCACCAGGTGAGGAGGAGGGCCTGTGTGGTGACTCGGGCAGGGGCAGCCGAGTCCCTGCCAGTGTGCAGGTGGACAGGTCACTTTCCGATGATTTTGAGGTTTCATAGCGTAAAAGATGAGGTGGCGTTGACAGAGAGTTGTTGTTGTGGTTACGGATGACTGATGCTCTATTGGGAATAAAGACAAATGCAGTCAAAACCATGAGCAGAATCTCTGCACACACCAGCGTTTGTCAAACAAAATCTCACCTGTGTGAAACAACTTCACTGTCGCTCTGGCTGGCCAGCGTCGGGTCAAGTGACTGTAGCCTGGCTAAGCTTCTGTGGGACCGAGGTGGGCGAGCCGGAGAGGCACAGCCAGCATTGGTAATACTAGAGCGTCTGTATGGGGGAGGCGGTTTGGAAGCAAAAGATGTGGCATTTCCATTAGCATCAAGAGCAACACCAGGTTCCATGTAACTTCCATTGCTGTGGAGCCCATTTAAGTACTGAGTCTGGGGCGTAGGTGTCGGGTGGCGAGGCAGATGATGAAGGGACTGGGGCTGGGTGGTGGTGGGTCGTAGGTTGGGGTCCTTGCTGTCCAGCAATCTTGGCGGGGACTGCTTTAGCCGGCCGTCCGGGTTGTAAAGCAGGGGGTATCCCCTTCTGACCTCTATTTCCACACTGTGGCCCACAGGCACTGACTTGAGCATCTCTACAGCCTCTTTATGAGACAACCCCAAAACACAAGCATCATTGATGTACACCAGAATGTCCCCTAGTGAAGAGCAGACAAAAGCAGAAAATATCAAATAGCAGCATGTTTTAAATGTTTTTTTTTTTTCATTTTCACCATTTCTACTGTGCAGATCTGTGTTTGTAAATGAAATACTGCCGGCATGTTTTGTGTGGGTGGAGATTAATCCAACCAAGCAATCCCCCTAAACCAGCCTATTAACAGATATGTAGTGGATCAGTCCCTGCAGAGACATCCTGTGCTCTGGCATCCCGGAGTTGTAATAAATGCCTGCATGGCCACTGGCGTGTGTGTCTGCACCACTGTCTTTGCGGGTGTTATGAAAGCGAGATTACAACATGCTATCTCAGGGGATTAAAGATTGCCATTTACACAGAATCTGCAAAATTAGGAATTTCCAGTCTTGTGTTCATGGAACTGGAATGACAACATTTTTAAACATTTGTTATTACAATTTTGAGATTTGCAAGACTTCAGCGATAAAAAGAATACTAAAACCAGCTGTTTCTCCTCCAAAAATATACATTTCACCAAGCGTTCCTGTGCGCAACGTGTTTTACCTGTTTTGAGTGCAGACGGTCCACTTGATGTTACGCTGTAGACCTGCAGGAACTCTCGCCGCCTGCTGCCCCCCACAATGTTGAAGCCAAACCCTCTGGGGCCTTTGATCAAGTGTGTGTGCACGGTGAAACCTCTGAGCTCCTCGGGCTGATCCGTGAACCCTGGTCACCAGCAAGGTCGATAAAAGGCAGACACACAAAGAGGGAGGAAATGCAGATGGGATTACAATTATTCCTACCTCAAAGGGAAAGGCTTCCAGGAAAATGCCACGGAGATGGCAAAAAGACTGCGAAGAGTCCAGTGGGTTTATAAAAAGTGATCGGGAAGGGACGCATTTAGGCACAAAGGAAGAAGAGAGAAAGCCGTAACACCCCAGACCAATCGCCAGATGGCCTTTGACAAAATGCTTCACAAACTAAAGCATATGGCGGAGAGATTGCACTAAAAGCAGATTCCATTAAAGACTACCAAGTTAAAACTGACGAGATAATCCGTCTACTACCCAGCTTGACTGAGCTGCACACTATCATCAAGGTCTCCTTATTAATATTTTTTAATATTCAAGCATCACACTTACCAAGAATCCACAGTGTTCCTCATTTATTTACCTCTCAATGTATTATTAAAGGTGATCACAGCACAGAAATATGTTTAAATAAACTAATTTTTAATTATTTAAATATTCCTTTACCATAAAAAATTCAAATCTACCTGTGAATCCTTTCCCAGGCAGATCAAAATGAATACTGTGCCACCTTCTGCTGGTGGGAAGAGTGTACTGCAAGTCACAAAAGCAAGCCGCAGCTACAGTAATCTAACACGGATTTATTTTTTAGTTTACAGTTATGACAGGCCGACATCTAACCGGAGATAATGTGATTGTGGTTTCAACAACAAATCGTGGGAGCAGTCACATGTCTTCCTCCCGTCGACCCTGCCAGACTGTGCAGCAGGTCTGGCTCCTGGCCAGCAGCTCAGAGCTTTGGGCCTTAATCACTTACATGTCTCTGTTCGGGGAAAAGCTTATTCTATCTCATCTGACTCTAACAAGCTGGCTGTGGCTCTGACTTCCGTGCAGAGACGCTCTAAAAACTTCCAGCTTCTGCGAAGCTGTGCGACGGTTTAAAACGTTGAGTGCTATGTTTGGTTTCTCAGAGAGAGAGAGACGGTATGCAGAAGAAGCAAAGAGGTGGCTCACATTCACTTCTGTAGTGGGTCTCTCTGCTGGAGGGTCGAGGGCTCTGCCAGCTGGTTCTCTTTGGGCTTCGCCTTGAAAAGTCAAAGGGGAAAGCAGATGAAGAGACATGCTCTTCAAGAACAACATGGTGCAATCTGACGTGTTTGCATGAACAATTATGTTCACTTAGTTTTGGGCAATTGTGGCATTTAAAGTTCCGCTCCGATCATCTTTTGATCAATGGCAAAAGCATTCCCTGTGGTCTGTTATTTCTGATTATGTAGTTTTTAGACAACATTTAAGCAATCTTGTGTTTTTAATGAATGATTTTAATAAAGAAATACTTAATTTTACTTAAAACAAGCTTAATTTTCTTTATTTATGTCCTCCATCATGAGAAAAACACTACAAGAACATTTTAAAAACACGGTCTTTACTGGAGTGGGTCTTCAATTACACAAGGAATAAGATGAGGATATTGTGTGTGTGTATATAGATAATTTATAGGGCAGTTAATCTTTGTGTCAGGACTTTTATACAGGTCCTGATCCTGGATCCCTGACTCCTAATTTATAAATTCTTTTTAGCTTTTTCTTTTGTTCTCGATGGACAATCACATTTTTCAGGGAAAATTTAATTATTTAGAAGAAAAAGCGTAAACACTCACTCTATGTATAGTGGTTCTCCTGGGTCACTGAAAGCCTGCTCCCAGTGATCAGGCATCACACCTCTGATCCTGGCTCCACTTTTGCAGGTGATGAACCCGTTCTCTAAGGGGTAGCCTTCTCCTCCGGTGCTGGACGCTCGAGGCCGACCTGGGGAGCGATGACCAAAGGGGATGTTGTGGATGACACCTGCAGAGTCTCCTGTGATGACCGTGAAGAAAAGACAGATTTTTTTAAAGTACATTTAAAAGTGGGATGGTAAATGTTTTTCTCTTGCTGAGTTTGACTTGATGCTGACCATTCCGTTATGCAGAAAGACCAGAAGTCAGCACCTCTGCTGTCTGTGTTCTCCCCCTAAGGAGGAGGAGTGTGTGACCATGCATTTTTAACAGCCAGCAAAAGAAAAACAAGCAGTTTTTCCCCTCCAATGTCCTTGAAGCTATCCTTCTTCTCTGAATTCCAACGTAGATCTAAGAGATCTCGGACACTGGGTTGCCCATCTTGAGTCCCTCTGCACGCGGCCCCTCCACCCTCACAGTTACACTTGAAACGCTGACTCAGCAGAGGTCAGTGTTGGATGACTCTCCAGACTCCGTCAAGCATCAGTCCTGCATTCACACCCTCCAGCTCTGGCAGCCTTTACCTGACTCCTTGGAGCACATTTGTAACTATCTGGCTGCCTGCATTTTCTCCTCCCATTCTGCTTGCCACTCCCTTGTCTTCTGCAGCATTCTGGCTCTGTGCCTCCACCCTGCCTCTCCTACACTCACTCTTCGTATCCTCCACAAGCATTACAGTTGCTCCTTTTCCTGTTTCATTGATACGTTTCATCGCTTTTTCGCTTCATGTTGTTTGTACACCTTAAAGCTCTGCTTCTATACCTGTTTTTAAATACATCCCTGTGAAAGTTTTTAATCATGTGCCTCCTGACCAGCTTTACAGAAACACAAGAAGCGTAGTCAGCATTTAAACAATAACATAACACTAGTACAGATTAAAAATGATGTCTAGTCTAACTTTCACTCTTAAAAATATCGCATTTAGAGGGTTTCTCTTAAACGTTTTTAAATGAGTGTTATTAAACAGCAAGTGTAGACCCTGAGGACTCAAAATAGAAAACAATGCTACCTATATAAATACAGCAATAAGGTTTAAACTAACTTTGGGCTGATAAAAATATAGATAGGATGTTTTTTTTTGTCTAAATTTGTTTCTATATTTATTTTTGATATGGCACATTTGTGGCACATTTGTCTCACTAAAAACAAAGTGAAATTAATAACATATATACATATATATACATATATATATATATCAACATTGTAAAAGGGTAAAATTAGGATTGCAACAATTCATTTTAACAGTTTGATTCATATCATAATTTGTAGTTGCAGTTCCAATCCATGGTCGATATTGTTTCATTTAAAACGATCTGATTCACTGACCTAAAGTCAACCTTCAGCCTAAACTTCCACCAGTGAGAGTCAGAGAGAAATACCTGGTACTGAATAGTGCAGGTGAAGTTTTCCAGATTTCTTGTATTTCTTGCAAGATTATCAAGTGTAAATTAAACAAACAAGTAAACAAGAATGAATGGCAAATCCATTCACATTTTAGTTTGATAAAGTTCAGCCCACTGTTGTTTTGCCACATAAAAATAATACAAACTGAACATTATTAGAACATTCTACCACACTGTATGGTCAAATTTTACATCATAGTAAAATAAATGTAGTATGTTTCAATCCAAATAGTGTTTTCCAAGATTGATTATTGGTTTATAAAATTTTGAAACTAATTTTTAATGGTATAAAGGTCGATTCAATTCAATTCTGCCTCAGATCAATGTGGTTGGACTGTAGGAATAGAAATTGATTAATCGATTAATCAGTGAATCGTTACATCCCTAATAAAAATACAATGCAAATATTAATGAGCAACAGAGATATATTAATCTGAAGTGTAGAACCCAGAGGTACATATATGTCTGTTACAGAACCCCTCCTGTAAATTGTACTGCCTGACAATGAGGATTCAATTATGATAGGTGAATGTCCCTGACACTATAGCAGTGACATCTAGTGCCTCGAGAAGTAAATTCCTCAAGTTTAGGAATGGGTTCTGCTTCAAGTCAGAACTCAATTAGACTGTCATGGTTTTTAATTAATCTTTATGTTTAGTCTGGGTGAAAACCTTTTGTAGGCACAAATATTATTTTCCATATCATGGAAAAGGTAATAAATAGTGAAGAACTAGTGGGATTAAATAAATTAAAGCTTAAGTTCAGGTGTCATTCTGGGACCCGGTTTCTTGTCAGATCAGCAGAAAGAAGCTGCTTTCAGCTGCAAACAAGTCACCAACTTTTTGATTAACTCAGATTAAAACATTTTATAAAAGACATTGGAATGGTTTAACTTAAATAATGGTTTAATAGTAATACACTTTCATTGAATTTACAAAAGACTAAGTTCATGGTTTTGCTAATAAAAACATTAAGGAATAAAACTGTATTTTGACAAAGTAAACGTTGAAAAGTTTCCGAATGTAAATTTCTTGGGGTAATTTTGGATGGAAATCTGTCTTGGAAACCTTATATATCAAGTATTAAAAGTAAGGTGGCTAAAATTGTATTTGTTTTGAATAACATTAAGTACTCTTTATCCAGTTATGTGCTGAGAGAGTTTCAAGTTGCTCGCACTGCTTTAAAGCAGACATGTTTTCTTTTGTTGGGAAAAAGTTTGAAATGCTAAACAGGAAGTTCTGAAAAGTTGTACTGATAAACTTTTACTTAAAAAAATATTTGTAAAGAAGAAACTGGAAGAATATGTAATGTGTAATATTTAGTGTGTGGTGGGCCATCTCTTTTTTTCCCTTTTCTTTAAAATGTGGTACAGTGGCAGAAATAAAACAAGATACGTATTCTTCTCACTGCTCTTTTCCTGTCATGTGGTACTTTTCATGAAAGGAACAAATACACAGAAAGAAAGATGTTAACCAACTGGATCTAACGTTTAGTCTAATATCAAAATGATGATCTCTTCCGCAGTCTTTGTTTGAAATCCTACATTCTCACTGTGTTGTTTAATACACCTTTTTTTATCATTGCTTTTTGCTTTTCATTTAATTTTCCTGTTTGCTGCAGAGCACTTGCATCCCTGTTAGGCACTAAGTAACTATATCCACTTTTCAAAAAGTAGTGCAACACTATGGGTACATGTAAAGAACAGCAGTTATTTGATTCAAAACATCTGAGTAGAGACTAATAACTGACCCTTAATGATTTTGCTGTCACAGTTCTGTCATCTGCACAGGGAGAAAAAAAGTGATCTCTATTTATTTTCTATTCAAATAAAACGGTGGTGTCGTGCCTCTAAATAAAATTCCATAATGTGTAATTCACTCTAAATTAATAAAGAATAAAAACATTCCTCACATTGCATTTACAGAAGAACGTGTAATTGTTTGGTTGTTTAGCTCAACATATACAATATAAATTAAATAAACACATTCTACTACAATTTAATTTACCAAAAAACTCTTGTGGGAGACATCTTTGTATTTTAGGACATTTTATTTTGCTGTTTCTTTGAATCAGTTGCCATTTAATAACCATTTATCTAGTAAATATTTCATAGTATCACTCGCTGTTATGCAGCTGTAAAAAAATAAGCAAAAGGTATTTCCCAGATGATTCTACACCAGCAGTACTGTTATTTGTTACTTGCCTATATTGATATTTTTCAATAAAGTATAAAAAAAAGTTAGCCTTTTAGTCTTTTATTATAGTCATCAATCACATACAAAATATTGACGTGAGCTTGCTGTCAGAATTTAAATTTATTTAGCTTTCTATCCAATAATTGAATTTAAACATTTCTGGCTCCTTACTCTTATGCCTTCAGTGCCTCATCTCCCAGTTTGCACATTTGTCTCTCTGCTTGTCTCTTTGGCTGTTCAGCCTGAGGCACCATGACCTTCCTTTGGTGGTGATCCAATAATCAATGAGGCCTCAGCCCCACTGAGAGTTTGCAGCATACTAATCAGGCTAATGATTGATTAATTTGGGGATCAGACACTAAAAGCCACAGTGGATATCTGGTTTAGTAATTCGAACTATCAGGATAACCTCGATCAATTTGCAGCTAAATCTTCAACAATTCACAACCAAAAAGCACCATTTCTCAAACATTTCTATTTTTGACGTTTATCCATTGACATTTATTTCATTGATGAACTAAGTAACACTTGCCTGACAGGCCTGCGTCGTCCTCGCTGTTTATTCCTTCCCCTGCAGCCTTCTCCAGGTTGCTGAGCGATTTGCTGCGTGTGCGGAAGTTTCTGAGCAGGTTGCGGTGCTCCTGGTAGGTGATGGGGGGGCTCTCTGCGCTTACGTGAACGGGCCGAGGTGTGCCGTAGTAATTCCCTAAGGTGGAGGGGGCAGGACAAAGAGGTTTTGCGAGAAGAAAATCAAATAAAGCAAGATGAGTACGCTTAAAATAGACATTTAATTAGTGAGAGATTCTTAGATTGAATAGAAAAATACCAGTTATGATAAATAGAGGAAATCACACAGTTTGATTTGAATTTATAACGATAATTAGTCCTATCCAGCTGCAGAAGACTCATGCATTAAAACACAGTACAGCACCACACCATGATTGTATTTATACGCTTCCCCTGAGTTCAAACACTGTTTTTCTCTTTTTTTCCCATCTGCTCCATCTTCTCATAAACAGAGCAAACCACATCCCTGCCATGTCCCCCCTTCTATTTGGCTTTTGGAGGTCCAAATGGGCTGAAAGGAAACATTAAAATAATGAACTGGTCTACAAGGCTCCTGGCCTTCACCATTTACTGCAGCTCCTGCAGGCTCCAGTGAGACCGAAAGCAACGAGTCCATCAATGTCACACCTAACAAAGGTGAGGATGACATTTACTGTTCCCATTAACTCATAAATTATGGATGCCAATGTGTGGAAGCTTTTTAATCAAAGACTGCACTGTGACCCTTGTTGGAAGAGGACATGAGCTGAATCTCACCTGATGTTTCCTATTCAAAAACCCGCCTACCAGCTCAAACAGTGTAAATCAGACATAATATTTTAAATTTACTATGTACTACATTCAATGTTACCTTTAAATGTACCTACAAATTTGTGTTTCTTGCAAATTTCAAGATTTAATTTTGTCTCAAAAGCAGGACATCACAACTCGTTTTAAAAAAAAGACAGATTTGTTTGTAGATTTGTTTCACTTATAACAAGAGGAAAGCATCTTGTATTCAATATTTTTAAACATATTTTGAGAAGACCGAGAAGAGTGCAAGATAATTAAATTTTATTGGTTGTTACTGGCCAGAGAAAAAAAAGGTGCCAAACTCTTACTGCCAGATGTCTCCAACGGCACAGGTTCCCTGTTCCAACACCCCTGATTCAGATATCACTGAGCTTTGCATAGGACTGATAATAATGCAGACATCATGTTGGATGTAATTCATGAAAAGTTGTCCATCTCAAGAACCAAAACTGGGAAAACCTTCATTAGACTCGAAACCAAAGGCAGCGCAGATACTAACAGTATCCTAAGTAACAAAGATCCTACGAGAACACGATCCTTCACGAGAACAATGAATCAGTATTTCTGTTTTTATTTTAATAATTCTTTCTTTTTATTTTTCAGTTTTTAATCCTTTTTTTTTTTTTTGCTTTTTAAATAATCTTTTTATTTTTGTTCTTTGCTGCTGCCGTTTGCCTCTCACTTGTGTCCTTATATCCCTCCGTTTAGTTGTACTATTTGTTTTTGGTCTTTTCTGTCTCTTGCCAGTCTTTTTATCCACTATTGGATTATGGATCCTCGACACTGCAGCACTTTTACTCAAGTTCAGTTAAGTTTTGTCCTAACTTATCTATCTTCCTTTGTGCATGTAGCCCTGCATTTCAGTCATGACAGGTACACCCACAGCAGTGCACAAGTTGTGCGTGACCATAATATCAAATATAATAAAAAAGATTTAAGAATAAAAAGTCACTGCTTTTTTTTTTTTTTTTGCACGGCTTCCACCATCCATATGACCTTAAAACTGAAAGGTTCCCTTCTTGGATTAACTTTATTCAGAATGTTTCATGTATAAGTGATACACCATAAAGCAAAGAGCACTTCTATTTATTTATTTTTTTGAAAGATCTCACCCAAAATCTCCAGTTGGAAAAAGTCTGCACTTGTTAGGGAAAGTGGGTATACAGGACTGGTTTGTCTCAGAATATTTTAGTGAATAAGGGTGTAGTTGCATTTTTCAGCAAATAGTTCTTATTCAAGCCTAACTGCAGCAAATTAAAAACTAAAAATACTCAACACAAACATCGGAAATGATGAGAAGAAAGCAGAGTCAAAAGATGCAGGGTAATTGCAGAGATATCAGAACAACAGCGGTAAACAAACAAACGGAACCGGTACCACAGAAATGAATAAGAGAATGAGAACGTTATGACTGAAACGTAAGAAGAAATTGTTTCATTTTTTTGTTAAAAAAACAAAGCATGGACGGTCTGATCACTGAAAAGCTTTCCTTTCATTTAGGCTTGAAACTTTGTTGTGTTTTACTTGTTTCAATGAAGCAAAAGTGTGTATTTAGACAGAGCAGGTAATCCACTGTAAATGTACAACCTCTTGGGTTTAGAACTTTTTAACTTTGGACATTTTGTGCAGACAACACTCTGCTCTGTAAATGCATTATAACAAATGCACACAGCACTTCTTGAGGCTGGCTTAAAATACATCTTCTCATTTCATTTGCATATTTAAAAGCTCCACGAGGCGATTTATGTTTTCAGTGATGGCTAGAGGTCAGAAATGCTCTCTTGAGGTCGTATAGTAACATATTTTCATGTTACATTATATATTTCACATGCTAACTGAACTGAACTTTCCTGAGAGAGCATAAACCACTACAGTTCCATAAAAACTGGCTACAGCAGCTAATTTCAAATTGCTTTGATTTAAATTTTTAATATGTATAGTGCTTTTCTACCTTCCTTGAAGGCTCAAAGGCCTTTCCAGTCACAGTCCATCAGAAGCAATGTGGGGTTCAGTGTCTTGCTCAAGGACTCATGGGCGGGCAAGGCAGAAACCAAAACCTCCAATCTTCCGATCAGAGGTCAACCACCCTACCACTGCACCACGGTCGCCCTTTTTAGCCAAGCAATCCTATTTTTTACCATCCAAGGAGCTAAATAGGTTCAGTTCCTGCAGTTATTTGTTGAGAACAGTTAAGATTTGCAGAAAAAAAGCCCCCAACCTTTGAACTTTCCACTCTCCAGCAGCGCCCCCGACTCCTCCAAAGAGAAGAACTCCTCGATGGAAACAAAGTTATAATCTACTCCTGAGATTTCTCCATCTCTGGGCTGCCTGGTCGTACCTGAGACAGAGCACATTAGGCTGTACATCAGAAAGAGTAAAACAATGTTAAAAAAAAGAATCAATCAACCAAAGTTTGGCTTATCCACCTGCACTCAGAAGCAGCTGGTTGGAAAACTTTTATCAAACAAAGTTTATGTTTGTTCAGAATTTTGATTTAATAAAGAATTATGCAGAAACATGCAATGCAAGTTGAAGAAAAATGAATCCCCATGAAGAAAGATCAATATTAACTTAATCAAACCAAACCTAATTTTCCCTTGGTGTGTATTCACAGGAGACTCTTTTATCGTTAACAGATCAATAAAAACTAAATCAAATATGAAAGAAGCACCTAAAAAAGGACTTTTGCTGCTCTATAATTTTCATAGCTGAACAGTTACATTATTCAATGGTAGAACTGGTCTTCAGTTTGATGAAAAGAAGCATAAAGGCCTTCCCTATCTTAACATCCTCTGTGTGTTTGCTTTGATTTATTGCAGATTTCAAAGCTGCACACATTTAAGCACAAGTTCAGGCATGAGGAGTGAAGAATCCCACATCCTTTTGTTTGCCATTTACATGGAAGAGCAATTTTAATGTGTGAATTGGAGTGTAGGGTGACATTGGAAAAGGTCTCTCTCCTCCAACCAGACATGACCACATCAAACCCAAGGAAAAGACGTGTTTCTCTCCTCCTCCTGGAGGACCACATGTGATGCTCATGTGGGCATTGTGTATGTGTGGGTTTTGTGGGGGCAGCAGGAGGAAGTCACACCCAGCTACCCTATAAAACCTGTGATTAATGCAACGCCATCCTGGGAGCAGCTCTTGCAGCCATAATGACACGTGCAGGACTGCAAAGAAGATGCAACACACACACACAGAAGAAAATGATAGCTCTTATAAAAGTGTAGTCAGATCGCACATGAAGAACACACACAGCCTTTCCATCAGCCTGACCTCCTCTCTGTTTACTTTTTCAGGCAGTTCTGCAATCTTGTCTAACTGTGAAGCATCTGTGCCGGTGGTCCAAATCCTTCCACGGGCCACATGCTGCTGAGCCTCTCCTAATTTGTGCCATTGCTCCTGAAAGTTGGGTGTTTGGACTCCTCCGCGTGATGAAACTCCCTCCTCCATCTGATGACTTTTTCATGGGTCCAGCATTTTTAATTGCTTTTTTTTTTTTTTAGAATTATTCATCAAGGTGGTGCATCAACCTCTGCTTTACACAAACTTGTTATCCCCTGTGCTGCATTGCATCTCCACTGAGTACACTCTTAGACAAACTGACCATGTTTACATCTATTTAAAGATCTGATAAAAATTCTTCAGATGTCATCTAATGTGAATTACACCTGTCTTTCTCTGAGGAGCCACAGGTAATGTGCTGCAATGCAGGATTGGATTTTTGATGACCTTTTGATGACTTTTAAATTACTTTCACTGCTCTATACTAGGGTGGACTGCTAATACATACAGATATAAATGTGCAAAAAAGATGTGCTTTATATATAGCATCTCAGCAGGGAGACAAAGAATGGATTATTGACATCCTTTTCTTCCCTGCCTGTCCCTGTAGGCGCCGCCCCTGATCTCCTTGAACACGGATGAGAAAGGAGGGGTGAAGAGGTAATTACACAGAACCCTGTATCAACATCCAGAGAGAACTGCCTGTCAAAATCCTTGCACCCGAGTAGCAAACAATGAATCCCACAGATGAAAAGGCCACAGACAGTATGCCTGACATGCTGGAGCGAGCATATTAAAATAACTAAATGGTGATGCTCTTTATCTCTGACTCACTCTGAAGACAATTACAAAAGTCATTTATGGTGAAGATGAAGAAGCTGGCAGTCTTGAGACCATGACTTTGTCTCTGAGTCATCCAAGGGCACGTGTTAAAATGGGTACACATCAATGCATGGGAACGTTGGAAGAGGGTAATACGGGCTCTGACAAGACTGCAATTAGATCAAAGTGGTGCCATTTTTTTGTGGAAAAAAAGATATTTCCATACCCTTCCTTGTCATGGAAGGACTAACTAGACGACTGTTGTTTGCTTACACATGTACCTGCTCCTTTGAGCTGCGCAGCCAGCATCCGTCTGCCTCAGGATTAGCACACAAGTCCATTAGACTGCAGCCGTCCCCTTCTCCACTTTGGCACTGATCAGCATTTGCTTTTAATTTAATCTCCCCGCTTTAGATTATTGATATTGTACCCTGCATTTACTTAATACTGTCAGTCATTTCCTTTGAAAGCAATGTCCTCTTAACTGAGCCTGAATAATGTTATTAATGTATCACTGCCAATTTTTACATCCCTGTCTTCCTGAAAGCACTTGCGAATTTATAAGCTCTACAAATAGCCACATTTTTACAGAAAGACATTTCAAAACTTCGCTTTTTCTACAAAAAAATGCGATATTTCTAATGCTTGAAATCACCCAAGAATGTTTTAATATTGCCCAAAATAACAAGGAGCAGGAAGAACATACTTATAGTCCTGAAGGGGGCCACAATGAGCCACCGATGAAAGCTTCCTCAGCTGTTCCTGGTAAACCCAGCTGCCTCCTCGAGGAAGAACAATACGTAAAAATAAAGGAGGGGAAAAAAAACGCCTCTATCGTCTAAAAGGAGAAATTATGGTTTTAGATCCGTCTCTGGATCAGGCCCGTGTGTGTGCGCTCGTATCAGCACGAGAACAACAGCATCTTACTGTGTCATCTTGGAGAGATCAGGGGATTACACACCCGGGGGCTGAGCCTGCCTTGTTGTCGCTCTTACTAAATTAAAGCACCCAGAGATGCGAGGAAGTTTGCAAAGTTTAGGAATATGATGGCTGGAGGGCATTAATGGGTCGTGTAACGTATTATGCCTTCTAAATCTAAAATCAGTCTTTCCTTAGAGCTAGCTGAACATGTCACCTGACCACGAACGCGACAGTTTGTTGTTTTACATCCTGATAACTTGAGCAACTCGGTCGCAGAGCAGCTGATTGCAAAGAAGAAAACTGAGATGATATCAACTCCAATTAAAACATAGAGTAGCGTCCGGAGCGATACAGCTTTCGCTGTCCTGTACCATCTCTTGAGCTTTGAACTGGTCTTTATCATGTCAGTTATAGTGCGCCATGCAGCGTAGTGGCAGCCTGTGCCATATGACCTACTTATTGGACTAAAGGAGAGATTAAAAACAACTCCATCCTCCCAGACAAGGTCAGGACTCTACATACACACTACCGGTGGCATGTGTCCTCTGCATGACCTCCGGAAGAGAAAACTGAAGAAGACAAAGCAGGCTAGGGAACAGCACGGAAAGCACAGCCGCGTCTCCACCGTGCTCTGCTGCTTTGCGCTCCATCCATTTGCAGTGACGTCATGAAATGGGGGATTAAGATAGCAACAGATGCACAGCTACGAGCTGCCTTTGGCTGCCACTGTGTGCGGTTTGATTCATAATTAAAATGAAAGCACTTGTAATTGCTTTAAAAAAAAAAGAATGAAAAACCCGGTACAGGTAGTTATCACAGGATTCATTAACAGATTATCACCAACCTGTCTGCGGCTCAGCGGCAATTTTTTCTATCAGCTTCTTTCTTATTGCTGACATTTTTTCAGACTAATTATAGATTCAAGACAGTTTAGTTTCAATATACTATGCTTATTTAATTAGTTAATTAAGTTACCCATGCAGACACAAGGAAGTGTGGAAAGTGGTTCGACATGCCTAAATTCCAATTAACACCAAGATATTCTCATGGCAGCGACAGGAGGTACACTGTCACGGAATTAATGAGGTCTGTAATGAACAAAGGAGATGTGCTCGGCTGAATTATTAGCACAAAGCTGAATAACAATTATTTTAAGTTTCACCTGAAACTCGTCGTTAGCTATAAAGGACATTAAACAGCAGGAAAGATGCATTCAGACTTTTATGTGGCACCTGTTATTATTGGAGGAGACTTACAGGGCATCGCTCGAAGAAGAAGGTTCTCTCTAATCACCTGCTGGAGCTGGCTGTCTACGGAACCAGGTGTGCAGCACTTGCTCAGATATAACCTGAGATCCTTGCACAATGTGGAGCCTGAGGGGAAGAAAAACAAGTGTGGCGTCAAGAGGGGAAAACAAAAAAAAAGGGGAAGAGATGAAGTGGTGAACAGAAATTTGCTTCGAAGGTGTGATGATCTCTGTTCAGTGTGTCTAAAGTAATCATCGTTACTCTAGCAGGCTTTCTTTAACACATTTCATTACAACGCTGACTCTCACGTTCACACCTGCTGATCTCTATGAATCGCTTCAGTTCCTAAACTGTGTTTTCCTGAGTCTCTAATGCACATATCTGCAGCGTTGTAGAGAAGGAGCTGATCGCTCCGTTTTCCCTCTGTAATCTCTTAATATCACCTCAAGTGTTTTATGGCCTCTGATGGCAGGTCACTTGAGATTATTGATGGGCCTGAACACATCTTCCGCTTGTCAAAGTGATAGATGAGCGCCAGTGTCAGTGTTTCCTGTGCAGGCTGCCGCCTAGTTGTCCACAGCGGTGACACCTCTCTGTCCCCTTCGTTCACGGTGGCTTTCGAGACAAAAAAAAGCCAAATGATACAGCTTTATTACTGGAGACATTCATTTGCATACAAGCACGACCCGCCACATATGTTTGCAGCCTGTAAAAGGAAATGAATATAGCCTGCTGCCACTTGAGAGAATTGATGGGCTTTTGCTTAGCTTGTTATGAAACAGTGGCTATTTTCTAGTCTGTTGAAGAACAAAATTGAGGCCTGAAAATAAGCCTGCAGCTAAATGAGCCAACAGTGCTTAGGTTTTATGACCATTGTATTCATTCTGCGAGCATAATGCAAAAACATGGGTATTTCTGAATTTGATCATTCTCTGATGTAGGTCTCAGAACTGGAAGCTGTAAAATGCTTCTGGGTTCAGGGTGTCACGTATTTGATAGCTGAAATTGAGGGAGTTGTAGTGGTTGCTGCTGAGAGGCGAGTAAGAGGTGTGCTATAGCAACCCAGAAAATCAACCCATCCATCACTGTCCACACCACATTGCAGTTGAGCTGCCCAGCAACGGCTAGAAAGACTTCACGGCTGACAATGGATCTACCTGCAGAAGAGGGAACAGGAGCAAAGGTCCCCGTTTACACCCTCGCTGCCAAATCAGCTATCAATCTGGCGAGGAAAGCCATTAGGAGCCCGAGTCAGGTGACAAAATATTGACACACTGCTTCATTCTGAGCAAGCCCGGCTCTTAACTAGGACCCTTGTTCACGGTATCAAGGCCTCTTGAGGGATGTCAGAAAACTGTATCGGAACACTCTAGTCACGTATCTCCGGACATTTTTAACTCTCATACAGAGCACTCACCTTGACATTCACCAACTAACTAACAGGTACAATTCAGTATGAGGATGCTACAAGCTTTACAAAGTGCTTATGAGGGCCAAGGGAGTCTAAGTAAGCTAGACTATAATGGATAACTTTGACACGGATAGCACCTGCAGTGTGCTAAATATTGTGCAAGACAATTTTAACATGCAACAAAAACTGGAAGTACAAGTTTGAAGGTAAACTAAAATTACAGACAGAAATTTGATCATCTAAAGACTGACTCCAGTAAAAATGCGTTTTGGATGTTTTTAACATGTTTTTGCAGCATTTTTCTCAAAATGGCGAACTGAAAAAAAAAATTGAGTACTCAGTATTTTTTTTGTTCAATATGTTGTGAACAAGGAGCAGGAAAAAAAGGTTGTTTGAAAAATCCTGAATTAGTAGTGGTGCTGCCACTTGAAATGTTTAACCACTTAAAAAGGTTTCAGATTAATATATATATATATATATATATATATACATCAAAATCAGGGTGATGTTTATTAAAAAATTAATCTAATCACATAAAAAATCTCAAGCCTCTGTGTCTAGATCCTGGGTCTGGAACATTTGATGCTATAAGAACCATTTAGGCCAGTTTCTTGCTGACCAAAAAGCCAGCAAGAGTCACAAAGTCCCACTTTACTGTTTGGATAAATACAATTTGTGACCATTAGGTTTATTATTTACAAAAAGTAGCTTTTAAATGTATGTATATTTCTTTATTTTAAAAATGGAGAGATAAAAAAGTTGCATGTGGCTCTGGAGCCTCAGGTGACAGACCCTTGATCTAGACTGGTGAGAAACTTTGGCAAATATACTTTAGACACAAATATTAATACTAATCAATTGTCATTTCAGGTGCTTTATTTAATTATAACTTAATTACTGTCCAACTAACTGAGTTCACTAACTCTTAAAAAGGAAAAAAGTTTTGTTTTGGACTGCTGAGCCATACCTGGTGAAACCGTTTTGATACGGATAGGATGCGGACAAGAGTTGAGGACCCCACGAACATCTCCTAATGTCATGCCCAGCACTGGTGTTCCGCCAATCTCTAGGATGATATCGCCCACTGTGAGGCCTCCTCCTGGAGCCGAAGTGACAAAAGGAAACTCTCCATAATCTGCACCTCCACCAATGGCAATCCCAAGATCCGATGTGCCGAGCAAAGGCACAAAGCTGTCTTGCACTTTGGAGTGCCAGTGTAGTTTCTTCCCTGCTGTCTTAGACATGGCAAACGAGCTGTTGAAAAACAGAACAGGAACACAGGGTAAGACAAAGAAAAAAAAATCAAAGTGTCAGCTTAAAAAGGGAATAAATGCTTGATTTGATGTTTCTTGACCTTTACCAGGGTAGAGTCTGAGAAGTTTCAGATCAGAACACATCAAACTCATGAATAATTCCCATGTCAAAAGTCAAGATTTTCTTGAAATTCAGGAATAACACCATATGTTGGAAAAACATCTTTGTTTTATGCAAACACATCACAGCACAGCACAGCAACAATAGTCCTGTGACAGAATCAAAGCAGCTTTCCCTCATCCCCACGGTGCTTGTAGTAGTCTAGCATTACGTTTATGTGTAAACAACACGGGAGTTGGTACATTTACCAGCACGCAACCGTGTCATGGGAACTCTGTGTTAACATTTCATGAACATATGAAGACACTCTTTTAAACTCAACATTCTGAGGTATAATTTCATTCTTAGGATAATGCATTATTACTTTACATAACATTATTTCATAAATAATAGAGAATTTATTTTTTTAGCGCTAAAAATATCCTTGTATCATCTGCTTAGATCTAGTACAAGAGATAGGTTTTTGACTGTGCTAATTAAAACTATCATTAAGGTGACGAGTCTTACAACAAGGCTGTTTGATGCTGAAGAGTGAGAACAATGTGTTTTCTTGCAACGTGCTTCTTGAAGAGCAAAGGTGAGTGTGCGGTGCCTTGATGTCGCTGACATGGTGAAGATTTGCTTCAGTCAACCATGACGTGACAACTGAAGTGCAAGACAATAATTCCTCTGACACGATTAGAGCTGCAGTCACCTTAACACACATGACAGCGGAAAAACACGTCAAGGTGATCAAATAAGGAAACAAAAAGAAAGAGAAACAAAAGACACGTGTGAGAGAAAATCTGGCATTTTGAGAAAGAAGATCAAACAGTTGCTGAATGCTTATTAAGTTGACGTACAACCATTGCTCTGATATAAATTCTTTTGGCATATATTTGTTGTTTTAAAAAACACATGTCCAATGCAGACAAAGTTTATTAACCTGACATTTTTTTGTCGCTGGTACCTAGCATAACATCAGCAGTTATTTTTATTTTCTCATGTGATGCTGGGCTAAAATGTTGCTAGTTTAGCACAAGATTCTTCGGCTATGTCTGAATTTCCTCACTACTCTTTTACCCCAAAGAGACTATATAGCGCAGGAAGATTTTAAAGCAATTCGGACACATGCTCGCTGCATTTTTTTTTTTTAAACAGCAAAAATGGCGTCACCCATTTGCCAAAGTAAAAACCTAATAAATACTGACATTTTACCAAGACCGTTTATAAATCCACTGTGTTCTAATGAGGAAAACCTGGATGATTTATAAAAAATACATTTACATGTAATTCTTCAAATTACACATTGTTTAAGTGCAAACTATTGGGGTCTATAATCTCGAATCTAGGGAGCTTTAATGGACACTTGTTTGAACTTGTATCTGTTTCTGTCAAAGGTGAAAGGTTAAAATTGTTATATATAGAAAATGCCATTATAATTCACCAAAAGAAAGTATCTAAACTCAATATTCTAAAAATGAATGGCCACAAAAAAAGTGTATTTTCTAAATGTAAAAGTAGGCCTTTGCTGCTCCTATTGGGTTTTTGTTAATAAGTAACTGGACTAAATGGCTCTTTTAATGTTAAAGGTTGCAGCCCCCTCGTATAAGATACTCCAATCCCAGCTGGTTTAGCTCATAAACAACACAACTTAGTAGTGACGGGTATATTTGTCCCGTTTGGGCAAAACTTATTTCAGTTTCCAAATGTAATGCTAGCAAGGAAGCAGATAGTTTTTGTTAGATTTGCAAGATTCAGCCAAGATCTTCTTAAATGATGTGTCAGAGGAACATATTTAATGCATGGATCCTCCACTGTCTGGGCCTTCCATTGTTCCAAATAAAATCAATTCAAGGAGTCAGAAAAGGGCTGGATATATCTAATACATTTCAAACGAATGACACATCAAAAGGCAGACGTGACAGATATCTCCCCTTGTACTGCTGAGCTCCAGAAATGATGTCCCTAGTGGTTTATTCACACTGAAATTGATAAATGAGAGCAGTGGGTGCAGAAAAATTGAAATACTGTGAAAGCAGAGCCATGTAACAATGAAATATGATTTTTTATTTATTTTTTGGTACTTAGAGAACAATGACAGAGAAAACAAAGGTAAGCACAGAGGTCAGAGAGAAATCGTGAGGCACCACACAGCCTGAGGTTGGCACAGGATTTACTAGTTTGACCTTGCAGAAATGTAGCTTGGTAAAACAAAATGAAAAGGAAAAATCCAGAGGAAAAGTTCCAGTTTTGATCAAGTAATACGTGTATTTTAGCCTTCTGTTTTGAGAAGTTCAAAAGGTTTTGAAAAAGCGCTATGAAAAAAGTCACACAGTTTCTTTCAGCCTGAAGTCATGCTCATCACGTCATCCCTGCCAAACAGTGGCCTCACTCCCTCTCTGTCTACCCCACTGTGAAACCTTCTGCAGCAGAACTGTCAACCTGCCTCCCTAAAGCCAGCCAGCCATCTGTGCAAAAACAACACTGACTAGCACTCAATAAGTTAAAGATGCTATGAAGTAGGAAAAAAAATTAAAACACATATTCACTACTACTAATTTCAGTAAGACCAGTTGAAAAAATGTTATCGTCTCTATGTTTTATACATTCATTTGAACTCAAGCTATGACAGAAAACATCTTCTCTGGAATCTTTTTGCTCTGAATTTTTCATAGCGAAATTATTCTCCATCTTAATCTCTCCTTAAAGACATAAAACTTTGATTTATGCTGTCTGATGATTCATTTTAACAATTCTATTCTTATCATAATTTGTGGTTGCCACTACAATTAATAGTCGATCTTGGTTCATTTTGATTGATCCAATTAGATCTGATTCACTAACATGCAATGGATTCCAAGAAATCTTTAGCCCAAAATTCTTCCAGTGTGACTAAGAGATAAATACCCGAGTACTGAACGGTGCAGGGGACATTTTCCAGATTCCTTGTATTTCTTTCAAGATAATCAAGTGCAAATTAAATGCGTTCACAAACAAACAAACAAAATCCATTCACATTTTAGTTTCATGAAGTTCAGCCCTCTGCTGTTTTGTCACATCAAAATAAAAAAATGGTTGTTTTTAAATTAAAATAAAATAAACCTACAATCTGAATCCAAATGATATTTTACAATTTCAATTATAATCAGTTTCATTACAAAACTTTTTTTATTGTTATAGGTGAATTTGATTTGATTAAGAACAGACACATTGATCTGGCTGGATCGCAGGAATATTATGTCAATTAATTGTTACATCCCTAGCTGCAAATGTACCTTATATGTTATTATGTAATGTTTTATTTCACACGTTAACTTCATTTTTTGCTAGTTTTTTTTCTCTTATCTTTTTCCAAAGGTTAAAAATTCATTGTATTTTGTAACTAACTCATTGGGGTTTAACAACTTGTAGCAGTCCCTCACAAGATTTTCACCAAATGCACATAGCTGAACCTCAAACAAAATGTGAAAATATTTAAGAATAAACCTTTCTGAATACAGCCGCAGCATATGAGTTTTTTTATTTAAAAAAAAGGGCCTACAGCTTTCAGAGGGTTGAAAAATGTGGAGCAACTTGTACAAATCCCACTGCCTATAATGAAGAGAGCTGTAAAGACAGTTTGGAATTTAGCTGCACATCTCTATTATATAATGACCAGTGCGTCTCTGCATCCCTCAAAAAAATCCATTAACCTGTAAAAGGAGCACAAAATGATAACGTTCAAAAAATGTATTCTCCTGCTTACCGCCCCAGATACTAAAACCTCTTCATCCATCATTAAGAGATTTCTCTGAATTTGTCAGTAGTAAAGATTAAAAAGCTAAAAATAAAACAGGTTGTGAATTTGAAATATTTATCTTTAACCAATGAAACTACTTTGTGTGTCTGGAAGACATTCGTGAAGCCAGTGCGTCATTTCAGATGAGCTGTTGTTTTGACCTCCTGCTTCTAATGGGGGTTTAATGAGGTGCAGTCTGTATTCTTAAGGCTTATAAAAAATGTAAATGAAGGAAAAAAGTATTTTTTATTGAAAATCCAAACTCTGGCTAAAATGCACCAGGGCCACTGCATGATTTAGCTTCTATTTAGTGATTTCATAAAGCAGAATTATATGGTAACACAACTAATACAATTAAACTCTCTGTTCCTTTTCTGGAACAAGGTTGAACCAACTTACCTCATGGGTCAGATGCATGTTTGACTTCAATTCTCTGTTCTGGGTTTAACAAAGTTGTCATCAATGATTTGATGCACTGTAAATTATCATCTTAAATGGCATGTTCACTAACATGTTTTTACTCATTTTTGGGTTTTGGGCTGTCCATTCTCAAGTTCTGGGGGGAAGAAAGATGGCAGCAGATGCTCCAGACAGATGAGTCAAAATTTAAAATATCTGGCCACAGCAGAAGCAAATTTGTTCATCAAAAGGCTGAAGATACAATAGTAAGTGTCTGCAGGCAACAGCAAAGCATGATAGAGGTTCCTTGAACATTCAGGGCTGCATTATCACAAATAGGGGGGGGTGGATTAATGGAGTTTCCAGTGATGAGAAACACAAGCCATCAGATACTTAAACTACATCTTGAAGTACCATCAGAGAGGCCTATGATTGGTTCCAAATTCATTCTGCAGAGGGAGAAGAACCCAACAACAAGATGTACTGGAAGCGATGGTATAAAGCTCTGACCACAGCAGTGTGTGTCAAGTGTGCCTGCATGAAGGAATGACAGAAGGGTGTAAGCTAACATACATCCACAGATCTGTGGTTAGTTCTCCTAGATGTTTAGAACAACCTACCATCTGGAATTATTTATGGTTATAAAACCACTATGTTTTCAGAGTATGACTTTTGCTTATTGCCTGCTTGTGCAAAATGTAAAAAACACACGTAGGAACATATTTTTAAAGCTTCATTAATGTTTTATCTTTATTAAAAAAGGAACAAATATTTTTATGAATCACATTCTTAGCTTGCATTTAAGCCCCCGTCTCACATAACTACTTACAGAGAACTACATTAGTGGACTGATGCGTTTTGTTTTTTATAAAACTTATTAAATAATAAAGAAGAATGAGTGAGTAGATTAAAGAGGAAGTGAAATTTGCTGTTTTAAGTTTTTTATTTAAGCTGGAGGTTTTTTTTTTCATTCGTCTTTCAACATTTGAACCAACAACTCATCAGACCACTGGTCCAAACAGAACCATGTGGTAAGTGGGACGCATCCTTTAACATGGATCAGGGCCGGCCACACCTCGTTTTGATTGTGCAGCTCCACTGACTTGGCACCACTTACCACTCCATGTCAGCTTTGATTCCATTCAAAATGGACGATCGTGATTCATTGGATACCGAATTAGAAAGTGCCCCCAAGTGTTGGGAAAGTCATCAGCATTTCTTTTTTTTTTTTTTGCCTTTTCTGTCAACGAAAACGACAAAAGCCTATGATACCATCAAATAAAGCTAGGGTTGATGAAATGGCCAATGCAGCATCAGGCAGGATATTATTTCATTTCATGTTTAAATATTAGACTGACTTAACTGTTGACCAACAATTTTCATCACAAATATCTTTTAAAAGTGTCGTACAATCAAGAAAACGTGTAAATTAAAGGCAGATTCAAGGATTTCTAACCATAGTAGCATCAGATGCGGTTATGTGTGACCTTTACGTCAGGAAAGAGCTGACCATCGTCATATTTCACTTCCTCCTCAGAAGAGCTCAGAATCTTTAAAGATCCAAACAATGACCTTCTAGTGTAACTTCAAACCACAGGCTACCAAGGGAAAAAAAATAAATAGAAACACATCCTCCTGCTATTCTTAGAGGCAGTTTTTTTCTTGCACCATTCTCCTAACAAAAGACATATGCTAAAGGCTGTTATGACTCAGTGTATAGCATAAACAGCTGTGCCACCTTGTTGTCTGTTTGAAGATGACTCTTTGGCCTGAATTAAATGAACTCATGCTTGTATTTGGCTAGAGAACAAATACAGTAATCTAAGTTAATTATCCACGTTCATTTTTTTTCCCTTCAAAAAAAAAATGTACAATTTGCTTCAGGATTAATTTTCACAAATAATTTCAACTTCTACCCTACAACAGTATTCTTATCAGGCAACACTGGTCCAACCCAATTAAAATCTTTGTGGTGATTAGTCCAAAAAAAGCTGAGGCCATTTTGCCTGTGGAAGCTGGTGCTCACGAGCAGAATATCTATTTTACCAGACAAATTAACTACATAGTTATTTCAGGTTGGATCTCGAGGGTGTTCATTTATTAAAGTTAGAGATGAGCTTTGCTACAAAGCTCAATAATTCAATGTCAACTTGAAGCAAAACAGCAAGGACGAGGTAGGAATGCTCCCAACACTGGGAAGCAGGAATGTCTTAAAAGACCTTCAAAAACCCAACAACAACATACGTTGGCAAAAATCATCAACGACGGCAATTAATAGCTTTATATTTCAGGTTCAGTTGACAAGCCTGGAAAAAAAAGGTATTTAAACAAATGTATTCATTTGATTAAACTTTAGTGCACACACTTTTCTTGTTATTTTTTAATTTACAACAACAACAAAAAACACCTAAATCTGTTTTACTTTACTTTTTAAAAAAGAAAAAAAGTCTGACTAATCTGGTCAAAAATAATTTTAATTTACAGAAACCTGTGGTAAAACACTTGAAGACATAGTTAGTAGAGTAAAATCATCAATCCGCTTATTGAAAATGTCAAACAACTTTCTAAAAAATGGTTTTAGTGTATTAAAAACTATTACTCCTTTCTGGATATTATTTCCAAAAGGATTTAAAGCTGCAGTTGATAAACCTCTTGTGGAGAAAAGCAGCCTGAATCTTTGTGTTTAGCAATTACAGGTAAGATTTGCCTCAAAGCTGATCCCTGCCGCAGTCCCATCTCCACAATAAAACTCTTCTGCCACACCTGCAGCACATTCCACCATGACTTACAGCTCTCATGCATCATGTGCCATGCTGTTTTCTGCTGAATATAAATTCTTTATGCCATGCGGAGTGCCTCAGGGTTCTGTTATTAGATCTCTTCTGTTCAATTTGTACATGTTCCATTTGGTTCCGATTATGTATCCTCTTTCATCATAAGACTACCATATTCTTGGACTATAAATCCCTTCAGAGTAAAAGTAGAAGCAGCTAAACAATGCATAACAAAGAAGGAAAAGTCACATATAAGTCACACTTTTAGGAGAAATGTATTTCACAAAATATGGAAACAAGAACAGACATTTCATTTTGAAAGACAAATCATACTGATGGAATAGATAACAATAATAAAATGAATATATGCATGCTTTACAACCATAACACACTGATGTTTATTTAGGTTCATAAAACATAGGAGGAATCTACAGTAATATATTAGTGCAACATGTGAACAATTATTCAGATAAACATAGATTAAAGAATGTGCTAACCAGTCAACTAAACTGTTTATATCACTTCAGATCACTAATTCCATTGAAATTGAATTGAATTGAAATGGTTTATTTCAAGCAGACAAGATATATAAGACATGTGTAACACAATCAACAACAACAAAGATTTGCATCAGTAGTCATGTCAAACATAGGATAACTAGACATCAGAAGATTGACTGCTTGAAAGGGAGTGAGGAAGCGAACTTATATAACCCCACCCCGACTCGACCACACCATTTACTTTACATTAGATATCAACCCGTTCGTAACTAATAATCAGGTATTTATACTGTACAGGTTATTAAACATTCTTGAGTAAAAATAACCCATACTGCTTTGCATGTAAGTACAACAATATTTTAGACTTGATTGGAGCATATGCAAAAATAATAATAATAGAGAATAATGATCAATTAAAACAATTTTTTTTTGCAGAATAGTTTCGTCAAAAGAATCTTTAATTATTTTCTTTTTATTTAATCTTCCTGTATGTGGCCAAAGCTCTCCACATCTGAAAATCACTAAGTTTCAAAGAGTTGTGTGTGTCATAAACCAGTGGGTGATGAAAATGATTTAAGTAGGCTACAGATTGATGACTCTCTAAATGTAAAATATTCCCATTGCTTCAAAGATCATGATCATCCTCTCTCTGTTTTTTTGGGATCAAACATCTGCATCATGGCTTGTCAGACCAGCACTGATTACACCATAGTCCTTGTATTGATAACAGGAGCATAGCGATAAGAAGAAAGCACCGGCTGTCAGCTCTTGTGATCCTCCACGTGTTCTCCGTGTCTCGCTGGATGCCGACCCTCATCCCCATCAAAGCCACCTCTCAGCTCGCAGATCACGAGCTGACAAAATTGGCTTTGACCACCGCAGACTTTGATAAACTTTTCCATTGAGGATAAACTTTCAACACAATTCTCAGTATGGGCAAAACTCTGCATCTCTCTGTCTGATTGTGTAATTCTGTGGTCGCAGATTGTTTCCTTTGCATTAAATGAGCAATTGAATTGGTAAGTGCTCATAAAACCATTGCGCTGCTTTGACATTGTGAAACAAGGCATCCTCTCTTGTCCACATTTATTTCCACTCTGGAAGACTTCTATTGTAATGAAATTCACCTCCTAGATTAGCTCAGGCAGAGTGCTGCATGAACGCATGTGAGCTTATTTTGTATTTCATGCATGTACACTGAGAAATGAAGAAAAGGGATTGCTTTCTTTCCTAAATGTGAAGCTGGTGGATATTGAGAGACTCTGTGCTTTGTCAGCTGAAGTGTGGCCTGCATGCCAAATACTACAATTGTTGCATTTCAGAAAAATAGAAAATGTCAAAAGAATATTTTTATGGAGGACGTGATTACTTGATAACTTTCTTTTGAACTTATTAGCTAACCGTTTTAAAAACGTTGTACATTAAAATGCATAGTTTTTCATGATGTTTTCTATAATTTTCCCTGATTTCTGCAGATGGACCTATTTCAGCAGTTTATATGTATAATTAAATATGCAATAAATTGTATTCATTCATGAAAGAACATCATTTTGTTTACTCAAACATTACACAGATTAACTGTGACTTGCAGATTCACCCTGCTAAATATAAAAAATAATGATTATCTTTTTATTAATAATCATTTCAGATTTAATATTTTTGAAATAGTGGGGGTTTTTATGTTTGTGTAAATGTGCTTTTCCTTTTAACTGCATTTCATTGGTTTTCTAAATAAATGTGTGGGGAAAAAAACAAAACTTTTGATATGATTTACCTAACTCTGTGAACACATTAACTTTTTTCCCCCCAAATAACTTGAATGAGCACACAGCTCTTGATTCCTCTGCATCCTCCCTGAATAATGTTGAGGGTTAGACAAATATTATTTCTAAATATAACCAAACGCGGCACCTTAAGTAACCAAAAGCCTTAAAACTTGATCAAAGCTACCTCACAGATAAGAAACGAACAACAGAGAATCTCCAGATTCAGACCATATCCCCTCATCCCACAAATTCACGCCCTGACCTCTCCCTCTTAGCATGTACACCGGGCCATACAGCTTCACGGGGTCTACTAAACCTCCCTGATGCTCGCTCACGTCAAATCTAGGGCACGAGATTGCTCAACACAAAACAGACCGCAGTGACAGATTTAGAAATAAAAGATTAAATGGTTGCAAGAGAAACACTAAAAAAAGAAAACACAAATATCCTCCTGTCATTTGTAGGTACGTTTCCTCTCTTCTTACACACTCAGCAGGCAAACTTAATACATGAAAACCTGGCAAAAAAAAGAAGTTGCTTTAAGTCAATATATCCTAAATCTACTCCAATTGGCGATTTTATCTAATTACTGGTAAATGCTGCTTTGGTCTGGAACATAAAAGGAGAGCAGGAAAGATTGGTTCAGCGCCCATCAACACTTGTTTACTCACACAGACACACCTGACAGAATGACACCGGCTCAGTGATGTGCCTCTCGGGGAAATTGTATATTTAGAGTTACAGGATCAAGGTCAAGGCAGGGGCACATTACCAAGACGATTTGCGTTGTGGACACTCTGCGCTTTCCAAGGTGCAGCCTAGTGACAACAGGTCGTCTTTTCCCAAAATATATTAAGCCCCTCGCTGTGATCCCAGATTAGCTCTCATCAGGAGGAGGGAGCAGTTTAATTAAACAGAGCAGATTGGCTCCACAACAATTTGTGGATAAGCGAGAGGGATGAGCCGGAGAAATTATTACCAAAAAAAAAAAAAGAGTGAGGAAAAAAAACGAATGTAAATTCACTTAAAAAAATGAGTGAAATTACAAAAACAAAATGAATAATTCAGAAGTGGAGGGAGAGAAGCTTCAGTTTGCTATAATGAGCATTTTTGAGAGGTCGCAGTATGGTAACCTAAGCAGGCCTTCAAGTGTGTGTGTTTGTGAGTGTGTGTTCAACAGACATACTGCTGATTCAGTCGGGATGGGTGAAGGTGACCCGAGCCTTCCTCTGCTGCCTGTCTCTCCACCTGATATTGATCCCAGTTGTCCAACTCAGATCTGAGTTGAGGATGCATCCTCTGTTTTACGGAGGTCTCTACTAAAGCGTAAATCACATCATCATCATCGATTTGCCACAACATACATTACCCTCATTAACAACTCGCATTGAATCTGTAAATGTGCAGGGCCTATATTTGCAACTAGAGTGCATTGTTGTTGTTTAGATTTGATATCAGGCCACACGCAGAAGTGAGGAAGAACTAAGAATAGAGCAGGCTACAACCGCAGAATTCAAATGCAGTGGCTGGGAGCAAAGGTTTGGGCCACAGATGGGGGAAAGTGCCTGCATAGCTCTGCACTGTCAAGGGTAAATGGCCTGCCACGCACAAAAACACGCACGTACATAAATAAACCTTTGCACGCTTTCACCTCACCTTAAAGCACATCATGAATATGCATGTTGCTGAAGGACGCAGGAACATAATTAGACAATCAACAACTCCCAGATGACGTGCATGACTATGACAGCAGGTAAGTTCACCTCACATCCTCCTCCTCTCTTTTCGGCAGCAAAAATACATAAAGTGCTGGATGTTCAAACTTGGGCTGAAAAGTGAAATTAAGCAACAACAAAAAAAGCTGCTCCTTGAAACCTTAAAGTCACAGCTTAGCTCAGAAGAGCAAAACTAACCAATACCCACCACAACATGCATCTCATCTTCTGACAAATCTCTCATTTGCCGCGTTACCTTGATTGTGCTCCAAATCCAAAGCAGCACACAAGTCAGGGTCAAGCATCAATCACTTTGGAGGAAGCCTTGTATAGGGACACACTCTTAACAAACAGCAATGGAACACAAGCTGTGCTGACACTCACACCTCCCTGTGATCCATACACAGAATCTTTGAGTCATTCTGTTTCTTCCAGGTACAAATGACTGCAGATGGCAATCTCTGGAGCTGGAGATTGAAAAATTAGGGAGGAAACGGATGTAACTTTCATGCAGGGACACAAACACACGTGTGATGTCCAGCTGTTGCAAAAGCTTCACCGTGGAGAGCCCATGCAAACTTCGTTCAATGCATTGCCCTGCACACAAGCTGATAGTTTACATGCACACACTAACTGTCAGCCAGCACGCCCTCTCCATTGCGCACGAACACTTGGACAGCGCACAACAGATTCTCACATTTCTTATATTTAGACAAAAATACTGACCTGCCCTGTCGCTGACACACGCACATTCTCTTCAAGCAGTTTAGCCTTTCAAAGAGCATCCGTTTGAACGCGTCTATATACATTGACCCGGCTGAGGTTAAATAATGAGCCAGCACTTCAACAAATGTAAGACAAACAGAAGCGGCGGCGCCTGATGGATGCGTGAATGCGAGGATGAGGAGGAAGAGGAGGAAGAGGGCTCTGACCGCAGCCGGCCCCACAGAAAGTCAGACGCGATGTGCGCGGCTGACGGGATTCGGGATTTGGACCACTAGTGATGCTCTCTGAGAGCTGTGCCGGAGAGTGAGGGAGCGGAGAGAAAGGGGCACGTGCTCGCACAGACAGAGACGCGCGCGCGCACTGCTGGGCATATGTGACGGCGGCCGCTCTTAATTTCCAGCAGCTGCTGCACTGCTGTGGGCAAACTAGTGTTGGAAATGAGTGATGGCGTTTTAAAATGCGTCACTAGAACTTGCGCAAAAGTCTTTGATTTTTTTTCTTGATCCGCAAATCACTTACCTTCATATTCGCGCTCTCCATGTCAGATCCTTCTCCCTAAAGTGTCCAGCCTTCAGATCACACGGGATTTCTTCCAGAAAAGCCAATTTAGTCGAGCCAATAATTGAAGCCCAATTAAGAAAAATGGGATTAATTGGAGTGAGTAAAGAGTGCAGAAAAGAAAGATCACAATCCCTGAGCGTGCTCTTGTTCTGAAAGAACAATCCACATGTCTAATGCTTGAAGGTTATCCCGAGAAGTTCCAGAACACAACTGGGAGGGCAGGGGGAAAAAGAGTTCAAGTACCGCCCCCTAAAACCACCTGCATCTGCGGTGTCACCTTTCGCTTTAAAGGGAGGCAGACATAGTGTGAAAGTACATTTAAACCAGATACGCTCATCTGCAGCTTTTCCGTCTCAACACACTGATCACAAACGTGTGTTGTTTTTGGCCTGAATTCAAGGATATAGTAGTATATAGTGGGAGAAAGGTGTTAAAATGAAGTTTAGAAATGAAGCTGAATTATATAGAGCGTATTTGTAACCCAGAGGTGAGCTGGACGGGCCACAAGCTCCTTGCTCTGATCCATTTTGTAACATCACCTTGTAGACAGATAGATCCATGTGCGTCTTTGTTGTCCTAATCGGAGCTGGCACAGACACAGGTTGTTTTTATTTGTGCTAAAAATGGCACAATCGTTATGGAAAGACCGTGGGGACGCATTGAAAATAGATCAAGTGGGACTTTACATTTTTAAATGAATCAATTAAACTGGTTAGACTGATCAAAAAATGTTTGCATTTGTGTTTAAAGGGTTTGAAAATGTTTATGACTATTGTCACTTTTATTTTAATCATTGTTGTTGTTACTTTAAAAAGCTAAATATCTATTCTGTAACTTCAAGTTTAATGCTTGAAGGGAAATGTAGTCACTTAAACAAAAAGAACCGCTATTGGGTGACGACCGCACAACAACTCCCACAATACACCGCTTCTGATTGTGTCTTCAAAAACAGTCATGGCGGCTCAGGAAGAAGGCACAGCGGCTTTTAAATCTGTCCCCTTTGAGGAGAAAGGCCAAAAGAAAACATCGATGGTGTCGTTTGGGTTCACCAAAACAGTGAATAAATTTAAATCCTCCAGTGCGGAAGAGTCGAAGAAGAAAGAAGAAAGAGATTACTTGACAGGGATTCACGGAAAGGAATTACAAAGGTAAGCTAATGCTAATACGTAGCAGTTGCGTTTCCGAATCGACACAAGGCATCATTCTGATTTAATTTACGCTTTGCTTTTGTTTGGTCTTTATTATAAACAGGAGAGTGCGTATTTTTAAGTGGTGCTCTCTTCCGGTTATTTTCATGTTCTTGTGTCCTTCAGTTCAAAACCATCGGAGAAGCCCAAAGATCTCATCATCCCCCTGATCCAAAAGAACCGCTGGCACAGGCCTGATCGAGTGGGCCAGAACGCGGAGGATGACGGTAAAGCTCAAGAAAAAGGCCAAGACAGCGACTCTGTGGAGTCCCAGGCTGTCAAAGAACTTATTGAAGGTAACAATTGAAGCTTTTAAATGTCATTCATTTATCTAAATAGGTTCCATTCTTGAAATGTTTGTCCAAAATGTATCTATAAAGCTCTTCTAGGGAAAAGAATGTCGGGAGGGGGCGTTTATGATGCCCAAAGCACATACATTAAAGACGTTGACAGGGATGTGTCCATCATTATCGATCTAAAAGTGGATGGATTTTACTACGTTTGCCATGATTTTAGAATTTCCTGGTCCCATCCATGTTGCCATGGAGACCAGATGTATCATTCTCTGCAGAAAGACAGCCTTTACCTGATCATATCATTTGATTGGGCCAGTCTGCTTTGTTTCTTCTTCCCAATATGACATCCTGAGCCTCAAGTTTTTCCCTGGTGTCAAAACTCATCCTGAGAAATATCCAAGTGGTGTTTTATAAATCCGGCAGTTCAATTCTCCTGAGGAAAATACGCTGACCCTACACAGAAAATTCCTAGGTTGGATTCGAACCAGGGCCTTGACACTAGCAGGCGAGACTGCCAACCACTACACCCACTATGCATTCTTAGACGTAATCAAATCTTCCATACTAAATTGAAGCTCAAATACTCGAGGAAACTCACTGAACAAAGGAGCAGCTAAACAACAACCCCACAAATTTGTGCTTAAAATCTTTAATGAATATGTGGACCTCTGTTGAAAACTTTTGGCTTAGATTGTTGCCTTTAATCTTTCCTACAACTTTACCATTGAAAGGTTCTGGTTTAATGTCAAAGCTGCTTCTATATCTAAACTTTAGTTGAAAAAAATGTTAAAAACCGAAAAGAAGTCATCATCATCTCTCTCATGTCTCAAACTTTTGCTTCCAGATTCACGGAGGCAGCTGGAGCAGTGGCAGAATGGGTCTGAATCAGAAAAAAACCTCAGCCTCTCAATCCCTCTGTTGATGCAAAACAAAGTGCCAGAGGGCTTTGAGGATGGAGACCTAATAAATGTGGGACTACGGCCTGAATCCGTAAGTGTATTTTATGACCTTTTGTGTGTTTTCCATAAAGAAATCATAAATTCTTTGACCGCATTTCCATTGTATGAATAATTTAACAAGTCGTACGACCAGAATGAAGATTTGAATTGCCCCTTTTAAGTTAACGAAAGCACGTTCAACTGAAGCAACGTAAAGTCCCAGTCCGATCATCTTTTGATCTCTTTTCAAAGTGCTCTTTTAATTATGATTATGTTGTTTTTAGCCAAAATCAAAAACCTGTGTCGTTTTCTAGGTCATAGTTTCTGCCCAGCGGCAGTAGTTCATCAGAATTTCACCAAGTCGTGGGCGGGACTGTTGGTGCAGAGCAACCACAGCTCCCTTCCCCTCCCCGTTGCTGAGAGCTCGGAGCAGGGAGCCGATGGCGTATTTTCTACGTCATAAATCCAATATTTTTCAAAGGGCATTTTTTTCTGCTCCTGATTCACAACAATTTGAATAAAGGAGTACACGGAAATGCAATTTTCCGGCTTACTTTTTTTTATATATATCCTCAATCTTCAGAAAAAATGTCTGAAGAACATGTTAAAAACACAATTTCCATTGGACTGGGCCTACGAGAGTTGAGAAAAACTGATGGAAAATCTTAAATGTAAAATTTTGAAATGGTGACATTCTTCTCTTTGAAAAAGTTAATCTTCTTAATCAGCTGAAGGTGGAAAGTTTTTTTGCTTGCATTTGATTTCATGAGCACTTTACTTGCCTTTCGCTGCCTTCCATGAAGCACTTATAAAACACAAGTAGGATGGGGGGCGTGGCTTCTGGGCCGTCTGTTAATTCTTCCCTCAAGTGCTAAAACGATGCGATGTGAACGTCCTCAAAGAATCTGCCAGTCAGCCGTTTAAAGCCAAACATGAAAATGCTTGACAGCACGGCCCGGCACAGTAGACTTTATGCTGAAATTTGAGTGTGTGTGTGAAAGTGCTGAGTGCGTAGCATTCGAGTGACGTGTAAGACTATGGATGACTTTGTCCGGACAGGCTTATGTGGTAGACTGGCATCGCTGCTTCCTGCACACCCTCAGATACACGCAGGCAGCCAATCAGATCTCCTTCTGCTCCCTTTAATCAGAGGCGTGACACGTCTCTTCACTGTCATCCCATGTCTGCGCTCCGTTGCCGCCGATGTGAGTGGCAAAACATGGGAGTCAGGAGAAGTGGCTCACAGAGCCCTGGAGCTTTTTATAGTGCGGCCTTCTGGATGACGGGGGGGCTCCCAGTCAATCTCTGAGGAAAGCCTTGAGTGGGGACAGGGATGAGTGGGAGCGCTGTAGAGATCAGAGAGGCTTCAGTCAGCCGGCGCCGAGTCCCACAGCCTGAAACCAAAAGACTGAGTAAGACTGACATTACAGCCGGCTTCCCTCCATCAGCTGCCGTGTTCAAAACTTGGGCATTACATAAGCCTCTCATTGAGGTCCTCCTTGTTCATTATTTCGGTAAACATTTCCGGCTTTCTTGCTTTGAAGTCCACAGAGGCAGACTATGAAAGAGTCCCAGTGGAGGCTTACGGACTTGCCATGATCAAAGGGATGGGTTGGAAGAAAAGTGAAGGCATTGGACGCACCTTTAAACAGTAAGTCATTGCCCGCTTTGTCTTTTTATCTAAAATAGACTTATCAACAACGTGATTCGCAGATTATTTGATTTTAGAATCAGAATGATCAGAGTCAAAGTGATTTGAAGATCACGTTTTCTTTTTTCCTCATTATCCACCAAAATAATCTAGAATATTAGCATTTTTTTCCCAAGTAATTCAGTTTGAAAAGTGAAACTTTTACATTTATTACAAACAGGCTGATGTATTAAAAAAAGAAATGTATTTAAATTATTTAACTCACATATGTCATAGAAAAATGAATTGGTGTGTTCCCTCGTTTACTACGGGAGTTATGCTCTAAAAATGACCTGCGATAGAAGTCCACAAAGTCCACTTTTCTGACAGACATGAACATTTTCACACTTTTCTTTCTTGCTTAAGAAAAAGAAGTCCAGTATTATAGAATGATAAGAAAGATCTGCTTGCGATCAAAGATTTATGTAAATCATCAAACTCGGTGCATTCTGTACAGGAGACGTGGCACAGAGGAGAATAATTGGCAAGGTCAACAGCCTATCAGAATTCAGAACACAGTTTGTTTTTTCAAAATAAAAGGAATAAAAAAGAAGCATGCAAAATTGCGCTGAAAAACATTTGTGAGACTGTGAAAGATGAACCACAGTATAGCTTCTTTTCTTTCAAAAAGTGGGGTTTGAGATCACTGAGCAGCAGCAGTCCACTCTTTCAAGAGCTCCAAATTCTTGAATTTTCTCAAAAGCCTCTCAAGGGTTCAAATCATCTCTATTCTTTGTACATTTTTGTCTCCTTCTGCTCAACTTTCCATTTGTGCCCATGCAGCACTCTGTGAATACCCAGCTTCCTTAGCAGAACTTTTTTTGTGTGTGTATTTTACTGTCTTACTTTTTCTGCCTGTCAAGAACTGTCAGACAAATGTCAAGTCTGCAGGGTTCCACATAATACTAAAGCTTTTTAGCCCGATTGGCAGAACATTTACACAATAAATTAAAAATATCTACATGTTTTTACAAATTTAGTTAATTCAAGAAAAATAGTGTTTTGGTGATTCACCTGCATACAAACATAATTTTAACCTGTCATTTGTCTACCACTGACAAGTAGGTGAGCCTATGTTGAACTATTTCAACAGAGATATTCTTTGGTACATTTGACACATGCAGAATATTGTTTTAACTCCGAATTCCAAGAAAAAAATCGTTTTGGTGACGACTCACAAAACAAAACATCCTATTTTCATTATTTTTTGGAGTCTTGCTGGCTCGGCAGGTTCCACATCCCCACACATTTGCACCAATGCAAACTTTAAGCTGTGTGCTATAAGTAGGTCAGCTGAGCTTCTCTGTAAGCTTTTAAGCTGGACCAATGTAGTGTTGGATGTTTGCAAAGATAGTCGGAGGAACCATTATTTGTTAATTGGTTTGTCGCTTCCTCTCATTGTTTGGGATTTTGGGTGTTTAATTGGGTCGCCCCTCACACTCGCTGGTGTTTGTGAGGAGAAGATGGAACGGATGCAATAAACGGTGCGCGTTTCAAAGCAGAACATTGTGAAATGAGGAAAAACAAGCTGCTGTACGTGTCCGGGCTTGATCAGCCAAGCATCCGTTTCTGCACAGCTTCTCACCTGCTTCTAGTTAAACACTTTTGTTAAAAAAGAGGATTTTCTTCAGGCAGTTATAATCATTGTAGACTTGATTGAATAAAAACCTTTTTTTTCTTTTTATTTGACACTTTGGATTGTATTGTTGGAATTCAACTGTTGTCATTCATTTGAAGATACATCCAAAAATGACAGGATTGTTGTATGATTTCTCGTCTTTAACAATAGGTGTGTGTTTTTATTTATTTTTTTATGAAAGGGAAATATAAAAACTATATTTTTCCTTGACTTGATGTCATTTCGACTGTTCCACTCGGCTCAAGAAATGTCTTAAATGAACTTTTTGGATAGGTAGTTGGAAGCGTTTTTAGCAAAATGAGAAAAATGTATTTATAAATTTTTTGCACGTTTTTTATTTCTGTAAAAAGTTAGAAAAAAAACAAAACGAATGAAATGACACTAAAAAGACGACAGGATCAAGTTTTAATGTGTGATCAAATCTTCTGCTTGTTGCATCAGAGAGTTAACTTAAATCTTCCTTAAAAAACTCAGCTTTGATTCAGTTTGAATCTTTTTAACATTCAGTCTGTTGCTGATTGATAACTTTTTTGTCTGTTTCAGAGATGTGAAGCCAATCGAACACCAGCTCCGTCCGAAAGGCCTGGGCCTTGGAGCGGATCGCTCTGCAATAAAAGATCTGGAACCCAGCCGGAACCAGCGTCCGCTGAAGCCTGGCGATGAGCCGGGCAAGGAGGAGGAGCTAGTGATGGGTCCTGGAGGTTGTGTGCTGGTGGAGTCCGGAGCACACAGAGATCTCTATGGCAAGGTGGAGCTCAGCATTTCACCTCACTGTTATCCTTCTGTTGTTATTATTATTATTTTTTTACTTTTACGTCAACCATCCTGACTTTCTCTGACACGGCAGATTGAAGGCGTCGATGCAGACAACGCTCGAGTGGTGGTGAAGCTCGCTGTCGGAGGCAAGACTGTGACAGTCAGCCAGCATGGCGTGAGACTGGTTGGGCGAAAAGAATACGACAAATACAGCAAAGATATCAGTGAGTGTCCTTCTCAGCTTTATGGATTTTTCTCCTAATCTGTTAAATAAAAGGTCAAACGCAGAACCATTGTTCCAAGACTTTTCCTCTATTCATATGCTCCAGTCTGTGAGCAAAATAAAATACCAAAGGTTTAGACAATATGTTTATAGTCACTCTAGAATACAAAATAAACTCACAACCCCGCCTTTTACTTTTTTAACTCCTTTTTTTGCTTCATTGCTAAAGGCCGTCTCAGTAAAGCACACAAAGAAAAGGAAAAGGAGAAAGAACGACAGAGGCATCAGGAGAAGGAGAGGAGGAGCAACAAGGAGAAAAGCAGAGGTTCGGAAAAAGATGAAGCAAAAGAAGAGAGGAAGAGGAAACACATGGAGTCCAGCCAGGACAGGTACAGGCCCCTAAAGTGACCAGAACCACACAGTTCTACTGCTTTAGTGGTTTAAACCAGAGGACGTGTCTCCCTCTTTTCTAATGTAGAGATAAGCCTCCCGTGAAAGAAGCCAGACAAGCGGCGGCGGCGCCCCCCTCCTGGCTCCAGAGAGACCTCAAAGTTCGCTTTATTGACAAAGCTTTCAAAGGGGGGAGGTACTACAACTCCAAGGTACTAAATTCAAAGGGCGTGTTCGTCAAGTCGGCTGTTGCTTTCAAATTAAAAGCATTGGCGTGTATCGCTGTTAGCTGGAAAAAGCTTTTGTGTAAAAGTCATGCTTTCAGAATAATAAAAAATAAAGGCTGATGTTATTTGCACGTACGTAGATGTGACCAACACAAAAACTGATGGAAATTCATGTTAGCCACACGTAATATCTGCGTCCCAGATGCACATTGCTGCATTTCTCGCACTGAATTTTAAGAATGTCCAAGGCTTAATGTTGCTGTTGGTCGCAACCCTAACTCTTCCTCCAGCTCTGTGCGGCCAAGAAAAGAGTTCAGCACCGGTCGCACAATTTAGAAAATTGCATGCAAACAGTCAGTTTAAAAAAAACGAAAAAAAATGGTTTCTAAAACTCACTAGATGCTTCCCTCAAAGTGCTGAACTTTATAACTCCTCCCTTTTAAAGATCAGTTTCAGTGATGGCTGTTTGTGATGTCATCTCAAATTTAGCACATTTGTTTGGAGAAACTGCAAGAGGCTCAATCTCATCAATCTCATTTTTCTGTAGATGCAAGTGGAGGATGTCCTGACGCCGTTTACCTGCGTGTGTCGAACAGAGGAGGGAAGACTGCTAGACGGTGAGACTTCATTCACTTCTCATCCTCACTGTTCATCTCATTGTACTATTTATTGATGTTTGCTTGCAGAAGAAGCTCTGAAATGTACTTTGCTAGAAACTATTTCTGAGAAAAAGGTCAGATTCAGGAAAAGACGTGAGGATTTTCAGGCTTTACCTGGAATATTCTTCAAACATCATATTTGTAAATACTTGCACTGTAGGGGCGATTTAAAAAAAAAAAAAAGGTAAAAATGTTTTTCCTGTGTGACCTCTAATCTTCGCTGTCCCAGGTGATCTGGATAAATGCTGTGCTGACAAACTTTGTGGACCACTTTAGCGTCAAAGCATAGATTTAACTCAATTTTGTTTAGAAATTGTTTCTCTTTTAGCCTTTTAAATTTTGTATTACTTCTGAAAGTTTAGGTCTACTTGGTCTCCAGCTAGCTTACAACCCCAACCTATCATTATTGGTGCATAAAAATGGTAAGCAACATTGCAGCTATACAGTTCTGCAGTTTTGATCCGGATGCCAGCTCAGACAAGGAAAAGGAAGATGTACATGGATCTATTTGTCTCCAGGTGAATGGAGTGGAACAGGGAGCTTGTGGCTCGCCCAACATATTCTCTACATCACAAATCAGCTCCGTTTCAAACAGCATTTTTTTCGGCTGCACAACAATTTGAATAATAAAAAAAAAAACACTCAAAAAGGCACATTTTAATCTTAATTTTTCTTTATATGCATGTCCTCCATCATGAGAAAAATGCCACAAGAACACGTTCTAAACACAAAAAAGTACGCTTTTGTAGTTGGAGTGGGTCTATAATAATTGGAACATGGTTTCAAACTTGTAAAGATCCAAATTTGGTCTGCTCTGAGGGTGTTTAGTGACTAGGTGATTGGTTTTGTCTGGTTGCTACCATGGCAACAATCACTGCAGATATCTCCTGTAATTAACCAGTTTCTTCTCCGCATGGCAGATGTGAAGCAGGACATGCTGGAAACCATCATCCCAAAAAGCGATGGCGACTTTGTGATGGTTGTTCTGGGTGAGCACAGGGGGCAGGTGAGCTCTGGCTTGTTTTGTTTCCCCCTCCCCCCCTGCAACGCCCAGTCACGTTTGAATGCAATGGACTGTCACTAATCGCTGTACTCCTTCATTCAGGTCGGCCGGATACTTCAGAGGGACAAAAACAAGTGCAGAGCGACGGTGCAGCTCAACAGATACGAGGAAAAGCTGTTCACGCTGGATTATGACTTCATTTGTCACTATGTGGGAGCAGAAGATCATTAATCTGTCATTTCTGCTGGAGTTTCTTCTCGTTTCATCCTGTATCACTGTAAAACTTGTATTCTGACATGCATTTTAAACGTTTTTTTTTTTAAATGAAAACTCCTCAAATGTGTATTTGTACAGGTGCAATAAGTCAATAAAATAGAAAAAAAAAAGTTTTTTTTCAAATTTATTATGTTCACTGATGATTCTTGAGGAAACAAAACTGATCTGCAGGTGTAAAAACATATTTACAATTTTATGAGTGACAATGACCAGCAACACTCAGAACTCGTGATGTGAGAGCCGTCACCACAAAAACTAACGCAAGTCTGCAGCGGCTGCTGTCTTCATCCGGGTTCTGCTTACTCCTTGGGTTGCTGGTTTGCTGCGTTGGCCCGAAGCACAGCTCCAGGGCTGGGATACGGCCGCTGCTGGAACAGAGGTCCAGCTGCTGTGGTGTCGGCACCCGTCTTTGCCTCATTTCGCTTGGGCAAACCGCTTGACCACGACCCCCTTGGGACAAAAAAAAAAGAATTATGTTTTTTTAATCCTTCTTAAAGCTTATAGTTTACAAGCATTGCTTCCATCTACAGAAAAACGTACATAAAAATTACAATCAGGGATTTTACTTTCTGCATTAAAAACTGGTTTTATCCATATATATTCTTTATTGTACATTTTAGGAAATTTTTAACACTTTGGACCTCTCACTGAAAAAGTATTATGCCACAAATTACACTCAAGATTACAGCAGTATTCTACAATAACTGGATTTTTAAAGGAAATCTATGTAAAAATATAAAATGTGTGTGAAGTTGTTTTGAATAAAAGTGTTGCCTCAAAGTGGTCACCCTGCTACAATTAGCTGCAAGCTATCGACTGACAGATCTGCACTGTCAGCAGCCGCAAAAGTTTCTAACCTGCATGCGTCTCGTTAAATCTGATCCACATTGTTTTGATGGAGAACCGGCCTGGAGGTGTGGGATTTCTCTTTTTAGATCCTTATTTCTAACAGAGTCATTTAGAAACTTTATAAAAAAAAAAAAAAAAGATTGGGAGAATTTAGACTTTTTTGTGGAAGGATTACATGAAATCCTGGATTTAGGGAATTACAGATTTTTTACAGGTCGACCAAAAGATTTTAGGTATGAAGTTTTCAGTGACGCCTTGTTTCACTTCAGATTATAATTCTAATTATAAAACAGCTCTTCAGCTCTTAAGATAGAGAAATAGATATATTTTACCTTGGAGCATCAGAATAAGCACTGGGATCCATGGGGTCCATCTCATCATCATTTTTTCTTCCTAAAGAAAAAAACATTTTTGTGTAAAATGGAAAAAAACACCTTTTTGTCTGGAAAAACTGAAGGAAAATATTAAATTACTACCTCTTTTGTTCTTGCTGTACGGTGCGATGTCTTCTTTTCTTTGCCGTCTTCTGTCCCGGTCCCTCCCCTCATCCCTGTCTCGGTCGCGCTCTCGATCTCTGTCTCTCTCTCTGTCGCGCTCTCGTTCTCTGTCAGGTTTTTCAAACGACGGCCTCTCAGATCTTTCTTCTCCTGCATCTTAAAAAAAAAAAAGAAAAGAAAAAGTTAAAGACATTATATTTCAATTTAAAATGCAAAGCAGATTCTAAACATCTGAGTTTAAACTTTAAAGTCCAAGACTGGAGATTAATTGCACAATATGTCCTTCTCTTTGAAATCAATTAAGTCCCTAGAGATTAACTTGTGCTTTTTTGTTTCTAAATGCTTATAAAAGTTGCACTTTATTCAAATAAAATACAACCAACCTAAAGCACAGCCTTTTATCAAAAATGCCAGCATTTAAAACCTACGTTAAATAATAAAAAGCTTTTTTTTTTTGTTTATTTCAGGCACAACTTTGCTTAATTTTATTTAAAAGACCCACCAAGAAAAAAACCCACAAAACCTCTAAAAAGCTTTTAATAATGGAAGGGTGTGTACCTCTACTCTTCTTCAAAAGTGCATGGCTAAACGCTTCTGCAAACCAAAAAAAAAAAAAAAAACATGCAAATGCATGCCTCCAGGTACTTGATAATTCAAGGAAAATCATCTGGGTGTTTTTAGGCTGCATTCTCTCTAACAGACAGTAGAGGGCAACACCTAAAACCCACAAATAAGGAATATCGTAATCATGTCTGATAATGTTTCTATTGTGTAGTTTAAAGCTAAACAAAGTATTAGGAAGTGTCAGATGTGGTAAGCGCCATTATTATTTTTGTAAAAAATGTTGTTTTTCCCTATTTACTTGCTTTAAATACATTATTTGTTAAAATATGTGAGTCAACAAAGTATTTTAATGTTAAACTAATTCTATTTTCTTTTTCTGCTGCTTTTTTTACAACGCTTGACATTTGTGAACAGCAATAGAAACATGCCATGACCAAAACGATTTTTTAAACTAAATTTTATTTAATAACCCAAAAATAAATGTGTTATTCATTTTAAACAGATTTTTTGTGTTTTTTCAGAGCAGCTCTGT
The DNA here is from genome assembly GCA_036245035.1 of Adrianichthys oophorus. Classification (NCBI taxonomy): domain Eukaryota; kingdom Metazoa; phylum Chordata; class Actinopteri; order Beloniformes; family Adrianichthyidae; genus Adrianichthys; species Adrianichthys oophorus. Next base: position 19,020,499 of record BSAI01000015.1, read on the forward strand.
AAATTTTCTCAGTATGAAATATATTCTGCAATAATAAGAAAAAACCAACTATATGGTTAATGGAGCAACATTTTTGCAACAGCTTTTTAAAATCTACCATTCATGCAATATTTTTAATCCTATATCATGCCTATATCATGCTATTCTAAGCTTTCAGAGTAAACTATACCCATTTATGTAATAATATATCACCTTTGGCAAACAAAAGAACACATTTTTGTATGACATTTGAGTTATTTTCGCAAGCTCTTTTTCATATCTAAAAGTAAGACAGCTTGATTATGAGGAATTAACATCAAAATACACTTAAAAGCTCAAAAAGTTGATTTAGCATGATATAGACTCTTTAAACCACAAACGTTTGGATTAGAGTTTGAAACTAATTAATTCCCTTTTGTGACCCAGACAAGAAGCTCATTCAGTCACAAGAAAAGTTCCCAGACACAGATAAATAAGCTATTTTATTTTAATGCTAATTTAAAGCTTTACAATGACAGATTTCCTGAGAGGAGACTTAAACATAGTTATTAAAACCTTTTAAACATAAATTATAGAAAAATCCAGACTTTTTGAGGCATTAGAAATGAGCAGCTTGAACATAAAAATGTATTAACTTTGGATATATCATAGTTTATTACATATTGTTTTCCTGCTGTCAATGTTCCTTTTTTTGTTTTTTTGTTCTTTTTCATGCAAGCATTGCAAAGTACTTCACTTTGATAATTTCTTACCTTTTGCTTTTTTGGCAACTTTCGTAATAACTGCTGAGGGATCGTTTGGGGAAAGCCAGGAAACCAGATCCGACTCAATGTTCCAGTAATAAGGAAGACCACTGGGGAACGATGGAAACAAATAGTTTTAGCTACAAATGCATTTCATTTCAATGGTACAGACTTCATGTGATTTATAGATCAATCATACACAGTGATCATTGTCATTCATTGTATTCAAACACAGCAGTGCAGCTGATTGACTTAACCTGCAAGAACCCACAGTGACATTATTGTAACAGAAAAATATCCAAAATAGGTTCTGTGGTCCACTTGGTTTGTGGTACATTCCACATCATTTTATTTTAAAGGAAAAATTGGTCTGGATTTTAATGGGCTAATATATACGTACCATGTCGAGTCAAACACTTTGTACCAGTTTGGAGGAAGATTTTCTAACCGAGTGGCTTCATAATCAACGTTGTTGTCATCATAATCTTCAGCGATAATCTCCTCTTCTATCTCTGTTTGTTGGAGAGATGAAGTAGTTTTACACACAGCAAGAAAGCGGAAAGTAACCTCTGAGAGGCTGTAAAACACTACCTTGATCTGAAGGTTTAACAATCCCTCTCTTGGCCAAACGGGCCAGCAGAGCTGGAGGTAGAGGCATCTGGAAACACAGAGAAGTTAGGATTAAAGAATGATGCAAATGCTGCCAAATTCCTCAAATAATTATGTTCACAAACATTTTTTTCCCAACTAGTGATATAACAAAGCTTGAACTTTTATTAATAAAATTCAACTTCTGGCATTAAAAGCAAAGAAAACAACGATAACCACATAAACACAAAATATTAATATAGGGGAATCAAAGCCTGAATTAATTAACCGACAGGCACTTTTATGGCAAAAATCTATTTGTTCAAAACCCAGCCATAAAAGCAACAACAAAAGAGAATGCATTTCCCCCAAATACTGAAAATGAACATGTTGTATGACCAAATACAGATGTGTAACTACAGATATGTCATTTGATGCAAACTCCTGCATTCCTTGCAGTTTGTAAGCAAATTCCAAACAGGAACACTTTGTAGAAGATGCAATATTTGATGATGTATCCGAAAGAAAAACATTTTAAAAACGGCATCAATTTCAGAGCTGGTCAATAAATAAAACAAGACTTTCCTAAAAGTTATTTTGATATTTCTGGTTGCAAGCTGTGACTAAAAACTCCGACTGTTCACTGTTCACTCTGACTTTAAGGTTTATTGTTTTCTTAAATACTGAGGTGATTTTACCTCAGTCAGATTTAAAATACTGATTAATGACGAAGAAAGCATCTTGAAAATGGCCCTTCAAAAGCTAAACATTATTCTGCACGAACATTTCCAGGCCCACTTCTGTTCTGAAAACACAGCTGCGGCTAAAACGTTAAAATCACATAGTTTTGACGTTCTTGACTATATTAAGAAACTCATTAACCCAAGAAAGCATTTACATAGATAATACAAAAGAAAAAAATGTCCGTACCTGTTTTTGAAAACGATTATTTCAATCGTTTAAAACGACCAACAACTACAACGAGCGATAAGCCGGCGCCTGATTATGACGTCACGGCGCTTCATTGACGACAAGGAAGATGGAGGAGTACGTGCGAGAACCTTGGTGAGATTATTTTTTCCGTCGTACAAAACCTAAAAATATTTTTTTGACTCTTGGCTTTTATGGCATTTTGACCTGTTATTGAGCGAAGCCTAACCGGGTTTAATGGTTACGCGTCCACTACAAAGAAGTAATGCAATTTCAACGAGTATTCTAACATTTCTCATCATAGCAATCAATTATTTAACTAATTATATAGATAAATGAATGTATTTTAAGGGGGAAAAAACTACATTATGCTTGTACTGTTCATTATTAGTTTAAATGTTTATGTTTGTAACTGCTTTAAGCATATTACAGACATATTACATTTGTGGCATTTTAATTTGCAGTAGCAGCAACCTTGTTTTTTTTTTTTTTTTTAAGCTGAATGACACCCAACTTTATCGTTGTCTAGACATTGATGTTGTATATCACAGAATATTGGTAGTTATCAATAATGGCATTTAAGATACATTAAATTAATAAATACAGTTGCATTAATCTTTAATCCTAAATGCAGTTCAACAACCTTCAGGCATTTTAAATCATAATCATAAAAAATTGCCACTACTTCCCAGGAAAAGGGATGTTCTTTTAATGTCAGGATTTTATTAGAATTGAGCAAACTTGACATCTCTGAGGCTTCAGGTCACAGGGATCTCCTCTAAAGCTGCCCCAATGGATCAAAAGGGAATGTTGATCCAAATAGTATGGACAGTGATGCAGTTAATCTTGAAACAACCAGTTTTGTTATGGTGAACCAATATACTTCTGTATTCAGAGTGTCTGAAGTGGAAAAACAGAAAGATCTGCCATCCTCTACACAGGAAGACACACAAACCAATCAGAGGAAAACGCAGACAGAGGAACGAATTATATAATTTGTTTGTTACTGCTCAAATAAAAGAGCTGCACGGTGGAGCAGTGGTTAGTTCTCATCTCTAAGCAAGAAGGCCCCAGTTTAAATCCCAACGTGGAATTTGCATGTTCTCTCCGTGCATGTGGGTTTTCTCTGGGCCCTCTGATTTCCTCCCACAGTCCAAAGACATGCTTCACATGTTGATTAATTACTCTAAATTGTCTCTAGGGGGTGTGACTGACAGGGCGTGTGATTGTGTGGTCCTGCAATAGGCTGGCGACCTGTTCAGGGTGTACCCCACCTTCACCCAACATTTGCCAGGTTCGGCTCTAGCAGCCCCGTGACCCCTAAAGGGACACAATGGGTTAAGAAGATGGATGATCTTTTTATGTATTTTGATGTGGAACGTATGCAAGATCTTTGAAAGTATTCTTAAGAAATTAATAAAGATGACATTAGTTTCAGTTCTACACCTTTAACTTATTGGCCACATTTTAGGTCACTCAATCTGCTCTTTTCTTCCTCTGAAACAAGTTTAAATTCTGTCCATTTTCTCCATTGTCCCCCTTGATTCTTTCCTGCAGCCCCTGGAGGATTGTGGATGACTGTGGGGGAGCTTTTACTATGGGTGCAATTGGTGGTGGGGTGTTCCAAGCAGTTAAGGGGTTTCGAAACGCCCCCGCCGTGAGTTAAAACCACAAATCTGTTCTCTCTGATGCATCTGTTTTGTGAGGCTGATAATTAACAGCAAGTCTGATCTTTCAGGGTGTTGCACACAGGCTGAAAGGAAGCGCAAATGCAGTGAGAATAAGAGCGCCCCAGATTGGTGGTGAGGAGATTTTGCTCTAATTTAGAATGAAAAGTTTTCTTCATCACAATGTAATTTGCTGTTTATTTATTTTATTTACTGGAAAACATATATATTTTAGTTGCAGGATCCTAAATAATTTTTTCTAATTGTTTTTTTTTTCTTTAAAGTCTTTATCGAAGCCGATCTGTTCTCCGTTTTTTTTCTCACTCACCTGAATATCTGTGCAGGTAGCTTTGCTGTGTGGGGGGGGCTCTTCTCTACGATCGACTGTGGTCTGGTCCGCCTGAGAGGGAAAGAAGACCCGTGGAATTCAATCACCAGCGGGGCCATGACTGGAGCCATTCTAGCCGCACGCAGTACGGCTGAGACTGTGCCCCACACTTTCAGCGGACAATAGTGTTTAGTGGAATTGACCAGACAGGGTGTCTTTCCTCAGGCGGACCATTGACCATGGTGGGCTCTGCCATGATGGGAGGTATATTGCTTGCTCTCATCGAGGGTTTTGGGATCCTGTTAACCAGATACACAGCACAGCAATTTCAGAACCGTGAGTGAAACTCTGAAGCTACATTCACACCTGGCATTTGTGGCGCGTTCAGGAACGCGCTGAACGTCGCTTCTTGAACGCGCATGTTCTTCATTTGGTGTTCACACAGGTCTGTCGCTAGCGCATGTACCCACAGTTGGAAGAGGCTTGGTGGGAAATGTCGAAGTGGTGCAACTCTCGCTAATTTTGCTCCATGCTTTGTCTTTCACAGCTCCATTCCAAAAAATGAAAGACTTTATCTCCTCCATGATCAACTTTCCAATGGTTGGCATATCTGTGTTTGAAAAAGATGCTACTCATATGTCACTACCAAATCTAAGTCCTTGATGGGTCAAAGTTCAACTGGTTTAACTTTCCGCGCGTGTTCATTGGCTGTGTGTTTTGCACATGAAGCCCAAAAATGGACTTAAAAACTTGTGTATTACTCTATGGTAGCGTTAGGATAATCGCAAGAGTTTTAAACATGGAATCCTGAAATATACTTAGTTTTTCATTGGAGACCAGTGTAAACATAGCATGAGATCTTTTTGGTAACTTAAATTGCATTTTTTTTTCCTAGTGTGAGTTTTTGCTTCATTGCGTTTACACAGTCGAACTTTAGCAAACAATTCTAATCTCCAATTGTAAATGTATTCAACAATAATATAAACATGTCTGATGCAATATTTGACTCTTTATTTTTTTATTTGGTGTATAAACCTATTTACTAGTACCTATTCACAATGTTGAAGTACTTTCTCTGCAAATGGAGAAGACATCAGGAAAATGACACAAGGAAAATGTGATTTTGTTTTTTGTTTTTTTTGATTAAAAAAAGTGGCCAGTGAGAGCAAAATGAAGGCTGCAAACATCTAACTGGAATTTGTTTGGTTATTCCTTAGTTACATGCACCGAAGTGTGTATATTCATGAAGTATTTGTAAGGATAATGTAAGTTGCACGCACTTGTTCTGTACGGATGGCGGTGTCTCATGGTTGTCTAACACCGCACTCTAGTTGTTAGTAAGGTGTGAACACAGCCTTCTTATTGACCCAGCGCAAATGCTGCACGCAGAGGGTGCTGTTGATATGTGAGTGCCTGTAGGACACCCACACAAAATACATCTGATTGGCCAATTTCCTAAATTCTAACAGTTAGGCTGAATGCAAGGAGCACAAACTTGGCACCTAAACAACACTAACGGGCTCCTTGAAAAGTACAAAAGATTTGAGGGGGGGGTTAAATAATAAAAAATCCATATGAAGTGCCTGCGTCTCACCTACTTCACCCTTTCTTACTCTTACGTGTTGTTTAACCGTTCACTGCAACCTGCCATTCACAGCATGCACGTATAAAAAAAATGTGAAAGAACATTTTTGCTGAACTGGCTCACAGAGTGGTCTACAACCTTGTTATTTCATGCGAGCCACTCTGTGCCCCATAAAATGTTGTCTATTTTTTTTTACCTATAGACAGCCCATATCTACCTGTAAGGACAGTTGTGACAAAATGCTTTATACTCATGTCATCTCACTGAGGAGACACACAGGCCAAAAAGACGTTCTTGGTTTCTTCTGTGTGGAACAGAACCCGTACAAATGAAACTTTTCTAAAATGAGATGATGTTAATGTTTTTATGACTAAAACTTGATCTTCTTTCCTCTAGTAATTCCCTTCACAGATGACCCCAGCCAGCTTCCTCCGAAGAACGCTTAGCAGCAGATTTCAACAAGGCCTGCTTCACTAGAAAAGGTCAGGAGACGGATGCTACATGTGAGTCCAGAAAGCTTCATGGTGGGAACATGACTGCTGCTATCAAGATGATCAGGACATGAAGACGTTGATATGTGTAGTTGCACTTTTGTTTGCTAACCTCAGGGAGAATTTTCTTGTAAATTTTTTAAAGATGTATGTTCGTATGTGAGGTGAAAGCCTGTTTTTTGCTGTCACCATCTCAAACTTTATGCAGTAATGTCCTATTTTACCTGTTCTTGTCAGTTCTGTGGTCTTTTGGGGGTTAAATGTGTACACAAAATGACTAAATGTATTCATAGCGAAAGAAAAGTATATATAAAAATAGTCTTGTTGCTCAGAACAAGCTGGGAGCATCTGTCTGGTGCCACTCTTGTGCTGTTTGTTTTGTAAATGTCTTCTGGAGCCAGTGGCTGTTTGCTTTTCAGAAAGACTAAATCTTCCAGAAAGTGTTTGGGCCTCTAAAGCTCAATTATTAACAAGCATAATCTCCGTTCTTTTATTTATGCAGTAACTGTGCTGATTTATGAAGGAAAATGTGCAGTTTGCACCATTGGTTTTTAATCAACAAAACAACAAATTTGTCATTTCTTAACACTCACTTTTAGTAAATATTTCAATCTCCAGGAGGTTCAACCAATCCTCTTCAATTCCTTGCTGTCAGGTTTTTCTTCTTCAATCTTTCCCCCGCGTTTGCAGTTATGAATCTTTAACGAAAATGAACATTTTATGATTTCATAAATGACCAAAATCTCATCTCAGAGGTGTAGGCTTGAGTTATTCCTGTCGGCTATTTTTCACTTTAATTGCAGATAAATTTATGAAGTGGATCAGCACTATTTAGGATCGAAAACTCTTCAACCACACATTAAATCAGGTTTCACTGTCAAAGATTCTTCAGAAAGACATTTTTATTGCAAAAAAATATATTTATGATAGAACTGATAAAAAATGTATTTCTGTAAAGGTTTATAGTAAACAATAAAGTTAAAAGAGCTTGTTCAAAAATTTGTGTTGCTCTTTCTTTTTTCTTTTGAAAGTTGCCCTTTTACTTCAGTTAATAAGGCATAGATGGATTCTAAATTTTGCATCTTATTTCATCAACATTTGATGATTTAACTTGCTTTTTAAATTAAAAAAAGAAAACTATTTAATTCATGCATCAGAAATTAAGATGCTGTTTAAACTGTCAGCAAATCTTGTAAATATATTGACTTTTTTTTAAGCTTCTGTAAGGCGCTCAAGTCTCTTTTTAACTACGCTTTCTTGCCTTTTCCTGTTGTTTACGTTTGAGCAAAAGCCTTATGGAGTTTATCTTCAATGGTTAGTGAAAATTATTGGCTTTTTTATTCACATAACAAATACAGAAGACTGGGGAGAAGACCCTTTAAATTTAAGAGCTGTAACGCTCCTAAGAAAGGGGATAAGTTCAGAAAGCCTGGTGTGATAGTACAAAGATAGAGGATGTTTAGAATCACAACTATATACATTTTTTACTCAGAATTAACATTGAATCTAAACTTGATTTGGATCTGATATATTTCTTAATTATAAAAAAACCCCCGGCTTTTTGTGATTGCTGAACTCTGGCGCCCCCTGCTGACATATATTTTACTGCACTGGTTCTGTCCATGGTCCTGATACTTGCTTTAAATTTGATGTGCTTGTTTAACGTAAATATGCATTCATTTTTCTAAAATTCTGTTGTCACAGAGGTGAATCTTTTTCTCCAATGGTCTCTCCTCCTCTGGCTCCCCCACGTGAGGAGGTTTCTCCCCCCTCATCCTTTTAACCGGCTCAGCTTTGTTAATCCTCACAATGACCATCGCATATATGTGCGAGCACTTGTTTCATGAACCAGCCGCTATGTACCATCAGTGACAGGCACTGGTTCAGATCTCGTTTACTCATCAGAGGGAGTTTACGGAGAGTGGGTTCTGCTGGACTTTTAGTTGAGACTGGGTGTGCAGGATGACCCACAGTATCCCAGCAGGTCTATCTCTCCGCATGCGGTCATGAGACGGCAGGCTGCAGAAGCTCCTTTTACCTCACCTGCTGAAAGTTCCCTTTTTTCTGGGATTGAGTTTATATCAGTGGTCCGTCGCACTTCACGGATCTCCTAAAGAGTGGATGTTGCGTTTTCTCAGGTGACTTTGTGGTGTTAAACTGCAGAAATGGACGGAGTCAAGAAAGGTAACACTTTCAGCTTCTGTACAGAGTTAGAAAGCAACAATATGCTCATGCTTGAACATTTAGCTGCACATTTTCAAAGCTGCCTCAGATACTGATATTGTTTGCAAGCAATGTAGAAAAAACAAGACAAATATCATTAGTTTAAGTTCTCTCTTCTCAATGTCCTCATTATTGCATCTGATCTTTTATTTTATCTTCTCTTTACCCGATTTATTCCTAGCTGATTCTATAAAAGTGTTTGCGGTTAATTCTGTGCAGGTCCAACAGGTGGTAATGGGCCAGTTTGGAGATAGAGCTAAGTGGGCTAAGTGCCATATTGCTACCTATAAAGAACTAGGTCACATCTGGTCTGATAATATGAGGCCTTCAGCGTAGAATAGCTGCGTGATGCAAGCAAATCCTGCCTTAATTGTGTTAGATGATATAACCGGGAGTGATGGATGCAAAACCACAGCAGCCTGGTATGAGAATAATTCAAAGAGCCACAAAAATGTAGAAATTCAACCTACATTAAGTATCACCCATGTTTTATTTCATCATTTATTTTATCCACAATTTCACAGATGCCCCCCCTTTGGGGGAAGCAGGCAAATCAGACACCCTGGGATCGACCGGCTCAGCCAGGAAACGGGCAGGGGGGGCCAAGAAGGCAATGCAGGCCAACAAATCTGCCCTCCGGGCCCCCCGAGCTCTTTGCTGTCTCACCTTGAGCAACCCCATCCGCATGGCAGCACTGGCATTGGTGGAGTGGAAATATCCTTTTGTCTGTCATTTGCTTGGTGCTGGTGAGTGGGTGGAGTTGCTGCAGGCAAATACCTGTACCTCAAAGCATGATGGGTAATGTTCATGCTGTTACCTGGATCATTTCCCTTGACTGTTGTCTCTAGGCCCTTTGACATTTTTATTCTGCTTGCCATTTTTGCCAACTGTGTTGCCATGGGTGTCACCAAGCCATTCCCGGATGACGATTCCAACCCCACCAACCACCAGCTGGTGAGTCTCCTCTGTACTGGCAAACAAAACCTTCTTATTTGTCAAACAATACTTATCAATCAGAATAAAAAGTATTGAGTTTCCTAAAAATTATTTTTATTTTCTTTATTGTTGATCAGTATGTAAGTATTTAACTGAAAAAAGCCTTAAGAAGATTTGCTTTAGCTAAGTTGGTAAATATAAAGTCTAACTTTTATTGATTTAAGATTTTTTGTTTTAAATCCCCCAAAGACAGTCCATCTCATGACACAGTGAGTGAAGTTCCTGTACTTCCCAAAGTAAAAATCCAATAAAAAAATAACCTTTTATCCTCCTCCTTCCAGAAGTGAGCATTCAATCAGTTGTTTCTTTAGTCATTCATTCAGCTTTACTGATCAAAATCACAACCTGATCTCAAAAACATCAGAGTTGTTGTCTTTACCTGTCATCTGATTACCTGTGCTCTGTTAGAGAATGTAGGACTAATAAGCCACTTTGTGTCCTTGTCCTCACTTGAAGTAAACGTTAGCCTCTTTCTCAAAGTGAGGTGAGGACACTGTTAGACCGATTGAAGTCCAAAGTGTACAGGAATATAGCAATAGCTGTTTATAAAATCTGCAGGGTTTTGTTTTTTACTTTCTCTGTTTGTTTTGTGATGAAAGCAGAAACAGGAAGTGAAAATTCTGTTTCCTCCTGAGTCCTGCTGGGTAAGGAGGACATTAGAGGAGAAAAGTTGCACCCTGACCTCGGTCTGGTGAGCTTGTCAGGGATCATGATCTACTTAAACACTGACCATCTGCCCCACCTGTTCTCTCTTTACGCAGAACTTCTCTTTGCTTCAACGACGCTGTTCATTTATGGTGCTATGTGGGGTTCAAAGTAAAACAAAAGAAATGTAATATAACTCTCTTTCTCTCTCTCTCTCTCTCTCTCTCTCTCTCTCTCTCTCTATATATATATATATATATCAGCCCAATTAAAAAAATCAAGCCTAATATAAACATAAACCATGCAGACTATTGTGTTATAGTTGGATAAAATCCTACCATTGATTGCATAAAGTTATTAAATGAATGAGCCTGAGCTGTGTAAGCAATCTGCAGACGTACACACCTGCTTGCAGCAGGATTTACAGATCCCTTTATTGGATTTTACAGAACAGTTAAGCCGACTGTGAGATCTGATGCAGGGACTTCACATGTCTTAACATTTTTGGACGGAGTGTGAGCGAACGTTACTGTAACAGTGCTGCAGCTTTCCTTCATTAACCCACATCATTCCTGGCTCATGCTGGTAGACTCAGGAAACGTGATAATGACTGTGATTAGCAGCTTTAGGGTGACCGTAGCAGAACAGGGACCTAGCCAGAGACTTGAATGTTTCTGTCGGTAGGTCAGGAGGTTAGGAAGCTCCTTGGATCAACTCTCAACCCTCATGTTGTCATTTCTTTGGTTAAACTTATTTATGGCGCAGAATTGCCAATTATATTTGTTTTTAAACCATTTCCTGCAGCCACATAATGTCACAGCCGGCGTTTTATCAGTACCTGAACTGATATTTATCCCAGTCTTGCAACTGTGTTTGTATTTAAAGGTCAGGGTTAAAAAGAACCAAACAAATGAACAATAAAATGACCATGTTTGTTAGTCAAATAAATGTCTGGTAAACATATCCACATTTTCATCACTTTTATGTTGTCTAGACTTTGTTTTATATATTTCATCCCCTGTGATTCCCGAGGTTTTGAGTTGCTAATGACAACCATCTGGAGTAGTGATGAGTTAGAAAAAATTGCACAAAAAGCATTAAAAACCAAAGATAAAGGAAGTTTAATTTATTTGACAAGAGTTACAAACTAATTTAATCATTTCTAATGGTCAGTGATTTATGATCAGACTCCAACAATTTAAAAAAGTTAAATAAAACAGAATTACGTTTCGATCTAATTATGCAATATTTTTTTATATAAAGCATTTGATGCTGAACCAGAAATCAAATACGTTTTAATAAATACACATCATGTAATTTCATTTCACAGTGACACCAAACACTAACATCTTAACTTATTTTCTTGCTCATTTTCAAATTCATACTCATGGGCAAAAACAATCCCTGATAATTCACTTTCGTTGTGGGTTTTTTTTTTTTGCAACATTATTTCTTTCTATTTTCATCAGTGTTTCTATATTTGTTTTCTTTGTTTGCAACATAATTTCTTGTTATTTGCAGTTTCTTTTTTTGTTTGCACAGTTACTTTTGTTTTTTACTGTGATAGCAGTAAGTATAAAGTTTTTAATCAACCAGACGAACATCAACTTCTTGTTTGTGTTCAGGAACAAGTGGAGTACGTCTTCCTCGTCATTTTCACCATTGAGACCTTCACAAAGATTCTCGCCTACGGCCTCGTCATGCACCCCAGCGCTTACATACGCAGCGGATGGAACTTGCTTGATTTCATCATCGTCATTGTTGGGTATTGTAGTGCATCACGGAGTCACAGTTATGATTGGAGAAGAAAACTGGATAGAAACCAGCTGTTTCGTTTGTCTGAACAGGTTGTTCAGCGTGATGGCAGAGGGAATGACAGATCATAAACCTGGAGAGGCCCATCATGCTGCGGGGAAGCCTGGAGGCCTGGACGTGAAAGCCCTCAGAGCGTTCAGGGTGCTGCGACCGTTGCGTCTTGTTTCTGGAGTACCAAGTGCGTTTTTCAGTTGTGACTGTTTGGTCACAAGTCGCTCCTGTTCGTCACCCAGTTGAGAGCCGTGTGCTTTGTGCTGCCAGGTCTGCAGATTGTGTTGAACTCCATCATGAAAGCCATGGTCCCCCTGCTGCACATTGGTATGCTGGTCATGTTTGTCATCATAATCTATGCCATCATCGGCTTGGAGCTCTTCATCGGCAGGATGCACAAGAGCTGTTTCGACACCAGCACAGGTCTCTGCTCCGCTCTGGTTCCTGCTTGGTGTTTGATGGATGAGTAACCCAGTACCTGCTGTTCTGCTTCAGGCCTCATGGTGGAGGATGATCCGTCCCCCTGTGCGTTCGCTGGGAGCGGGCGCTTCTGTATCACCAACGGCACAGAGTGCAGGGGAAAGTGGGAAGGTCCCAACGGAGGGATCACAAACTTTGACAACATTTTCTTCGCCATGCTTACAGTTTTCCAGTGCATCACCATGGAGGGATGGACAGACGTCCTCTACTGGGTAAGACTTTTAGATCCTAACTTGTACAGTTCGTTTCCAGGATGACGGTTCTCTCCTGAGCTGTGCTTGTACCATGCTCCACAGATGAATGATGCCATTGGTTTTGAGATACCCTGGATTTATTTTGTTTCTCTGGTCATCTTCGGGTCGTTTTTCATCATCAATCTTGTGCTGGGTGTTTTGAGCGGGTAAGTGCAGGCTTCCACTTTGCTTACACTCATTTAATGAACAGTCATCGGTCATTTTGTGCATGTTCTGATGCGCTCAGAGAGTTTTCCAAGGAAAGAGAGAAGGCTGTGGCACGAGGGGAGCTACAGAAGGCGCAGGAGAGCAAGCAGATGGAGGAGGACATGATAGGCTACATGGACTGGCTGATAGAAGCTGAGGATGTGGATGAAGAAGGAAATAAGCGTCAGTTCCGTGCACCTTTGTGCTCAAGCAAACCTCAAAATGTGGTTCAAGACGTAATCAGTCTCTGTGTTTTTGTGAAGGTGCTGCAATCGCAAAGAAAAAGATGATGAAGAAGTTTGGCTGGTACAAACACAGTGAGGATGGAGGAGGTGAGGCAGCTGCCCCTGACACTGTGGTTATGTTTATGTGGCACCACGGCACAGACTGTTTCTGCGTTTCACCACAGAGTCAGACTCCGATGATGACATTGCGTACCTCGATGACGACAGTGGTTTCTGCTCTTCTCTCATGTAAATCAACAGCGGACTGAGGACTTTCACATTTATTATAAAAGACAAATTCTAAATTTGGATGTGCTTCTGTCTTTTCTCTTTTAGGGCGAAAATGATGGCTAACAGCTTCTGGTGAGATAACCTAAAAGTTGTAAAACATTACTACATCAAACTGCAGGGATCTTAAAAACGTTAAGAACAGATTTCTATCGACTCATTATCTATAATATTTTGTAAAAATATTTTTGAATATTTAAAACATGGTATTATTTTTTATTCCAAAAGTCAGCCACGTTATTGAATGTGCCACAAATTTAAATGTTCAGTAATACAGTTCTAAGCATGTTCTACTTTCAAACATGATCTAAACCTCGGAGATCATTAAAGACCCACTTCGATCATCTTCTGATGTATTGTAAAAGCGTTCCCAGTGGTCTTTTAGTAATGGTTATGCCGTTTTTAGCCAAAATAAAAAAACACTTGTTTTCTAGGACAGAGTTTCTGCAGAGCGGCAATAGTTCATTTAAATTTTGCTTCTGACTTGTGGGTGGTACTGTTGGTGTGGACCAGGGAACTTGTGGCCGGCCCTGTGGATGTCCTACATCACAAATATGCTCTTTTTCAAACTGAATTTTTTCATCTGCTCCTGATTCACAACAATTTGAATAAAGAAATACTCAGAAATTCTTTTTTTAAACCTAATTTTTTAAATACATGTCCTTTCTTCATCAGAAAATGCTACAAAAACATGTTAAAAACATTACAATCATGATATTAATCGATGTGGGTTTTCAAAAAAATGAAATGAGGAAAAAAAACAGAAAGGCTTTATGTCCTCTATGCATTTATAAACAGTTGGTTCAGGGGAAAATCCACTTTTTCTGTCTAATAGAGAACACATGGAGCAAGGGGTTAAAAGCTGTGAACATTCTTCCAATGAAAAACCAAGAAAAGTTCTTTGAATGTAATTCTTCTTTGTATTGCTTTCGATTTTTGTTTTCAGTGACCAGTTGTGCCAGCTCAACCATACTTTCAGGAAGAACTGCCGTGTTGCAGTGAAGACCACCAACTTCTACTGGCTGGTGCTGCTGCTCGTGTTCCTCAACACCGTGGCCAGCGCCTCCGAGCATTACGGCCAGCCGAAATGGCTCACAGAGCTGCAAGGTGGTACCTCCCCTGTGACGTTTAAATGTGTTGGACTCTTGGAGGAACTGCTCATTGTTGTCACCTCTTTGTCCCTCAGAGCGAGCCAATAAGATCCTTCTGCTGCTATTCACTCTGGAGATGTTGATGAAGATGTACGCCTTTGGTCTTCAGATATATTTTATGGCTTTGTTCAACCGTTTTGACTGCTTTGTGGTGTGTGGCGGCATTCTGGAGACTCTGCTTGTGGAGATGGACCTCATCCCGCCCATCGGCATCTCGGTGCTGCGCTGCATCCGGCTCCTCAGGATTTTCAAAATGACTCGGTGAGCCGTGGCGGAGTGGCTGTAACTCATTTGCATCCATCCTCATCTCCTCCTGGTGTGTCTTCATGCCCTTGTGTTATTTTCAGGCACTGGGCCGCCCTCTCTGATCTGGTCACCTCACTGCTCAATTCCATGAAAGCTATTTGCTCCCTCCTGCTCCTGCTCTTCCTCTTCCTCATCATCTTTGCTTTGCTAGGAATGCAGTTGTTTGGGGGTAAATTTAACTTTGACGAAACCCAGATGAAGAGGAGCACCTTTGATTCGTTCCCTCAGGCTCTGCTCACGTGTTTCCAGGTGATCTTCAGAGCGTCAGTCCAAAACCTTACTTCACATTCCGTCTTCAATCTTATTTCTTACAGTTTTTCTTGCTGCTTTTGTTGCAGATCCTCACGGGAGAGGACTGGAACGCCGTGATGTACGACGGGATCATGGCATACGGAGGCCCCATCTTCCCCAACATGGTGGTGTGCATTTACTTTGTCATCCTCTTTGTCTGCGGTAACTGTATCCTTTGCCACCAAAAGGTTCCATGCATATTCCCAAAATTGTATCCGGTTTTCCAAAAAGAAGGAATCGTCTCCTAAATGTTCTGATCAGACATTCTCCTCAATGTCTTCTTGGCTATTGCTGTGGACAACTTGGCAGGAGGTGGAGGAAAGAAAAAAGTGGAGTGAGTTTCAGTTTCCTACACCCTTAAACCCAACATTTCCTCTTTTGTCTTTTTTTTTCAATGAAATCACAAAATGAAATGTTAAGTAAAGCAGCTGTGATGTGTTTTTAGAGAGAAAAAGGATGAGGAAGAAGAGTGGGATGAAGATGAAGAGAAAGAAGATGAGGATGCAGGGGTATGGTTTTCTGAAATCCTTCATCAGAAATGAGATAATTCATGGAAAGTGCCATAAATTCAAGAAGCTGATGTTTCTTTTTCTTTTTTGGGGGTGCAGAATGAAGAGGATGATTGGCCAGAGAACGAAGAGCTGAGAGCCATCGAGGGATTAGAAGGTGAGTGGAGACAAAACACAAACCAGGCTTTGGCATGGCTTTGACACTGACTCTTATTTCCACTGAAGGAGTCGCTCCATTGAAGCCAGAATTCTCTGGGCCTAAAGAGAAAATTGTGCCAATCCCAGATGGAAGCTCCTTCTTCATCCTCGGAAAGAAAAACTGGTAATTTGGGATGATGCACGCTCTGTGTTCTGTTGCCAAAACCCAGATTTCATGTCACCTCTTTTTTGCCGTTCCTCAGCTTGCGAGTCGCCTGCCACAACCTCATTCATCACCCCTACTTCACTAACTTCATCCTCATCTTCATCATCCTCAGTAGCATTTCTCTCGCTGCAGAGGATCCAATCAAATCCCATTCGTTCAGGAATATTGTAAGCCTTGATGTTCTCTCGTTCCTAATCCTGAATGAAAGCTCCTCACAGAGGCTGACAGCTGGACTGGCTTCTGTCCTCCTCAGGTGCTGGGATATGCTGATTATGTCTTCACCTCCGTTTTCACAGTGGAAATCGTACTCAAGGTAACGGCTTTAGTGAAAGACTTTGGGCTGAAACACCCTTTAGTGACTTTGCGTTTTCGGTTGCAGATGACGGTTTATGGAGCTTTCCTGCACACGGGCTCCTTCTGCAGGAACGCCTTCAACCTCCTTGACTTGCTGGTTGTCAGTGTCTCCCTCACATCTTTTTTTCTACAGTGAGTAGATTCCTACTTTTACTTTCATTTTTTACTAAAGTTGTTCATTTATTATTAGTTTATTCATTGCTTCTATAGCTCATTACACTATTTCTTTAAAATGGTTTACTGACTTGTTTGCTAAAAAAACACGACTGTTCCTTTCAGTTCAAGTGCAATCTCTGTGGTGAAGATTCTCCGTGTTCTTCGAGTTCTCCGGCCACTTCGAGCCATCAACAGAGCCAAAGGATTAAAGGTATGTCCTGGTTCTGCTTTTTTATTGTTATTTTAACATTTTTAAACCAATAAAAAAAATAAAAAATTAAAGATACTTGTACTACATGTACTGCTATATAATTAGTATAGAAATTCAGGAATTTTACATTTTTCTTTTAAGTATTTTAAACACACCCTTTTAGCTACTTGTTTAAAAAAGAAAAATATAAATTTAAAAGGGCTTGGTTTAAAATCAATATTTTACATGTGTTTATAATGAAAAAAGGTTCAAACATTTTATCAATTTGGAAAGTCCTGAGTTACCTCAATCTCTTTAAGGGTTGTTTACCACTGCTAAAACAGAAGGGGTTTATCATCTAGTTGAAACACTAGATTTAATATTAGAAAACTTAAATAGGTCAGGGTAGGCTCTTTGTGTTTTTTAAAAGGCCTAAAAATTATAAAAACATAAAATTATAAAAGTGACACATGTTTATTGTTTGTCATTTTTTTCAATTAGGTCTTAACGATGACATTAGATTAGAAATTGTTTATTTAAAGCAGACAAGAGTAAGAATGACACGTGTGTACATAGATTTGCATCAAAAAGAAAAAGAAAAAAAAAAGCCTGTGTCGAACATAAGACATCTAGGCATCAAAAGATATACTGTTTGAAAGGGAGTGGGAAGAAGCGACATCCTTTCAAAACAGGAAACAATCTAACAGAATAAAGAAACAAAAGAGAAAAATCAACTGGGGCAATACAAACTAAGTGAGCAGTTTTGTGGTTTAAAACCTAATAAAACATGTTTTATGCGGTTAAAGACTCCAATGAAAATAGTGTTTTTTACATGTTCTTAAAGCATTTTTTGTCATGATGGAGGACATATATATAAGAATTTAAGATTAAAACTGGATTCATGAGGATTATTTTATTCAATTTAGGATGAATCAGGAGCAGATGAAAAAAAATGCTCTTGGAACGACTGTCTTTTGTGACGCAGCAACTGAAATGGGCGTGCCAAAGTCTTATGGCTCCGCCCCATTCTGATGCATCCACTTTTAGATTCATGTATGTCTTTGTTTTCCTCGTCTGAGCTGGCATCTGGCTCTCGAACTGTAAGCTCACAGGAGAGTGTGTTAACAGAGGAATGATGGGACATCAGTGGAGGCTTACTTCCGCACCAACAGTCCTGCCCACAGATCAGAGGCCAATTCCTGAAGCACAGCACCAGTTCTAGAAAATGACACAGTTTTTTTTATGTTTGCCTAAAAATGGCATAATCATAATTACAGTTTCCCTAAAAAAATAAAATTGTTTCTTTTAAATAAAGTTGCTGTAAATTGAAAAAAGCTGCTGGCAATAACAATTCTTCATTGCAAGTTTTTTGTCATGTTTTTGTTATTTATGCACCACATGGACAGTCTTCCTGTAACTCATGCTGTGTGTGTTTTTCTGTCCAGAACGTGGTGCAGTGTGTGTTCGTGGCGATCCGCACCATCGGCAACATCCTGATTGTCACAACTCTCCTTCAGTTCATGTTTGCTTGTATTGGGGTTCAACTTTTTAAGGTGCTTCCTCAGACGTTTTCCAGATGTTTTCATCTTTGCTTCTTGTAAGTGAGAAGGATTCATTTAAACCTCTTCCTCTGTGTTGGATGTTGCAGGGCCGATTCTACAGCTGCACAGATGAAGCCAAACACACTCCAGAGGAGTGCAAGTCTGTTTCCTGTCCTCCACGAGTTTTCACCCTCCAACACATGTCTGAACACATTCAAATAATCCAATCTGTGCTTGATTCCAGGGGAACGTTTGTGGTTTACAAAGACGGGGATATGAACCACCCCATGGTCAGGGAGCGGATTTGGGAGAACAGCGATTTCAACTTTGACAACGTGCTGATGGGAATGCTGGCTTTATTTACTGTTTCAACCTTTGAAGGCTGGCCTCTGTGAGTACAAAAGGTTTTTTTTATTTAGTCTAAAATGAGTCGCTCTCAACACGATCAGTCTGGGGTCTGTCAGCCAGTTGTTTTCTCACTGTCAACAACCCAATTGGAGCTTCACAGTCTTACTTCACCCTTTAGAATACAAATCAATGATTTGTTTTGGTTATTTTTTTGTTACTGTCATGATAAATGAACGATGAGTTCTTTTGGCATAAATAAAACATGAACATCAAGTAAAAATAGCCTTTTTCCTAATTGTGAAATAGCTTTGACAAAGCGTCCTATGATTTCTTTTCAAAATAAAATCTACAAAGGATTGTTGGATTGTTGGAGAATTACGGCTACCATTACCAGGAACCTCATAGACTGATGCATACTGTCCTTTAACTGTTTGTGAAAAGTTGAATAAAGTTTGAGTTAGTTTACTTTTTTATTTTACTAATTACTTTACTTTTTAAAACAAAGTTCTTTTTATTTTTCTTCAACCAGAAAACCACAAAGGAGGGTTAAAAGCGCCACATGTGGCTCCCAGACCCTTCATCTAGATCAACTTTGAACTATGTCTTCTGCCCCTGCTAGAACTCACCATTTTTATCAAAGGACTTTAATAAGCTAGCATTTCACTGTACTCATAATATTGCTAAAAAATAAAAGATACCTTAATGTCATTGTTTTCTGGTTGTAAGTGTTTTAACTTTGAAATTTTTGTTTATTATTAATAAAGGCTGTTGTACCGGGCTGTGGATGCCAACGCCATCAACCGAGGCCCCATCTACAACTACAGAGTGGAAATCTCCATCTTTTTTATCATCTACATTATCATCATCGCCTTCTTCATGATGAATATATTTGTGGGTTTTGTCATCATCACATTTCGAGAGCAGGGAGAAGCCGAGTTCAAGAACTGCGAGCTCAACAAGAATCAAGTGGGTTTTGTGAGATGGATGCAGTTAATCATACTGATTCCTAAAAAAAAAAGACATTTGGGAGGTTATGTCAGACTGAACGCCAGTTTCTTCAAAACAGGGTTCAACTTTAGGATTTAAGGAGTTGTTAATCAGCTGTTTATTTTTCTCTTAAATGTAGTTTGAGTGTTTTGCTGGAGATCTTTAAAAGAAATTGATAAGTAAAGGATTTTTTTGTTTTGAATAATGCCGAATAATCTCTTATCGTTTCTGTTTTAGTTTTAAATAGGATTTTCCTTTCTTTAAATGAAGGGGGGAAACCACAAAAAAGTACTCACTTATTGACCTGCTCCTCTGTTTCTTCCTCCCCCTGCAGCGCCAGTGTGTGTATTACGCACTAAAAGCTCAACCCATTAAGATCTACATTCCCAAAAACCCGTCTCAGCTTAAATTCTGGAAAATCATCAACTCCAGCCAGTTTGAGTATGTCATGTTTGTGCTGATTCTGGGAAACACGCTCACTCTAGCTGTCCAGGTACACCAGCCTTCAGGCATCTGTCAGAGCTGTGACCCTTCCCACTGCGTCACTGATGCTGCTTCGTCTTCATCTTCCTCAGCACTATGAGCAGTCCAAACTGTTCACCTCCATAATGGACATCCTCAACATGATCTTCACCGTGGTCTTCACCATTGAGATGATCATCAAGCTGCTGGCTCTGCGTGCTCATGTAAGGCGAGCGTAATTTAGGCTCCTCAGGTGTGTGGGATTGACAGTCACGCCACAACTTTGCATTCACAGCACTACTTCATTGATCCTTGGAACTCCTTCGACGCTCTGATTGTGGTCGGGAGCGTGTTGGACATCGCTGTCTCTGAGTTTAGTGTAAGTTTCTAACCAGAAGTCAACACAAATCAATGTTTTGTTGGGTTTTATGCACCGTTTAGCCCTGTGTGTTTTCCCCATGGAAGCTAACCCCACCAGGATTATGACTAGAAGTCAACCTGCTGTCGCATGCTGACTCAACCTTTTTATTATTTTTGTGTCATTAGATGAAATAAAGCCCAAAGATTGGTGCAATGAGTCAACAAATGTTTTTAAACTAAAAAAATAAAATTGAAACATTAAAATAAAACCTCCTGAGATTAAAAAAACAATTATTATTTAAAAAAAAATACCTTTCAATCCCGTCAGTAATTCCAAATTGAAATATCTGAAGGTTTTTATCTTTCATGAAAAGACTTAACATTTAGTATTCTCTGAACTCTCACAATTGAACAACACACAATGGAAGTGTGTGTGAATGAGTCATCTGTAGGCTACAAAAGAAAGATTTTCTGTTTGTTGCTGCTCAAAATGTTCATTGATCCATTTCCAAACTGTGATGAAGCACAAAGATAATTAGTTAAATATATTTTGAAAAAATCCAAACAGAAAAAAAGAAGATACAAGGAGGCAGTTTACGCTGTTTTGAATCTTTTTAATGTATTTTTGTTTTTACTTTAAAAGTGAGATCATTAAAGTTTTCTATTCATTTCCCATGGCTCATCCGTCTGATGCTACAATTGATGATCCAGGGAGGAGGAGGAGGAGGAGGAGGCCATGGAGAGGTAAGAACCGAACTTTTTTATTTCCAAGTTTCACCTTAGTTTTCTTTCTCAAATGTTTTCTTGTAGTGCACAGTTTTTTTAAAAGAACATTTTCTCCAGGGTGGTGGTGGTGGCGGCGCAGGAGGAAGTGGGGGTGGGAAAGGAGAACACGGAAAAGTGTCCATCACGTTTTTCCGTTTGTTCCGAGTGCTGAGGTTAGTCAAACTGCTCAGCAAAGGAGAAGGCATCCGTACTCTCCTCTGGACGTTTGTCAAATCCCTGCAGGTCAGTGGTTCCTCGTGATGCAAACATCTGGTTGCCATGACAGTTTTCATCATACTCACCTCACACCTTCATCATCAGGCCTTACCGTATGTCGGCCTCCTGATCGCCATGATCTTTTTCATCTACGCTGTGATCGGCATGCAGGTGAGGGGAGATGCAGTATTTCACCTGATATGATTCATCCACTCAATTGCTTTTGGTTGGAGCTTCATTATCTTTATGAATGGTTTTGACTTTCAGATGTTTGGGAAGATAGCTGTTGATGATGAAACAGAAATCAACAGAAACTGCAACTTCCAGACTTTCTTCATGGCAGTTCTGGTGCTTTTCAGGTCAGCCCTTCCATCAAACCTTCATGTCACTTCACCTTAACTAAGAAAGAATGTGCATGTGTTAAAGAAGCCTGCTGTGCCTGCTTGTAGGTGTGCCACAGGAGAGCAGTGGCAGCAGATCATGCTGGCAGCTTTGCCTGGCAGACGCTGTGACCCAGAAGCGGACACCGAACCCGGTGAAGAGTTCACCTGTGGCAGCAACTTGGCCTACATTTACTTCATCAGCTTTTTTATGCTTTGTGCTTATTTGGTGAGTGAGGAGGACTGTTGCTGATCTTACTTTTTAACCACTGTGCTTTCAGGCGACACATTCCAACTGTTTAGATTTGCAGTATTAAGATTTTTCTATGCTGTCTCCACCCACTTGTTTTTTTTTAGGTCCTTCCATGGATTTGAAACAGCTAAATGTACAGCTAAACACCAAAGAGACAGATGGTCTCAAATTTATTCCCGGAGTTCCTCATCCACACATTCATAGGACTTATTTTTAATTTACTTCTTAAACAAATACTGACTCAAATGCTTTGCAAATTTTGACAAAAAACCTTTTTCACTGAGACATTGCTGCCCCACTCTCCTTCAGCAGAACACATTTCCTGCTCTACATTGGTGCAGTCAAGATTTGCAACTTTTGTACCTAGTTTATGACATCACATTAGGTTCCAAGTATTTGGAAATGTTGGATGGGAAAAGTGATGGTTTTCTTCTTTTGCTTTGTGCAAAAATATGTCATCACTGAAGAGCAGCAAACTGACAAATCCTCTGTCATTAAAGCATAAACATGTGCTTTTGTTCAAGAACACTAGATTGGTATTCCTTGTAACTAAAAGTTAGAGTGAAAGCAACATTTCTTCTATTCTAGTCTGTATTTTGTCATGTTTATTTCATATTTACTCTGACCACATTTAAGAACTGACTATTGAAAAAAAGTCTTTAAGTCATTACAGTTTATACTTTCTTTCTTTTTTAGATTATTAACTTATTCATCGCTGTCATTATGGACAACTTTGAATATCTAACAAGAGACTGGACCGTGTTGGGTACTCACCATCTAGATGAGTTCAAGAGAGTTTGGTCTGACTACGATCCAGAGGCCACGTATGGCGCCTTTCTTCCCCTGAATGTTGGGGTCCTGTGTCCCCATCATTTTTTCCAAAGTAGGACACTCTCATCAGTTATGGGTTTGTGTGTGTTTTGCAGTGGTCGGATCAAACACATCGATGTGGTCACTATGTTACGGAGGATTCAGCCCCCTCTTGGTTTTGGAAAGCTGTGCCCCCACCGTGTGGCGTGCAAAGTAAGGTGGCACTCACCTTCAGTCCTGCAGACATGTTCTGGGTCACACCAGCAAACGGATCTGTCTTGTTCTGTGCGTTCAGAGGCTGGTTGCTATGAACGTCCCACTGCATGCCGATGGGACGGTCACTTTCAACGCCACTCTGTTTGCTCTTGTGAGGACTTCACTTAAGATCAAGACTGAAGGTGACCCATCCCTCCATCCCTCCATCCATCCATCCATCCATCCATCCATCCATGCATCCTGGACTTCCATGCTGGAGTGCTGCTTTTATTTCATGTTAGAGTTTTTTTTTACATTCTCAGGACCCATTGATCAACAGAATGAAGAACTGAAGATTATTATAAAGAAGCTTTGGAAAAGGACAAAACCTAAACTCATTGATGAGGTCATTCCGCCCCCTAGAGGTAAATCACAAATATGCAACCTCTGCTATCTCACAAATCATCCCATGTGAAAATTTGGATTGCATGTTTAGTTAGGATGACTGTGTTGCAAAATTATTTGTATCTAAGCTCGCAGCTGTATAGGAGTTATTTTTATAAATGTTTGATACTTTTTTGCATAAATTTATAATTATTCTATCATTCTAAAAAGTTTTTTTTTGTTGATGTTCTGAAACACATTTTTAAAAGTTGTAATTGTAGAATTTCTGCAGAAATGATTGCCTTTAAACGAGCATACATATGGGCCAACAGGGGTTTGTTTTATTAACTTTTAAT
Source organism: Adrianichthys oophorus (assembly GCA_036245035.1). NCBI lineage: Eukaryota > Metazoa > Chordata > Actinopteri > Beloniformes > Adrianichthyidae > Adrianichthys > Adrianichthys oophorus. The sequence goes on from BSAI01000015.1 coordinate 19,044,290, forward strand.
TTTAATTACTATTAATTTGTCCTAAAATCAAATCAAGGCTTGTATTGAAAATAAAAAGTAAAGAAATGATTTTGAAAATGAAGTTACCTAAATAAATGTAATTATCATGCGCTGAGTGATTACCCACTTAGAAAAACACTTTCCTTTTCAGGGGATGAGGTGACAAGTGGGAAGTTTTACGCTAGCTTCTTGATTCAGGATTACTTCAAAAAGTATCGCAAAAGAAAAGAGAGAGAGAGGAAATCTAAGAAGAAAGACAGGGCAGCAGCTCTTCAGGTAAGAGTGCTTTTTCTGCTTCAGAAATCTGCCAGACAGCTTTTATTGGGAAAAAAAATAATGGAAAGAGATTAAATATCACAATATGTAAAAACTCCACATTTACACCTGATAGGAAGATATTCGGTTGCCTACCTGACAGGTTGATGATTTTGCACTGACCATGTTTTTTGAACATTTGCATTGTTTGACCAAAATCAAAATCCTCCTTTGTGTACATGTGAAAAAACACATTCCTCCAGATGTGGAAACATCTAAGCTATAGAAAACTTCAGAATGGCATTTCACATTTTAATTTCATAAAGTTCAGCCCACCGTTGGTTTTCCACATCAAAATAATTCAAATTCAATATTACTGGAACAGTCTACCACACTGTATGGTCACATGTCTTTGCTAAATTCATAGTGATTCTACACATTGGACTGAAATGATGAATTTGATCCTTTTTTTTGCTGTCATCATATGTGTGTCCACTCTGATGGCACTTGGGTGTTTTTGCTTAGTAAAATAAACCTACCATGCTTCAGTTCAAATGGTATTTTCCAAGATCAGTTATTGACCTGTTTAATTTTGAGATGATTTCAATTACACACTTTACCTCAGACATATTAATCTGGTTGGATGGTAGGAATATAAATCGATTCATTAATGAAGTTGATTAATCACTACATCCCTACTAAAAAAGCCCCTAAAAAGTAAAAGGGAAAAAGTAGTTGTTGTCATCTTGTTTGGTTTCCAAACTATTGCTTACTCTTTCTCCATCAGGTTCATATAAAAACAATGCAAAAGCGTGCTCTTGTGTTTTTGTTGTTGTATCATTGGTTTTGTTAAATTTTTGTAAAACTTTGTAGCCAACTTTTTTTTTAATGAAATGACTTGGGTTTTTTTGCATTTTTTTAGCAAGGCCTGCGCACGCTGCAGGACCTGGCCCCAGAAATGCGCCTGGCTATGGCCTGTGACCTGGATGAAGAAGAGGCCACAGAGGGTGAGATGACAGGGGACGAGATATTTGATAGTGAGGCTGGAACTTCAGTGAACACCACACCGGCACCCACACCAATGCCACCCCTGGAGGTGCTGGTGGAACAAACCGCTGTATTAATCGAACCCCAGCCTCAGGTAGGCAATGGAGGAGTAATCACCGAGCAGGTAAACGGCCTGCAGGAGCATCAGAGACCAGGATCAGAGCTGGCGGGGGTCAGCGTTGTTACAGAGCAGCCTCTGTGGTCCGAGCCTCTGCCTGTCAGGTACTATAGAGGTTCATCCCTAAAAATGTTCACCTTCATAACGTTGTTTCCTGATTCCCTGATCTCTGTTTTCAACTCTCAGGATGGTCTCCATCAGTGAGTCTCCTCTTCCTCCTCCCCCGGATTTGCTGGTGGAAAGTGAGCCAGCTGCTGAAGTGGCTGCAAGTGCAGCGACAGAACAGTTTTGTAGCAGTGAGTTGGACGCTGCAAGCTTAGCGTCAGTAGACGGGTAAGAAATGAAAGACATTTAAGGTGTTTTTCATTTAAAATAACAAGCTTACAAGCCAATGTCTTCAATCTGGCAGGTATTCCTATCCAGAACCCATGTCTCCTTTACCAACGGATTCAGGCTTTAATAACCAAAGTCTGGATACAACCAGCAGCATAGGAGAGATACCATACGACACTCCCGTTGCAAACGACTTTGTTGACAATGGCTACAATGACGGCAACATTAACGGGGACAGTGTTGCCGCAAGTCCCACTCCCTATGAAGAAAACATGCACAACGGCAATGGATACACAGGTTACCATGAGAACGGCACCGCCAGCATCAACGGTAACGGGAGTACGGTGAGCGGCTTCAATGAAAACGGCAGCACGTTCAGCGGTTACAACGAACACGGCTACAACACAAACGAGAACGGCGGCGGGCAGTTCGTCAGGAGACGCCTCCTCCCCTCCATCCCAAAAGGTGACGAGCGTATGCTCTTGTCATTCATATCTTAGTGCACAACTCTTTATCCTTTAATGTGACATCTGAAAAGAGTTCTGAAACTGCAGGATACAAATGTTCTTAAATATTTTATTCCAGACTCCAGCCTCACATTTAGGTTTACTTCCAACCAGAAACTTTTACTAAGTAGTGTTCAAATGTGCCCAATGGGGTAAAGCTGTAGAGTCCAACTCCATAAGACAGACACTATTCATTTCTAATGAGTATATACAGTATACAAAAATAATGAGTCTCTTTGATGAGGTAAAGCAGCATTTCTGCTTTTCAAGCACCATCATCAAACACAATGAAAAGAAAAAAATCCGTGAATGAAACTACACAAGAAGGCTAAAAACTTTTATATTTTTGTCTTAATAATTAAAGTTTTGGCTAACTAAACAGATAGAAATTTGCTTTAGATATGTATTTAGCATTCATTCATAAGTTGTTCTGCAAAATCCTCATAACGAGGAGATGGATTAAATGCAAAGCTTCATGTGGTTCCACACCCAGATGTGCAAATGTTCAGTTTTACTGAAGAGACATAAACGTACTGTCCTCTTATCAATATCTGCTCTCCTCAATCGTCCCCCATCAACTCCTCTAACAATATTGGCCAGTGACCCTGATGAACAACCTGAACACCCAGATTCTTCCTTTTAATTTTCAAAGGTTGAAAGATGTGGAGTAAGGGCTGAAAAATGCATTTGGTTCAATTGAAGCACAAAATTGAAAATATTTAGGATACAATTTATTTTTCACCAAAGTGGTGTAGATTGTTAAAAACACATTCTTGAATATAATTTTGAAGGCTTATGAAATATTAAATTAAATATTAAGTAAAATGTCAAATAAAGAAAATAAATATATTTAAAAAGAAAATACATTATCTGTAAAATAATGTTATATGGCATTATTTAATATGAATTATGTGGGAAAAAAACAATAATCTGCATCTCAATGAATGGCAGATTTTAGTATTTCCACTTCAATCGTGTTTCATGTTTTCCTGATGTCAACATAAAATAAAAAAACAGAAACTAAAATCAGAAAATGTGTCACTTTTGAGGTCAGTGTAAGCTAAGAGTTTGCTTTATAACAGACCTTTCTGGTAAACAAGCAAAATGACTAGAATTGTTTCCAGAAATACTGTTAAATATTCATTACAAATATGGAAGCAGTTACAAAATATTGACCAGACTTAAGTCCAAATTAGATGCTCAAGATAAATGATTGATGTACACAAAGACGCAAAGGCAAACAACCATGAAGTACCAGGTGGTTTGCGGTTTCACCTCACTAGAGCAGATCTTCAGCTAAAGTCACAGGGGAATAAAAACTTTATTTTAAGTTGAAGGCTGTTCACCAAAACCCAGAAGTAACTTGAGTTTTTGCCCTGGGGTCCTTTTGTTGTGCTATGCAGTCATGCAAATACAGAAGCTCTAAATAAGAGGTTACTGGCATGTTTAGTTACACCGGCCTTCCTGTCATTTTAGGCCGTAAGCCCACCTTCAACTTCCAGTGTCTGCAGCCACAAAGCAGTGTGGACAACCTCCCCATCCCCGGCAACTATCAAGGCAACACCTCCCCAACCAGATCCCGTCTGCAGGTAACGCCAGATCTTAGGGTTTTGGATCCTTTCATCTACTTCTGCTGGTCCTCATCCTTCGATTTTGTTCCCTCAGGCCCAGCTCAGCCTGGACTCACGGCCCAACAGTGTGTCCTCCATGTCCACTGCCTCCTGGGCAAACACGGCAGCAGCTGGCATCACCCCTGTTCCTGGCTTGATTGCCCCTTCGGGGCGGAGGGGCAAGCTCATCTATACCCCTATGATCCTTGTGGATGAATCCAGCGGTACAAGTCAGCCGCTGTGGAGCGACGGCTCTGCCAGCCTGCCATCAGGGAGGCGCTCAGGCTGGTACCCCGGCCAGACCAGGACCTTCACCAGCGTTCGGATGCCACCTTCTGTCAACCCAACCTTTGTGGAAAAAGGCAGCGCAGACAGTCTGGTCGAGTCGGTGAGTTAAGGAGCAAAGTTGAAAGGCGACTTGGATATGTCACTTTCATTTAATCATAATGGAAAGAGACCTTATGAGGGTCAGCAATTACAGTAACATACCCCTCCAACTTTAAGGATATACACAATAAAAGATATAAGATAAGATAAGATATATATATATATATATTAATACTTTTTTGCTAAAATCTGCATTTGTTTATTAACTTCTGAGTTTTTGCTAAATCAACTTTTCATAGTATAGGTGACTAAAATTTGAAAGAGAAATAAATGTTGATTGTACAATCATTCTTTTTGTCTTTTTCCTTTTTCACACCAGATTTTGATCTCTGAGGGTCTGGGTGTGTACGCCAGGGACCCAAAATTTGTGAACTTTGCCAAGCGAGAGATTGCCGAAGCGTGCCACATGAGCCTGGATGAAATGGAGAGCGCCGCTGCTGACCTGATCGCACGTGGAGCCAGCCAGTCGCTTTCCCGCTTTGAGGACGAACTAGCCGATGAAATGAACTGCGTGATTTCTTACTGACACGTGCATAAATCGCTTAAAGAATCACTTCCCACGTGCATTGCTTCTGCACACAGCTTCTGTTTCTGAACTTATACATTACGTATGAAGCACTTTGTTTATGAATGCCAAAACACTCACACAAACACACCGACTTTAAAAGCATACATAACTCTGTGATTATTTGACAGAGAAATCACCTGAGACTGTAAACCTTGTCACTTTTTTGATTGTTTTCTTTTTTTGTACTCTATTGGAAGTGGCCCCAATAAAATAAAACCTGGATATATGAAAACATGTATGACATGTAGATCAACAAAATTGTTTCAAACAGAGATGAGGTCTGTTCAAAAGCATTATAATTTAGAGAAATATTTAGGTGAACTGAATATCCTCTAAGATGCAGAGCGAAAACTTGTAGCAGAAGTGTCTCCAAATGTTTTGGATTGTTTTAATTTGTGGCTGTACCACAAACGCGTATTAAAATGTTTAATTTTTAAATGTATGTTTCATATGTTACATGTTCACTTGATAAAAGATATTGTTTGTCATAATCTATTGGTACAATAACAGGAACCGGACCCTTTATAAGAAAAATATCAAAGTTTGGGAGACCTGAACAGGCTACCTCCCCGTGCCACAGCTGCTTCCATCTGCCTGCCAGCCAGCCTCCCGGAGGCCGGCGTAGCTGATCGAGTTACTGAAGACATAAGACTGATCAATGGAATATTCCAATCAACGGCAAGTTAGCGAACAGAGAATTCAGTTTTTCCAGATGGGGGGATTTTCCACCCAACCTAGCAGTTTTGATTCCAATTTTGTAAAAAAAAAATTGCTTTGGCCAGGTGGATAAAAATGAGGCGGGTTTGAGATCGGTTCAGCAACTTTATAGCTGTATTCACACTGGACGCAGCAGGGGCATCGAGTTTCATAGTTAAGTCAATGTACAGACGCAATCTGAGGTCTTGCTGCGTGATTCCAGCATCAGGCGTGGCGTCAGTCTCGCGGTAGCATGATATGAGCACGATTTGGGTGGCAGACAAGGTTGGACACAGCTCGTCAACAAATTGGTGACTCAGCTATGAGCACGTGAAATTTTCAGTGACTTGATCAGCAGGTTGAAAACCAAATTAAATATGGCCGCTTTTTGTCAAGCGGCCATATTTAGCGGCCGCTTGGGCAGTGGGTTTGCCAGAGACTGTACCGGTTACCGTTAGGCGAAGGCGGGATACACCCTGGACAGGTAGCCATTCTGTCACAGAGCCCATGGAGCTGGCGCAATCGAGCCCACTACACTAGCCAGCCGCCCATTGAACAGCAAAACTACCCAGGGTCCAGCAGAACAAGCGAGTGTCGCCACCCAGGGTCCGGCACCAGTGGCGCCAGGGTTCGACAGCGGAGTTGCCATCAGTGTGTGAATGTGTGTGAGAATGGGTGATGGGACTGTGACTGTAAAGCGCTTTGGGCCTTCAAGGAAGGTAGAAAAGCGCCATACAAGTATACACCATTTTTACCATTAACCTTGAGCTTAAGATGTTTTCTTATTTTTATTGAGACAATAGTTTTATTTTCTAATTTTCCCCCAAACCTGCAATCTTCTCTCTACCTCTGCAAGATATATTAACAGCTGATAATTTTTTATCAAACATCTATGATAATTATGTAACACGTGTATAAAATGTGAGGCCCAAGTCAACCTGTCAATCGCTGAAAGTGAAACTATTCTTGGGAGTTTGTTTTTTTGATGTTTGTCAAAACAATTCCATCATCCATCTTACTTATAAAAACATTTATTAATTTACTGTAATCATAGAAAATTTTTAAAACATAAATAATGATAACATCTGACATGAGTCTGAAAAAACATCTCAACCCTAATGTTGATGTAGTTAATCTTACAAAAAGGGAGGTGAGAGATCTTTAAATACTTAAAATCCCTAATAATTTATTGTCTGGGTGTCAGTCAAGTTTATTAATTTATCCAACAAAAATATTAATCATTCCAATTCCAATGACTGTTGTTTTTTTCAGGTTCCCAGAATGTGGAGTTCAAGTAAAGTTGTGGGATGAGGAACGCTTTTGCTTGCTATGATTGCAAGCGGCTAAAAGCGCATTTATTGCCAGAGGAGACGACATCTTCTGTGTTCCACAACAAGAAGTTTCTGCAGAAATGTTTCCTCTGCAAGCAGGTAGAGATGCTGAGTTTATCATTGTGCAATTTCTGTCATAGAATTTGCTGTTAAGGAAAGAAAGCTGTGACCCCACCCAGACTTTAGTCAAAATAATTCATGCATCTTTCTACTTTGTTAGGCCAATCACTTCTGGAGGGATCAGCTACCAGGACCAGCCTGACACTCCGAGTGTTTTCAGTGCCGTAAACCTCTGGCAGGAAGTCGCTTCACCTCCCAAGAGAACCATGTTTCCTGTGTGGACTGCTACACAACTGATGTGGCTAAAAAGTGCCACAGCTGCAAAAGCCTAATCACAAGTCAGTCCAATTTTACCAAAATCAAATCAAAGACTATACCTTATTTCAAGTATAGGGTGATAGCCTGACTCCACCTTCAAAAAATCTCACAGACTTGACATGATCATGAAAAAAAGTAACAATTAAAAGAAAAAAACAGCTCCTTCCCCAAAGTTGCATTTTTTTTAACATTATCTTAATATTTTTTTAAATAGTATTTTTTTTATTCTCATTTGGGGGGTGAGGTTTACAATTCATCACTGTAATGTGTGATGTTTTGTGCCTCCCGTTGCCATCTGGTGGCTACATGTTGCAGTGACATGCAATCAGGGGATGCAGGTAAGACAGTGCCTCACCTACCAAGATCAGATGTATAGTAAAATAAATGTGTGTCCTCTTATCTAATCGGTGCTGAAATTAAATTCATATGTAGGATTCTGATCATTTTAATAATTTTATTCTATCTATTTTAATCTCAGAATTCCGTGTATTCATGTTGATTGTGTGCCTTTAGCTTACTCAGCGTATGCTAAGATTGTAATGCCTTGAAAGTATTTTTTTAGACATTTTTATTACACATCCTCACTCTAGATTTAATAGGTAATGTATTTTGTGTTTGGCTATTGTTTATTTTAATGTTTGGATCTAACAAAAAGCCGCACAGAAAATTCATGTGAGCTCACGTTTGTTCTTTGGTTGTTGTTAAGAAAGTTCAAGAGGAGACTATAATGTTCGGTTTTGCTCTGACTGACTGCAAAAATAATGAATGGAATATAATTAAAATGTGAAAAAATAAATAATAGTGCTCAATAGTGATCAATGCTGGCTGGCATCTATATGGCAAATAATTTGGGTTTGTGTGTTTGCAAATCTGACACAGTCAGGGCCTCACCAGCTACAAACCTCACTGCACATTACTGACATGTTGCATGTGGAAAAGTGAGGGACCCTGGTTTGGGGTGTGCGCACGCTCTGATCATCAAAGTACTGTGATTTTATCTGCAAACCTGTGAGAAGCTAATCTTGTTTTTTTTTTTTTTTTCACAAATTAAAGAATGACACAAACATTTTTTTGTGATTCTTTTTTGTTGTTGTTTTTTTTTTTCAAAGCTATTGATATAAGGGGGCGACACGTTGGCGTAGTGATTAGCACACTCTCGCCCCATAGTGAGATGGTCCTGGTTTAAATCCCAGCTGGGTTCCTTTTATGGAGTCTCCCTTAGCATTTTGAATTTTCTCCAGGTACTCCAGCTTGCTCCCACAAAACATGCTTCTTAGGTTAAGTGGTTAGCCTACGCTTCCCTAGGTGTGAGTGCTTCTGTGTCCCTGTAACAGATTGGCAACCTGTCCAGGGTGGTCTTCCGTGTCATCCATAATTTCAAACCATGACGTCTTTACCAACAGTAACCTTGGAAACAGTACACTCCTGTGTAGTTCTGGGCTGAGTCCTCACCTTTCTTGAGATCATTGAGACCCCATGAGGTGAGATCTTGCATGAAGCCCCAGTCCGAGGGGAGATTGACAATCAAGTTTAACTTCTTCCATTTTTTTTTTATAATTTCTCCAACAGTGGATCTTTTTTCACCTTGCTGTTTGGCATTTTCTCCATAGCTCTTTCTAGTCTTGTAGAGGTCTACAATTTTGTCTCAGGTGTCTTTGGACAGCTCTTTGGTCTTGCCCATGTTAGTAGGTGGAATCTTACTGATTGTATGGTCCAGACAGGTATCTTTATGTAGCTAACTACCTCAAACAGGTGCGTCTGATCTAGGATTATAAGTGAAGTGAAGGTGGACAATTTAAAGGCGGACAAACAGGTCTTTGGGGGTCAGAATTCTAGATGATAGACAGGTGTTCAGAAATGTATTTGCTTCAATGTAAATCATATAAACACAAATAAACGAATGAATGAAAAAACCAAAGAAGTGGATTGTTGTCATCTGTATGGGTGCAAAGATGGTGGAGATGTGCTGGTTGCATAGGTGGAGGTGTTCGCTTCATATTGTGGACTCACTTTGTGATGTCTTTAAAGGAGTGCACTGTAAGGTGGTGGTTCTGTTCAACTCCCAGCTGGGTCCTTTTCTGTGTGGAGTTTGCTTGCTCTCCTCATGTATGCTTGGATTTTCAGTCAAGCTTCCTCCCACAGTCCAAATACATGCTTCATAGCCTAATTGATGACTCTAAATTGCCCCTCAATGCGAATGTGAGAGATTGTGTTGCTCTGCAACAAACTAGTGACCCACCTTTGCCCAAAAGTAGCAGCACCGTGACCCCAAAAGGGATACAGCAGGTTCTGAAGATGGGTGGGTGGACTTTAGGAATCTGGAGTTGCAATTTACAGTGTATGTCACACATATTTTCGAGACAGCTGATGGAGGAGCTTGGAAGAAAATTGGACATTCACTTTTTAACTTGCTATAAATCTATTGCTTTCACTCTTCTCATACAGTAGATTCTGTTCTCCAAAAAAAAAAAAAAAAGATTTGTGAAACGTACATCCAAAGTCAGATGTGTTTGAGTGGCTTGCTTCCCCGACCTCCCTGCTTCCCCCTAACATAACGGTCCGTGTCCATTTGAGCGTGAACCATCTCCATGCGCTCCTTCCTTCATGATGATCCTCCGGGCAATCTGTGCTCTCTTAGAATAAAGCCGCGCTGTGATTGGACAGACGGACCCACTCCTCTCTACTCCAGCTCCAGCTCCTGCTCTGACGTCAGCACGCTCCAACGCAGTCGCTCAGCTGGTGACGCAGCCCAGCTCTTCCTCACGAGCAGCATCCTCCCTCCGGGCTGTTCCGGATGAGACGCCTCCCTCCCTCCGCATCTCTGATCCTCTTATCAGCGAGTAAGCGGCCAAGATGGATGTTGTAAACCAGGTAAGGCTTCGGGGAGGAAATCATCAGTTAGGGATCTTTTTATATACATATGTATATTAGCAGTCGCAGGGATTAATTGCGCGTTTAGAAATAATCACAACAAATTAATAATACGATCATCGGTCATCCTATTTTCTGTGCATCACCGTCCGAGCTGCCATTATTAATCAAGCATTCAGGGATTCTCCGGGAAGAGGAGAATGCATATTGGTCCGAATAGGCGGTGGAAATCCGCCTTTTCTCCCGTCGTGTGTTCTGAAGCTGCGGTCGGTGTGGCAGCGCGGCCCGCTCACCGTCAGTCTGTGTGTGGAGGCTGTCCAGAGACTGCTGCAGCAATGACATTTAGCACAAGAAGGGGACAATGCCGCCTCGTTTTTTTTTTACATTTATTCATTCTTTGTTAAGTACCTCCATCTCTGGAGAGTGCGACCTAATTGATTCAGATCGTCTTCATTGGTTTGTTGTTGCTAAGACAACAAAAAGGAGGATAGTGCGGTGGAGATCCGCAGTGGGCCCAGCGCGCAAAAGCCCTGCGTCTGGATTGCTCCATTTCTGAGGATCTTTTGTGTAAGATCAATGATTAAACAAACAAAAAAATATATACAAACCCATAGAGGGAGATTTTTTTTTAAAAAAAAGGTTTTAAATCAAGCGTCAGATGTTTAATATGGATGCCTGGCACCCCCTCCCCCCCTCCCCCGCCCTTACAGGATGAGAGTCCAGCTCCACAGCCTGAGAGGAAAGCATCACTGCGCGGCCATTTATTGATGCACAGCGTCGCATTCACCTACACACAGACCCGCCTGCTCTCTGAAGACGGCGACCCCGCTCATAAATGAATCAACCCGAATGCTACAAGAGAGCGCAGGGGCCCGTTAATCAGCTTTGTCTTAATTGTAATGCTGACAGCAGCCCTGTCTCACACTCACATCCACCCTTTCAAAGCAATCTCACAATTGCCCCACTGCTTTTCATTTATTTATTTATCATTTGAGACCACAAATGCACCAGCTGAGGCGGGCGACTCACTGGCAGATTGCTGCTCCACACAAGCAGGTGCCCTACAGGCCAGTAGGATGAGGATAAGATCAAGCTCCTCTTTTATAATTAGCATCCTCGTATCCACATATTTCCTATCTTGCATTATTTGAGAAGTGAGATAAAAATGAGCGAAAAATACAGAAACATTTCCTTATTTCTAATTTCTTGTTTTTGACAGCTGGTGGCCCAAGGGCAGTTTACAGTAGTCAAGCAACCATTAGGATTTATAAAAATTCTACAATGGGTAAGTCCTGCAAATAAATTCCATTTTTTAATGCATGGATGTTAACGATTTGCTGATGGGTTTGTGTTGCAATTCTGTCACTGAACAGTCAAAGATTGTCGATGAACTTTGCAGACCTTCAAACTTCTCCGGTATCCTGGTGTCATGGTGACGTTGCCCTGATGGGGCTGAACAGGAAATACCACCGGAGCTTATTGCATCACAGTTGTAGTAGCAGTGCGTCTGGCAGCAGAGGGATTTAGTCAGAGGACGCAACCTCTGTACGTTGCTGCAGGCTTCTGATGTGCAGCCAAATTACAAAAGATGACAGGTTATTATTCTGCTGTGTTGAGGCCGTGATAACTACATTAAAACAATAGTTATTTTGACAATGTGATTGTCAAAAAATATTTCCACAAATTCAGATTGAATTTTTTTTTTTAATGAAAGCCTATCATTACTATTTTAAGCTAACATTTCAAAGAAATGTCTGTAGCCTGCATGTTTTAGAAATGAATGTGTGTCATCCATATGATGCTTGTTTTCCACCTCTATGAGCAGCACATTTAAAGGAGCCACTTCAGGGTTGGTTCAGCTCGTGTGCAGGTTTTTTTCTTGCCTATCCCCGAGGGAATAGAGAGAGTAGGTGTACTGGTTACTCATACAATGAAAGGACAGTATGTTGTGGGGCTTTTTGTTTTATTTTTCTTTTTAAAAGTCATTAATTTAATCCAGTTATGGTTCTTAACACAATAAAAGCACTTTCCAAAGGTCACCTTGAGATCCTGGTTCCCTTTGACAACAGATGTTTGCTCTAAATCATCACAGATTTTTCTTCTGAGGTTATAAATTCATCATCTTGAGTAAAAGAAGCCCCACCCATGGGGTGGTTTTGCAGTATTTAGCCCTCCTCACATCCGTGCTTCTATAAGCTCCCAACCTAGCTGACAAGGCTTGTGCCAAAGTCGTGTTGACAGGGCTCCGTGCTGCAGATATGCTGGAGAACAGTCAGAGGCGTGACTCTGTAGTCCTTCCCTGGAGCTGTGTGAGTGTGTCCACACCTCATGGCTGCCTCCCTGGGTCACGGGAAACCAACCACCAATCAGAGGGCTTGCTCAGGAGGCCAGGGCACATGAATCATCTGTTACCGTCAGGCTGGAGGAGGAGCTGCCTCTCTTTCTGGATTAATATGGGCATACTTCACCTGCAACACATTGGGGTTTTTTACGAGGAGCGAGAGGTGCCAAACCTCAGAGAAATTTCTCCAGATTCTTGAGCAGCATCCAGTGAAAACATGAAAAAGCTGTTACATTCTTGTGAACAGCTAGTCTAATGTGAAGAGATGAGTCACACCAAGTGGACCTGGCTTGTCGGTGGGCTGAGTGAGTGCTGTCCATTTTACTCGTGACATAAACGCTCAGCACCATGGCTTTGCTCACCTCTTGGAGCGACCCCGCCATCTCTCTGTCTCTGGGGGTGAGGGGCAGGGGAGTGCTGACATTGCTTAGATGTGACGGATGTTGTAAGACATCGAGTTCCCAAATTCGGCTTGCATATAAAGCTCAGAGGAGAGGACAGCCCACCTCCCGCCTCTTCTGCTGCTCCAACGGCGCAGCTGCGGCGGATTTAATCTGCATTTAAATTTTCTGCTCTGACTCATTCTCTAAAATCATTAAAAACTGTTTGTGTGAAAGCAAAAAATAATGCTGTTTTATTTGCTGTGGTATCATATCTGTTGAGCTGCAAAGGTAGTAAATCAGTTATTTGTGAGAGATATGGTTTGGGCTCTGTGTGACTGCACAGCTTGTGGTGGATTAGGTTTGTGCATTTTCCTGCCTTGGTATTAAAATGTGGAGCTGTTCCTGCACTGACTATTGACTAAGTATGGAAATCCTCAAAAGCTTTACCTTGATAAATCTTTTTTTGCACTTTAAACAGTTACTTTCTACTTTTTTTAAGAACACCAGAGAATAATGGTGTGTAAGCAGCTAAAGCTGATAGATAGTCTGCGTGAAGACTGTGCATCTTCTCAGCACACAGGAGCTGACAACCATCCAGCATACCACGGAGAGATAGAAACTAGCTTCGTCGCCATGGGTGACGCTGCCAGAAGTGTTACTGTGGCACCTAACACTTTGTTTTCCATCGTTCCTTTTCTCAGTCTTGCTTCTCCTCCCACTCATCCACCACCACAGAAGTACAGTTCTGAATGGTGCACAAATGGCCCTCTGGTTTTAACTCAAGCTGGCAGCTAACCTTCCAGGGATGCCAGAAACAGTCTGTCTGTACTAGAATGTCTGCTGAGACTTTTCTTTTCCCTGTGTGTGGTCACACTGAGACGTGGGGAAGTGGGAAATGATAATCCACTGTTCCACACTAGCATTTGTGATCATTAAGACATGCAATGCTGGATTGTTGGATTGCCGTAAACATTATTGCAGAGATTTCTGTTCCCCATGAGATGATTTTTAAGAACTTATGTAACATCATTGTCAAATTAAATGCACTTGTTCAGCAAATGCTGAAATACTGATAATGGTGCCTGAAGATTTTCGCAATTACATGTATTTTTACAGAGCTGAAGGGTGCTTGGGGATGTCTGTATGTATTCTTTATATGCTCTTTAAGCATAAAAAAAAATCATCCAGAAAAATTAAAGTACTAGAGACACTCTGTGGAAGTCAATGTTTACTTTTTGTTCTATCTAGAGGAAGAAAAACAAGGTTTCAAGTGCTAGCAGTTTCATATTTATTTTAATAAATGTCACAGGTGAATAGCAAAACAATAAATTCAGCCAAAAATAGCAGTAAATAAATACGAATCATATTTATTTTTAGCATAACACACAGAATCCCCCTGCTCATAGTGTGCGTGGTTGTGCTTAAACTGCAGTTGCTGCTCCTGCTGTAGATATTGATTAAAAGCCTGGCTGCAGCAGCATTTTATCCAGTTATTCTATGACTGCTTCATCCATCCATCTATCCATCCATCCATCTTCTTCCACTCATCAGGGTTGCGGGGCAGCAGTCTAAGCAAAGATGCCCAGACTTCCCTCTCCCCGGCCACTTCCTCCAGCTCCTCTAGGTGGATGCCGAGGTGTTCCCAGGCCAGCCAAGAGACATAGTCTCTCCAGTGTATCCTGGATCTTCCCCAGGGCCTCTTGAACGCCATCTCCAAATCCACAGAACACCAATGGACTGGATGAGCAAACTCCCACAAACCCTCTAGCATCCTAAAGAGGGTGTAGAGCTGGCCCACTGTTCCACGACCAGGACAGAAACCGCACTGTTGTTTCTGGATCTGAGGTTCGACTATCGGCCGGACTCTCCTTTCCAGTACCCTGGCATAGACTTTTCCAGGGAGGCTGAGGAGTGTGATTCTCTCCGATCCCCCTTCTTGAAAAGGGGAACCATCACCCCTGTCTGCCAGTCCAGTGGTACTGTTCCCAATTGCCACACGATGCTGCAGAGATGTGTCAGCCAAGACACTCCCACAGCATCAAGAGACATGAGATACTCAGGGCAGGCCTCATCCACTCCCGGTGCCTTACCACAGAGTTAGTCATTGACTACCTCGGTGACTTCAGCTTGGGTAATGGACAGCTCCACCCCAAAAGTCCTCATCCTCTGCTCAAGAGAAGGCGTGTCAGTGGGATTAAGGAGATCCTCAAAGTATTCCTTCCACCACCTGACAATGTCCCCACTTGAAGTCAACAGCTCCCCACCTGTACTGACAACGGTGCTTGCAGAAAACGTTCCCCTCCTAAGGGCGCTGGACAGTTTGCCAGAACCTCTTTTGAGGCCAACCGATAGTCCTTCTCCATGACCTCCCTGAACTCCTCCCCGAGCTCCACCACCGTTTTTGGGGGGTGCCGCCACGACAGCCACCAGAGACCTTACTATCACAGCTTCAAACAGCAGCAGAGACAATGGAGGTGGAGAACATGGTCCACTCAGACTCAATGTCACCAGACTCCTGCGGTAGCTGTTTGAAGCTCTTCCGGATGTGGGAGTTAAAGACTTCCCTGACACAGGGCTCAGCCAGACATTCCCAGCAGACCCTCAAAGTATGTTTGGGTCTGCCAAGTCTTTCCGGCCTCCTTCCCCGCCAGGAAATCCAACACACCACCAGGTAGTGATCAGTGGACAGCTCTGCCCCTCTCTTTACCCGAGTGTCCAAGACACAAAGCCAAAGATCGGCTGAAACGATTACAAAGTTGATTATTGATCTCCTGCCGAATGGGTCCTGATGTCAAGTGTATTGATGGACAAACATGCTGTTTGGTATGAACAAACTATGATGACCACAGAAGTCCAGCGGCAAAACACTGCTCGGGTTCAGATCAGGGAAGCCATTCCTACCAATCATGCCCCTCCAGGTGCCACTGTCGCAGCCAAGGGGGCATTGAACTCCCCAAGAGAACGATGGAGTCCCCTGTTGGGGCACTTTCAGTACCCCTTTGAGAGACACCAAGAAGGCCAGGTACTCCAAAATGCTGTTCGACCTGTAAGCCACAAACCCCAATCGGAGACCTTTTGAGGGACTGAGTTTCAGAGCCCAGACTGTACATAGAGGTGAGGCCAACTATATCTAGCCGGTACCTCTCAACCTCTTGCACAAAGTCATGCTCCTTCTTTCCTTGAGTGGTGATGTTCCATGTTCCAAAAGCCAAGCTCCATGACTGGGGTTTAGGCCACCGAGGCACTTACCTCCGACTGCCACCCACATTGCATCGGCCTCTTCTGAGCTCTCCTGCAGGTGGTGGGCCCACTGGAGAGTGATCCCACGTCGTTCCTTCGGGGTTTACCCGTGGGAGGAGCTCCGGCCACCAAACGCTAGCCTGTGAGCCCCAAACCCAGGCCTGGCTCCAGGGTGGGGCCCTGGTGACGAAATCTTGAATGGCACTTCTCATAAAGGGTTCCTAAACCGATCTTTGTCTGGCTCGTCACCCAGGACCTGTATGCTGTGGGACACCCTACCAGGGGCTGAAGCCCCAGACAGCTTAGCTCCTGAGATCACTCAAGCTCTCAAACCCCTATGACTGCTGTACTTAAAGGATTTTTGTTTTTTGTTTTTATTTTAATCTCTACAAGTTAGAACTCCTTAAATTTATTCTTTTTTTATTACCACAGTGTTTGTCAGAAACTTTTCCCTTACATTTTAAGGTGTTTTTTTTTCACCGCTAGATTGCATCATTAAAGCCTCTTGAATATCTTTCTAGAAAAAGGAGCACCTTGAGGCTCTATAATCCAACAAACGGCCAAACCTTTGGATCAGATACACTAAATGATTACTGAAAATACTTCACTTTCTTGGTTTAAAACCAAAACCTTCATGAGACTAGACCTCAAAAGGATATGACATGTGCATGTGAGCTCATATGCGGAGGTGTGACAGTGCGTGTGTTCCTTTGTGGCAGCTTGTAGTTGAGTATTCGGTGACAGATGGTCGTGTACCTCGACCAGATTAATGGTGGGATTGTCCGTCCAATTGGATCTGGCCCGCTGTGTTGGAAGGGTGTGGTTAAAAATAGTCTGACTTGTTTAATCTGCTGTGTGTGTGAGAGAGAGTGTCTGTCTCCATGCATTTGTGTATGTGACCATAGGTAGGTCCTGACCTCCCTGTGTGTTCCTGAAGTAATCAGCTGGCAACCTTTGAATTAATATACAGGCAGGAATGTCCTGGAAACATAAAAAAATAACCCAAAAAAATCTATTGGTAACCATGGGAACAGGTGCAGCCCTTACTGTGCAGCTTTTTGATAGCGCTGCATTGATTTGCACTCTCTGTGAATGTATTAGCAGTTTGTCGGGATTGGTGGATCATGGCCGGCCTGCTGAAAGCACACAGAACTGAAGCCCAGACCCACTGAAATATTTAGGAATACACATAATATATAGGTTCTTCACTCAATAAAAGGATAAATTGTGCTTTTTAACATTTTGAGGAAGATGTCCTTTGTGAGTTGTCCCCTTTAGCAGGTCCTTTTTTATGTCTTTTAGATCTTTGCAATCTTCGCCTTCTCGACGTGCGGCAGCTACTCTGGCATGTTCAAGCTGAGTGTGGAGTGTGAAAACCCATCGTACGGTGACCTAGGCATAGAAGTAGAGTTCGAGTATCCGTTCAGGTATGTAATTCAACACTGGAAAAACAGAATCTCAAGAAAGAAGACAAGAAATTTTCTTTTATTTTCTGTTTTGCAAGAAAATATTCCTAACAAAAACATTTTTCAACGGCAAAATAATCTTAGTTTGAGAAAACATGTCTTAGTGACTAGAATTTGTTTCTTGAAATAAGAATTCTTAGTAAGACAATTTTTTTACCCCTTTGGCAGATTTGAGTGCTTATTTAAAGAAAATCTGGGTAAAAACGTCTCACTTCCCACTAGTTGCAGGATGTTCCATACCTAATATACATCTACTGTAGATGTCCACAGGACATCTCTGACAGAGGGAGAACATGCAAACTTCACACTGTAAGGTCACAGCCAGGAGTTGAACCAGGTTCTTATTGCTGTAAGGGGAAAGAGCTCACCACCATGCCACCATGCAACCTTTTCAATTATAGACAACTAGTAATCGCAAAGTTCTATATTCTAAGAAGTAGCAAATATTTCTACTGACATGTACCAGGGGTTAAAGGTCAAAGCAACAATCCAGCATTTATCTTTCTGTTTAGATTTTTAACTTGTCGTATAACTGAATTGAATGATTGAAAATGAAAGTTTTATTCTATTGTTATAGTGGATTCTTATTAGAATGACATTAAAGCCCATTTTCTTATCTTCTGCTGGACAACAGTGTCTAGTTGCTGTTCAAAAAAAGTGGACTGTACACCAATATTGTCGCGTTTGTATTTGAGTCAAAGGAGAAAAAAATGACGGGACGTTAAAATCACAATGATAGAAACAAGTTTGATTTGGCTTTTCTACTTTATTTCTAGTAAATGTTTAAAAAAGTCTTCTAATATACATCTAAAAATATCAAAAGATTAGATGTCTACAAGTAGATGTGTAGGAGACCTTTATATGCAGAACACTATTGGTAGACATCTCATAGTGTAACAAAATATAGATGTCCTGTAGACATCTACAAAAAATGACTATTAGTTATCTAATAGACATATATTAGATCATTTTAACAGACATCTTGTGTCCAATGGGAAGAAACTACCTAAATGGCGTGTTTACAACGCACAAGGCATGATGGGACTGCAACGCATCTAGCTGTGAGAAAGTCATCTGATAGAGATCTAAACGGCAATATGCAACAGACCTCTAGGACTTGATGTTCATCAGATGCATAATGAATATCTATAGCTGTAAGCATTGAACTAGCCATGATTTGGATACCTTATAGATGTGTCCATGCCTAGTGGCTTATTTCTAAGGGGTCTGTTTTTACAGTGAATAATAGATACAAAATATGTTTGCATCAAAGTAAAATCGCATTTTTTTGTTTGTTGATTTTCCTCAGTTCAACATTTCAGTCTAAAACTTTGTGGAAGGTCAATGAAACAGATTTATCAATAAAAAAAATGTCCAAACCAAATGATTACACAACATGAAATGTTTGAGACTAATATGTATGTTTGGTCAGTAGCTGTTAGCAGAATAAGTTATTACAAATGCAAATGTCCTCACTGGCTTCTGTAGTGTATTTATTTTTTAATTTTAATAACTTCAAAAATAAATCAGAATCTGTTAGTCTGAGGGCTTAATGTTTTTCAGTGGCATTGTAATATTTAGTTTTTTTCTTTGCCGAATATCACTGGCATTTAAATTTAAAGATCCATCTGTAACTAAGAAGTCTGTCACACAACTGAGATGATAGGAAGCCAATAAAAGCATATATAATGGTCAAAGACTTTCCAATTATGGGGTGGTAACATTAACTCATGGAGTGAGTGACATGAAAGACATTATTCTTTCTTAAAAACCTATTTTTGGCTGTTTGAAGCGCTGTCTTGTTTGCTTCAACTTCAGGTGGAAATGGCAACCATCATGTCTTGATTTCATTTTATAGTGTGTTACTTTTTTTATGAATGTTTTATAGGTGCATCACATATTGTTTACATTCTTTCAGTTAAAGGTTCCTAATAGTTGTGACAATTTGGAGTTTGACGTTTTGTCCAATATTACAAGAACCGCCAAGCCTGCAACTTGAACATCCAATCAGTGGATTAACAGACAAATGCGCAATGTAATCACCAGTAAAGTTTGAAATCACAGCCTTTAGCTTAACCAACCCAGATTTCTATTTCTAATGTTTCTGGTTCAAATATGGTTTCAAGATTTCTGTCATTTAAGTCTTGTTAAAATATTTTACAGAACTTTGCTGTTTCTGTCATTCATCTCAACTTTAATTGTTGATCATCAGCGATATCAGAGAGTCAAAATGAGGTTTAGGATAGACATCTTTTAACTGTCACACAAGAAAATTACTCATTGTGTCCACAAAGACTATGTATACTTTCGCAAAAGCTGACTATGCTGCATGAATGTAAACACTTTAGTAAACTACAACAGCAATAGGTTACTTTTTTCTCCAATATTATCTGGTATTAATACAAATGCTTTCACTTGATTTCTTTTTGTGACCATTAGAGTAATTTTATTTGCTGAGGAACACGTTTTATCACTCTTTACTGCTTTGAACTGTGCTGGAAAAACAGCTTGACTTGCGTATGTTTGGCCTGCCTCCGTGTTGTTCTCAGGCTCCATCAGGTTTACTTTGATGCCCCTACCTGCAAGGAAGGAAACAAGGATCGTCTTTTCCTGATCGGGGACTACTCTTCGTCAGCTGAGTTCTTTGTCGTCATTGGTGTCTTCTCCTTCCTCTACTCCATGGCAGCACTGTCCGTATACTGTTTCATCCTCGAAAAGTACCGCGAAAACAACAAAGGGGCCCAGATAGTGAGTTTTTTTCTTTCTTTTTTAGTTACTTCGAGAAAAAAGCTCTCTGCATTGAAATTTAACTTTTTTATGTATATTTTCTTCATTAAGTAAAGAGAAATCATGCATATTTTATGGAGGTATTAGCTGTTGTATTGCACAACAAAGAAAAATTCAAATAATCAGAAGTATAAAAAAGGGTTGGGTTGAAAGTTGATAACAAAAATAGAGGATCAAACAAATTTGGTTTTAATTTTAAAAACATTGTATATGTTGCAAATGTGGCTCTGCAACGGACTGGTGACCTGTCCAGGATGTACTCCGCTTTTGCCCAACAGTAACTGGGATAGGCTCCAGATACCCCGTGGGGATTCAGCAGGCTAAGAAGATGGATAGATGGATGGTGTAAATGTGCAGGTTATTCAAAGAGCAGAATATGGATACAATTTCTTTAAACTTGGCTCAGAATGTTTTATTCATAAGTATGTTTATTATATTTACACACAAAAACTATGATGTTCAAAACCTGGAAAAAGCTTTAAAGCAACATCTATTACAATTAGAATGTGGACAGTTTTAAAGGATGGAGAAATTCTGCTTTGTTCTCATGCGCAGGACTTTGTTGTGACGGCGGTGTTCTCCTTCATGTGGTTGGTGTCCTCATGTGCTTGGGCTAAAGGCCTGTCAGATGTAAAAACAGCCACTGATCCAGAGAGGGTCATCCTTCTCATCCCAGCCTGTGATGAGAAAGGAAATCGCTGCCGTGAGGTCTACGATCCCAGAGTCTCTGGCCTTAACACCTCTGTGGTAGGTATCAGAGTTACCAAGAGTTTTTATGAAAACAGGAGAACTGACAGCACATGCACCTGCTTTCCTCTGCGCAGGCTTTTGGCTTCATTAACCTGATCCTGTGGTTGGGAAACCTTTGGTTCATCTTCAAAGAGACCGGCTGGTTGGCTGCATTTTCTGGAACCTACGTTCCATCCCAGGAGAAACAGCCGGCTCCCGATTCCTATGGCCAGGGAGGCTATGGACAGCAGGACCCTTATGCCGGATCCCAAGGGGGATACCAGCCAGACTACGGTCAGCAGGGGGGTTATAATGAGGATGGAGGTTACAACCAGGGCTATGAGCAGCAGCCCACCTCCTACTCTAATCAAATGTGAGCCTGTCCAACAAATGGAGGATGGTGAGTACACAACAGAGTACACTGCATACAATAAATGATTTACTTTTTCTGCAATGAGGTGTAGCTGATTTGTAGATAAACACACTTTTATGTTCACATTTGGTGTTTTTTATATGTTAAACTCTCCTAAAAAAGACAATTTCATGCTCTTGTAAGACCTTTAACTTTTCATCTCACATACCTTTACACTTCCAGTGATTTTTGCAGTCACTCAATAAGCCCAGATTTTGTGAAAACTCATATCAGTCCCCATTCAAAGTATATCCCCCCTCAGTGGTCTACTATGCTCCCTCCCCTTTGATTCCAGGGTTCTATTCAAAAATAGTATGGCACCAAGATGGTCAAAGTTCAGAAATTCTCCTCTTTTGATTGGCTTACATTGTTCCCTGGCCAATCCAGCCTTTCCAAGTGTCTTTTAACATGTATGTCCCTCAAAACTAGAAACACACTCCTTGGGAATCTTTACTGACAAAATTCTCTCCAGCACAACAGACACAAAATAATATCTCTGTCAGCCACACATGCTGGAACCGACTGCATCGTTCAAGTATTTAAGACATCATTGGGACTGAATGTCCTCCTAAAAGAAATGTGGAAACCTAAACAAGGCTTAATAAGTTATGTTTTTGTTAACTTTTACTCAAAAAAATGCATTGGATTCAGATTTTTTTTATGTTTAAATCATGTTTATTGTCCAAATATAAAATTATAGTTGGATACTTTACTCAAAAAGTAATTCCCCTTGAAAACTTTCTTTTGAAACCTTAAGAGTGTATGGGTTTCTACTCTCCATCACAATCAGTTAATAAAAAAGAGATGACATCAACTCGGTTTAGACATAAGACACAACCAAATTTTTGCCCAGTTTTTATGTTTGACCTCTTAAGACCCAGGCTCTTGTTTGATGTTTTTTTTTATTTCTCTTTGACTTGACCACAGCTAAGCAGAATTAACTACCATGGAAATATAACCCAAAATGGGATGTCCACGGATGTGGACACCTGGCCAAAGAAATGAGTTTTAAAAAATCTACAGTGAAAAAAAAGGAATTTATTATATTAAAAATCATACAAGAATGCCTTCATGTAAACAAAATGTAATGGTTAAACTGAAAATGTTGGATTATTACTACAGTTAAATAGCGAAGTAAAGTAAGCTGAATCTACAAAACCACTTTCAATTAAATGAATTTGCTTGAGTATTACAGTAGACTATGATGCATGTATCTTACCTGAGTTTCCTAATTGTAAATGATTTCTTGTTTTTTCTTTCTTTTGAAGATATTTACCAGTGCCGCCACCCCCCACCCCCCGCCCCCGTTTCGTTCTCTCTATATGTCCAAAACATGGTTTTAAAGTCATTTAAGTAGAGTCACTTTAAGATTTTTAAGTCAGATTTGTACTTATCATGTCTCTCTTGCCTCTTTGTCATTCATTTTGGCTGTCGTTTATAAAATGACTTTAGGAATTGCTTCCTATTTTAATTGATCAAAGTCCACCATCCACTGTGATGCCAGTGATAGACTTTAAAGACAATTGTTTGCTTTTTGGATTCAATCCAATTTTATTTATATAGCCCAAAATCACAACCATACAATCACAACCCGATCTTCACACCGGTATTTATGCAAAGAACATAAATCAGTCATAAAATATAAACAAACGCTGGTTCCAAACTAAACTAAACAGACTAAGCTCAACTGGCGTCCCTGCTCTTAGACCCTCCTTCACTGTGAGAAAAAACTCATTAAAAAATTTGGGGAAAAAAATCAGAAACCTCAGGGATGTCCACATTAAAGAGGGATGAAAGGTAAAAAAAAAACTCATGTTACAATACATGGAAGAACTAAGTTTTTGGTTTGTACTGGGCTACTCTGAAACCAGTTTTTCTGTGCTATATTCATGGATTCAAGGCCACCTGTAGTCTCCTGTCTTTCCAAAAAAAAAGGGCAAATATTTAGATCAAACAAGTTATTGGAGCAAACCCAATATGGCCACATTATAGCTAGAGCTGCAAGAATCACTCTTTTGAGAGATACTATTCCATTGTTGTTCACCTTTCGGCATAACCTGTCAAGGGTCGCCACAGCGAATCAGCTTTCACCGATCTGCACACTTGGTTTGGCAGAGAGTTTTTACTCCAGATGTCCTTCCTGACACAACCCTGTATTATGTCCAGGCTTAGGACCGGCACCACAAGGAGCCCCCATGTGTCTAATCTCAAATATAAAATAAAAAGATTTCTAAGAAAAAATCCCTCTCTGTACAGTTTTATTGTATGTGAAAAACCCAGGATCAAAAATGTGTAATTTTGGTCTATTTAACCTTATGTATTAAACTGAGCTGGCTCCAGCTAGTGTTTTGTTTGTTACTTGTTTTGCAGTGCAGCAGAACTCACAAACTGTTCTGTTCTCTTTGTGTCTTCGCTCAGGGTGACCTTGTGTTCTCTGGAGTGTGGTTCTCGGCTCACCTGCATTTCCGCGCTCCTCCGTTCGTCTCTCTGTGTTTGTGTGGGTCGACAGGCAGAGGGGGGTTGGGGAGGGAGGTCATAGTTAAAAGGGGGCATCACCACCAAAGGGTGCAGATTTGGCGGGTGGGAGGGTTGGGGTGGGGGTCTTTGCTGTGACATGATGTTTATTCTCGTGACGTATTTAACTGTAGAAGACAACAGAGGATTGTCTGTTTGGTTATACGAGAAAAACTTGAATACAAAACCAAAATATTAGACGAAGAACATTTAAGGGGGATCTTGTAACGGTAAAGACATTTATGAGAAAAAATTGTAGTTATATTTACCTTGGGAGAATGTATTTGTCTTTTCTGTGTAAATATCAACATGCTGATATATAGGATTCTATGTACACAGTTGAATAATTGTGCACTCCATATTAGTTGTCATACAACAAATGTTGAGCACAGAGTTATTCAATTGTAATTGCTTTGGTTCTGTTTAGGAGCTCACTTTAAACTTTCTGTTTCCTGGAACAATTCAAAACAAAGTCCTGTTTTTCATTTGAAATATCTACTTTTCTTTGCTTTTTTGCTCATTATTTTTGTTTTTCAGCATTACAGTTCAGATGTAATAATCAGGGTAAGAGTTGCTAACCGTGTAAATGCTATAAAAGAAAAGATGTTGGTCTATATGAAAACTGAGAGTAATATATAAAAATATTTGTGGTGAAAGTTGTAAGTAGGTTGTTTCGACTTTGTATATTTTTATTTTTTCTCCATTAAAAATTGCTGTTATTGCGTGGATGAGTTCTCCCAAAAGTCCTCTTGAAACGTTCCATCCTGATGTCTAAATCTCAATGAGAAAATGTAGTGA
Organism: Adrianichthys oophorus; assembly: GCA_036245035.1. Classification (NCBI taxonomy): domain Eukaryota; kingdom Metazoa; phylum Chordata; class Actinopteri; order Beloniformes; family Adrianichthyidae; genus Adrianichthys; species Adrianichthys oophorus. Next base: position 19,069,060 of record BSAI01000015.1, read on the forward strand.
GCATTGTAGCACTTCATATTTTGCTATGCTGTTCCACAAACTGCTATAGTGCTGTCCGTTTGGAAATCGTGAACCAGACAGTGAACAAGAAAATCCTTCAACGTGTGTTTGTTTGGTTGTTTTTGATGTACTGGCATCGAATAAATTTTTTTGTTGTCCTGTTTTTTCGGCCGCCTTTGACGTGATCCAGAGAGTTGTAAGACAGAATCTTGTAGTTTTTTTAACTGGTCTCTTTATCCCATGCACAGACATAAAGCAAAGGGGTGTAAGAATTAGGTTCATTACTGTTTTTTAACCTCTTAGTTTGGCATGCCGCGTGTTCTAGAGAGGCAGTCTGAAGAAACATATCCATCTACGACCATCCTGCATCTCACCTCTTTGTGTTCCAATATACTGCATGCATCCTACTCGTTTTACCCCAAAGAGCCCACCGTTCATGCACTAGGAATCTTAGGCTCTCAGCTGCAGGAAAGTGCTTGAACCTCCAGCGCATACTCATGCCTGTTGCCCACTGACAACTTGCTCAACTTAAAGCACAAAGTACATGCTGCAGTTATTACTCCTATTCGAATATAAATGTACGGCTGCCAATCCTATCTTTGAATGCCCAGAAGCATGTTTGCCAAATTATACGAGATGGGTTTTGATTTGTATCTCTGCTTCCACGATTCTATTCAGAATGGGTTGATCCTCAGTATATCATTGTCCATTGTACAGACACTTATCAAACGGTAAAATACAATCAGGGTTTTTGATTCAGACAGTATAGAAGCTACTGGGTTTCTCTCTTCCTCTAGTTCCCTTGCCCCTGTTATTTCTCTCTGTCTTTCTTTCTCTTTCACTGTAGCTCTAAATATGCTGAAATGAAATATACTCTGTTGTTAGTGGTGAATGGTGTCTTGTGATAAGCCTTTGGATAGTGCTGTGTTTAATGTGTATGATGTATTCATATTAGTATTTATGATAATGATAAATCACAGAAAAAAAAGATTAACCAAGACTCCAAACAAAATACTGCTGTATTCTTATTATATGGGATTCATTGTGAAACAAAATGAAATAAACTTGAAATTATTCTGTTGAAGGTTAATTTGTAGTTTTTTGTCCCCCATCTGCAGTCATTTATTTGTGCTCGGCTATTATTTGTGATGTTGAGTACGATGAAACTGTAAATCATGCAGCCAGAATCTGCCAGAACAGCTGAAAGGATGTAAGTTTGACTCAGCAAAGAATCACCAAACCACACAGTGTTGACACATTTCAGTGCTTTTTTGAGTTAATTCTGCATGCTGCCCTCTAGTGTTCAAATCTAGAATACATTTTTGTTTACTCTTGCCAAATTTTGAATTTCATTGCTTCACTCACTTTTTTTTACACATAAGTAGGTGCTGGAATATGTAATTAAAATAATTTTTGTGTTAGATGCGCACTCAACAGTTCTTATACTTCAAGTGCTAAAGTGTTTGATTGAACCAGAGGACAAAATTATGAAATCTTACCCATGACATTATTTCAAAGTAGCACTCTGTCCAGAGAGTTAATTATGATTTCTGTAATCAAAAAGTGTTATTTTGAGTTTTTTAGATCTGAGTTATGCAAAAACAAACAAAAAAATCGTATTATAAATAACTTTAACAGCTAGACTTAAGGTCTAATTCAGGGAATTCCCATGTGCCCTTGACTCTCCCTTTTTAAGCTTGCATCAAAGTAGTAAATGACTGATGGAGATCTAGGTCCCTGCAGAGGAACAGTCACTTATCTACATGACTTGGCAGCATAATTCAAAACAGACAGGTAAGGACATTGCACCCTAAGCCAACAGCTCTGAAAGAGCAATGCAAGAGTGTAAGAGAAAGAGGGGAAGTGAGAAGGAGGGGTGCAAAGAGCAGATCGTGCTTCCTCGTTGATATTTTGTGCACCTTTAAAAAAGGATAGATCTGGATTTGAGCATAAGAGAGATTTTTTTTTTCAATTGAAAAGTAAACTATGTAGAATTATAAATATGGTCAGAGAGTTGAGGTATTTTTGTAATAAGACTCTGGAACACAGCCAGCCAATCTTGGGATCAGGACCATCCTGGAATGTGAAGAAACAAACAGTAAAGAAATCTAAAGGACAGAAAAAACAATTCAAGAAAAACTGGGAAAACAGCTATTGGACCAAACAAACAAGAAAAAACGAAAGTGACAGCAGCCTAGGGCTCTTAAAGGAAAAGCAACCATTCTTCCCTATTAAAAATGAGCTAAATAGAGCCATAAGTTGAGAAGGTGGCACATATTTTTCTTTCTGTCATAGAAACAAGCAAAAATCAAGATGAACGTAGGTTTAATAAGTAGCTTCAAGAATTTCAATGTGTGACACTGCAGACTAAACTAAAGGGATTGAAGACTGTGTTCTGTCCACGACAACACTATGACTAAAGCAGTTACACCAGGAACAGCTATTGTGCAACACTGCTCAATATCCTCTCAATGTAGAAATACATCCATTCTATTTCCACACTGTGTGTAAAACAGATTTAAAAGCAAAATTCTTCATACTTTTTTTGGTAGACACCAAACTTTGTGTTTATTTTGACTTTTTTTAGCCCATTTAAGCATGTGAAATATGCACTAATCTTGAAAATAAGTGGTACTTAAGGGAAATCTTTATTACCCAACAGATAAAAAGCATCAGCTGACCATGGTTTAGCCCTCTGAAACAAGGGCATGAGCCGTCAGAGCCATTAAAATGGGCGTTTTATCTGGTGCTTTAAGAGTTATATCAAAAATGTCAAGTATCTCAATAGATGTGTCTTTATATAATATCAGAAAAGGGACGTTTTCTGCTAGGCTTAGGCAGTATCCCTGTAAAATATGCAAAGTATGTCCCTGACTCAAAGACTCAACTTTTGAGGAGTAATACACACAAACAGAGCCCTGGACATGACATTCAAACAAAAGAAAAACAATCAAACGGTTCCCTTTCATTATTAATTTGTCCACAAATTAGCATTTTGTGGCTAAAAACTAGCATTTTGTGCACACAAATTTGCATTTTGTTC
>BSAI01000015.1:19072112-19106973 GCA_036245035.1 Adrianichthys oophorus
TGTGGCTAAAAACTAGCATTTTGTGCACACAAATTTGCATTTTGTTCTCTCAAATTAGTATTTTGCACGAACGCATCAGTACTTTGTCCACAAATTAGCATTTTGTGCGCACAAGTCAGTATGTTGTGGCCACAAATGTGCAATTTTTGTGCACAAATTAGTATTTTGTGCCCATAAATTTGCCATTTGAGCACACAAATTAGTATTTTGTGGCCACAAATTAGCGTTTTGTGTGCACATATTTGTATTTTGCACGCAAAAATCAGTATCTTGTGGCCACAAATTTGCATTTTGTGCGCACAAATCAGTATCTTGTGTCCACAAATTGTTAATTTGAGGAAACAGAATTTTCAAGTCATTTCTTTTATGTCCTTGTTGAAAACCAGGACCTATATTTTTAGATTTTTCTTTTGATCCAGTTTAGTATTTCGTAGTTTACCATTGACTGCTCGTAAAATACATAAATTTTAAAAAGGAAAATATTGATAAATTCTTTATCGTAGCTTCAATATAAGAGCCAACGCCCCACCGAGAACTATCCCTCCTCCGCCGGGGATCCCTCCCTCGCTGCGGACACAGCACGCCTTCCACTTTCCGGAGAGCGTGATTCATCCGCCTAATTTCAATTTGAGTCAAAGAAGAAACTGATCTCGTTTTTACGCTCAACCTCGTTATTACGTTGAAATTTCGCTCCTGCAGCCGGAAACTTTGAAGGTTTATCCTCATTTGAAGTTATCTTTTTCTTTCTTTACTTCTGCGCTCCACTTGGACGTGTTTACCAAACTTCGTCGGTGAGTTTTTGGACTGAAACAAACCACGCTGCTGCTGTACGTTAAGTTTTGAGGATGGCTGACACAACTGGGACCAGCCCTGCGGCTAACTGCCTGGAGAAGCTCAAAAGTTACGTGAAGACCGCCAAAGGTTTCATCCTCTTCGCAGAAATAGTAAGTTTGCACAAACGGCTGCTCCCGAGGCTCGCTGTATTATCAAGCTAATTAATATTTCAAACGTCCTGTTAAGCGGAGTTGTGCTCTATCTATCGACAGGACTGAACTATTTTAGTGCCCCATAAGGAATTTCGGTCTTCTGTTTTTGGAACGTTTCTAAAGGAATGGCAGGCATGCGGTCTGCGGAGGTTGGAGGTCAGAGGTCTCCACCTGTCACTTTTGCTCTGCTCTTTCCTCGTTTATGGTAGATTAGTGTTCATGGCAAAAGCAATGAGGACACGTCAAATTCACTCACTGTATAGAGAAGGACAGGGGCGGACTTACCTTTTGGTAAGTTAGGTAATTGCCCGGGACCCCAAACGCTTTGGGGACCCCAAGATGAAAACTTAAAAAAAAAATGTCTAAAATCATTGTTATGCTCATTGTAATTTAACTCTGTCATAAAAAAACCCTAAATCACTGAAATGACATAAGACTGCTCATGTGAAAGTGTTTCGTCCGCCCCCCGTCCCTATGGAGCAATGGACTATTCTATCAACAGCAAATTAGAAATATATCAAATAAATTTCTTTAACATTAAAATGTGATTTTACTTTTAAATTGACATCAAAACATTTGAATTCTTGACACTGACGATGTCTAAAAGTGGATCAGTAAAGACGTTATTTTATTATTATTATTTTTTAAAGAAATAATTTATACAACCGCTGCAGAGAGCACCAAGTTTTTGTTTCCCTGGGGCCCCCAAGTCCGCCACTGGAGAGTGATCTACTTCTGTGGGCGCCTCAGGTCTTTGCACATCTGTCTTTAGTTAAGTGGAAATAAATGCAAAGGTGGGTGATGAAAAGAGTTTTTTTTAAAGCTTCCTTTCTGGTAATATTTGGGTATTTAAGCTACTTTTTTGACCACCACTAGTTTTCACATGACTGCTTTTGTTTGCATTTCACACTGTCTTGTCTCACAGCTTATTGTGTGTGGCTTTCAGTGTTTTTCATGGTCTCCTAAACCCAGTTTATTGTTAAGGCTTAGTTTTTGTTGCAGCTTTTGCCTCAGAGTTTTTTAGATTTGCACAACTTTTGCCTCTTATTGTGAGCTAATATTTGATTTCTACTTTCTGTGTCAGACATGAAAGATGCAATCAGCTCATAAAATGTCTTGTAAAGATTAAACGGCCTTATAAAGCATGGTAATTATTCACTGTAGCACCATTTTTGACTGGCATTTGCCTTTTATACTTCTAGCCTTTTCTGTCATATGTCATCCGTGCTAATCTTTAATGCAAACGTTACACACTTTATTTGGACATAATTTCAAGAACACTCATGTGTCTCACTGCAAACATAATTTAATTGGACTTTTTGGACCTCAAAAAAGAGAATTTAGATTGGTGTTTACACTAAAAAAACAAGCAATGCAGAAACCTCATCTCTGGTGGTTCAATCGCTGCTTCTTGTTTCAGCCTTGATGGCTTCCTGTGCTCTAAAGGAAAGCTCTAAATACCAAAGGAAATGAGCTGTGATAGTAGAAGCTTGAACTAGTTGACATAATGGGGAGTTGTGCTACTCAATATAAGGGGATTTTTAAAGGCCCACTCCAAAAAAATGTTTGGTCAATTTTAAAAGCATTCCCAATGGTCTTTTGTTTAGGATTTTGCCATTTATAAGTGTATTTAAATACACGTATTGTTTTTCTAAGACATGGTTTCTGTAAAGCGGTAGTAGTTCAGAAATGTTCACTCCAGCCTTGGCAATGCTCTTTCAAGTAACCACTTTCAATGTAAAGTCTATGTAATCGTACGTATATAATGTTTCGTCCTTCTGCGTTCAAAACTCTGACATTAACTTAAGTTTTTAAGACCGTTTTCCAGCTCTATGTACAAAATGCTTTTCCACTGAAGGCACGTTGAAAGTTAAGCCAGTTGAACTTTGACCAGTCATGGACTTGGCTTTTGTAGTGATGTATCGATGGTGTCCCTTCTTCTTTACTGAAGTGCCTACCGTTTTGAAAACTGACCATGAAGGAGAAATGAATAATTGTGGTTTGTGCCCGGCTGGATTTTTTTATGACACAAAGTCATTTATATTTCGAAATAAAGCTGTGAAATAAAAAGCATGTTTTGTGAAATTTGTTACACTTCGACATTTCGCACCAAGCCTCTTCCAACATGTGCTGGTATCCAGTAGCGACAGTCCTGTGTGAACACCATATACTAAACGCGCACTCACATGCCCAGTGCAAATGTAGCATCAAAAATTAATCTCTGGGATTTTTGGTGTGTAGCAAACACCCCCTCCCCTCCCAGTTGCTGAGAGTTTTCTGTTTACATGCAATCCCGCTAGCTTATGCTTAGCCCCTCATTACCTCAACCTAACATTACCCGTTCAGATTCTGAGCCAGATTCCAGCTCAGATGAAGAAAACGAAGACGTACAAGTGGATGCATCAGACTGGAATGGGGCATGGAGCTTATGGCCTGCCCAGCATGGTTTCTGCATCACAAATACGCTCTTTTTCAAATAGAATTTTTTTCCCCTGCTCCTGCTTCACAACAATTTAAACAAAGAAATACTCAGAAATCCAACTTTGAGCTTAATTTTCTTTTTATTTGTCTACCATCATCAGAAAAATGTCACAAGAACATGTCAAAAAAGACCAAAAACACAATTTTCATTGGAGTGGGTGTTCAAGTTAATTGGGAGTTGCACGTTTAATCCCCTGAGTTTTTAGCATGAAAAGCCAAAAGGTTTTTTTGCTGCAAAAAAAGCATGATAAAGCATGTTTTGAGCTGCAGACAATCAGTCATGCATGTTTTCATGGCTTGTTAAAAGTTAAGACAGCTCACACCCTCACCCATTTTTTAAAAGTGTATTAGTCATAGAGTATAAGTAAGTAGTTGTTAAAGTAAGACTTTGTATTTTCTAGTCTTGTTTTTTTAATGTAAGCAGGAAATGACAACATTTTCTTTTTGCTGAAGTTGTTAAAGTGAAATACATTTTTAAATCACACAGGATATCAGCATTACAGGGAAAAAAAGCTTAAAAAAAGGGCCTATAAGTGAATGATTTCCTTAGCAACTGTTGCTGTTTGGTATGTCTCTGCACTACAGGCCGTAGCTCCCAGCTATATTTAGCTGAGTGTTTGCAACAATGTTCCTCCACTCATTTTAAGGGAGAAGCCCTCTGGACAAAAAGGTTCTAGATGAAAATATAAAGACGCCTCTGTTAAACAGATCATTCTCTGTCAGGAGAAACATAAAGGTGTGGACATCTCTGGGCTTTTCATGTTCTGAGGGACTCTTGTGCAGTGGACGTGTGACTCTGTTAGGCGGCCTCTTCAGTGGCCGTGGCTTTCAGAGCCGCCAACTCGCAGCCAAATAGAGCTTCTTTTGTGTGGGAGCTTGTCCTTGGCTTCTTCTCTGCTGTACAGAGGCAGTCTGTGCCAGCCTCGGGGAAACACATGAGCGACTGATTCATCTGACCTGCTGGCTGCCTGTGGGCTTCCAGTGAGGGAGGGGAGGTTGAAGAGACAGATGTAAGACTGGGGCCAAGATATCAAATTCTTGTGTGTAACGTGTAGTGATTCCCCATGGTTCACAAAGGTGTCCAAGATGCACTCTGAGAAGTTAGCCAGTGTTGAAGCTTGATTTATTCAACCAAATTCATATAAATGTATATACATTTTTTATAAATCATCCCCCCTTTTTAAATTGTCCCCTTTCGTCGTTGTGCACCAGGTCTCCCTTGAAAAAGAGATTTAATCTCAATTGAATTTCCTGGTAAAATTAAGGTTCAATAAACTTTTGTGGGAGTACGCTCATCCAGTCCATATGCCTTTTGCGGATTTGGAGAAGGCCGTTCGACCGTGTCCCCCGTGGCGTCCTGTGTAAGGTGCTTTGGGAGAATGGGGTCTGGAGAGCCTTATGCAGGGCTGTATGATTGGAGCAGGAGCTTCGTTCAAATAGCCGGCAGTAAGTCAGACCTGTTCCTGGCGTGTGTTGGATACTGGCAAGGCTGTCCTTAATCACGGTTCTGTTCATAATCTTTATGAAAATAATTTCTAGGTGCAGCCACAGGCCGAAGGGGTCTGGTTTTGGAACCACAGAATTTCCTGTCTGCTCTGATGATGTCCTTTGGCTTCATCGAGGCAGGACCTCCAGCATGCATTTGGGTGGTTTACGACCAAGTGTGAAGTGGCTGGGATGAGGGTTATCAATGCTAAGTCTAAGGCCATGGTTTTTGACTGGAAAAAGGTAGTTTGTCCTCTCTGGGTGGAGTGATCCTTCCTCAGGTCAGAAATGGCTAGTCATGGAAGAGAAATGTCACAAAGTCTCTGAAAAGAAATAATTTCTTTACACAAAAAAGTGAGAGCTACAATAAGATCAGCAAAGCTTTACATATCAGTCAAAATACTGGAGCAAAAGGGATCAAAACATTTAAGAAAGATGGAAGTGCAACCATCTTGCATAGACGACCAGGTCGTCCACGGAAGTTAACATCTCGACAGGAGCTTCTTCTGATCAGAAGGGTTGAAGAAAATCACCATGCAAGTTCATTGCAGTTGGCTAAAGCAGTAGAAAGCCAAACTGGAGTGACCGTTTCCTCTGACACCATACGGCGCACACTGCAGAAGAATGGTATGCATGGGTATCGTCCACGAAGGAAGCCTCTCCTAAAGCCCATGCATAAAAAAAGCAAGCCTAGAATTTGTTAGGGGCCATGCTAAAACAAAGGAAGACTACTGGGACTCTGTACTCTGTAGTGATGAGACAAAGATCACTGTTTTTGGAACTAATGGTTTTAAAACTGTATGGTGTCGCAAAGGTGAGGATTTCAATGAAAAATGCATGGTGCCTACAATGAAACATGGTGGTGGCAGTGTCCTTATGTGGGACTGCATGAGTGCTGCTGGTGTTGGAGCTGCATTTCATTGATGGTATTATGAACTCAACAATGCATTGCTCTATACTGAAGGAGAAGATGCTGCCATCACTCCGTGCATGTGGTCGTCATGCACTTTTCCAACACGACAATGATCCAAAACACACATGGAAAGCTGCTGTTGCATTCCTGAAGAACAACAGGGTGAAGATGATTGAATGGCCAAGTATGTCTCCTGATCTGAATCTAATTGAACACCTGTGGGGAATTCTGAAGGAACAACTAAAGCATCACTCTCCATCCAGCATCCAGGCCCTAAAAGAGGTTATTCTTGAAGAATGGAAAAAGATAGATGTTGCAATATGTCACCAACTTGTTCATTCCATGCCTAGAAGACTTGGTGCTGTCCTTCAAAATCACAGTGATCATACAAAACACTATATGTAGTATACTATTTGCAGTAATACTACTAAATGTAGTGTTTTTTTTATGTAGGGTGTTTTCATTTTTGCTTAAACCAATTTGAGTACAACTGAAGATTTTGTGATCTGAGTTACATTATTCATCTTCATTTCATGTTTTGGAGTTAAGTGTTTAATAAAACTCATCCTGGTGGAAAGTTTGTAAATTGTCCTTTTGTTCATCGCGCTGCTGATTAAATTAGTTCTTTTTAAAGAGGGTGTAGTCATTTGTGCTGAGCACTGTAGCTCGGATTAGAGCCACTGCTCCTCCACACTTAAAGGAAACAGTTGAGGTGGCTCAGGAATCTGGTCTGGATGCCTCCTGGACTCCTCCCTGGGGAGGTGCTCCGGGCATGTCTCACTGGGTGGAGCCCCCAGGGAAGATCCAGGACACCCTTGAGAGATGATCTGGGAACGCCTTGGGGTTTCCCCAGAGGAGCTGGAGGAAGTGGATCGGGGAGAGAGAGGTCTTAGCATCTTTGCTTAGACTGGTGCCCCCGTGATCCAGTCCCAGATGAGCAGAGGAAGATGGATGGATTGTACCCTGGAGCAAAGACTTTAAAAGTTGAATTGAAAATCTGTTTGTAGATATTTGTTGCATTACAGTGTATTAGAACCACATTCTGTAGAAGTTTGTTATAGAGTTTGGTTTTGTGGCACATTGCGAGGCTGTTAGGAGTTTCTACAGTAGGCAAGAAGGGACAAACCCAACTTTTTACAGAAAACATGCTTTTCTCTTGACCAGTAACTTTGGCCTTACCATCAAAAAACATTCATTGTAGTTAACCTGGTTGCAGCTCCTAGTTTGTGGTTCATTCCCAATGAAAAAAGAACAGAACTGATTTGCTTTATAATTACTAGGCCTGCGCATTCAATTTACTGTTATTCTGATATCAGCCTGTGTAAAAGCACATGCTTATATTGCAAAAGACAGAATAAACTGCGATAAATGGTTACCTGAAATGTTTACACAGGCTAATGTGATCTTGTGGCAACTTGAAGTATTTAAAGACCCATTCCAATAAAAAATCGTGTTTTTGGTGTTTTAATTTGATCTTGTAGCATTTTTCTCACAATGGAGGACATGTGTAAAAGAATTTATGATTAAAATGTATTTCTGTGTACAAAAAGCTTGGGTTTGTGGTGCAACAACTGACATAGGTGGGCCAAAGTCACCCTTCAACGCTCCAATTTAGATGCATCCACCTGCAGACAAATAGATCTATGTACATATTCATTTTCTTCAGATGCATCAAAACTGTTTAGCTGCATTGCTCCAAAAATTGCCCGCCGTATTTTGCTAATGTTAGCTTGGGCTTGGGAGGTGCTATAAGCTAGTGGGAGAGTGTAAAGAAAGGGTTAATGGGAAATTAGCCTTGGCTAACTTCTGGACCCACCCAACAGTCCCACCCATAACCCAGAGGCGAATTTCTAATAAACTCCTGCTGAGCTGCAGAAAATGTCTTTAAAAACGGCACAGGCTTTTTTAATTTGGGGTAAAAAAAAAAGCATAATCATAATTAAAAGACCAATGAGAGGTTTTACAATAGAAACAATGTAATTGGAGTGGGACTTTAAATTTACACACAATGTTGCAGTGAAATGGAAATGACGTTTTAGTAGTTTTTGGTTTTATTTGTTCAATTATTGCAAGTCATATCGTCATTGTAACATTGATCACTAACATCTCACATCACATGTTTTTCTCTTATCGTGCAGCCCTAATATTTACCCATCATAAAAACTATTAGCAGGAAAACTGCTCCCTTGTGGGAGCAGATAAGTGGGGGAAAAAGGCTGGCGTTTGTGATAGCATGACGAGTAAGGCTTTTTTTAAGATGGGGGTTTAAAAAGTCGCCTGTTAATAAAGAGATCACGCAGTCTTTGGTGTGCTTTTTCAAAATCAACAAACAATGAATTTCATATCCCTCACAGTTGCTATCAATATTAGAATCACATTACATATGCTGAACTTCTTTGAAACCAGAGTCTGTTGACTTCCGTTCTAAATTTGACCTACTTTTTTGATATTATCAGTCTATTTCTATTGCTATTTAAGGACTTAAACCAGGATACTCCTTTTCATGAATGCATCTTTAAAAATGGGCACTAATTTTCTTTATGAAACTGTGTTTTTCTCCATTTCCAAAATTCACATCTTGTAGGATTGTGACAATATTCAGCATAATGCTCTTACACAACACATTGATATGTTTTTGTTAGAGTTGTACCAAATCAGTTCTTCAAAGATTAAAAAGCGTTTTTTCCCCCTCTGTCTCCCATTGCTATACCAGTTTTTTCATAAATGCTAGGTTTTAGTTTCTTTAGTTGATTTGTGAATCAAAGCTGACCAAGAGCCTCTGCCAAAAAAAAAAGAGTTCACCTTTGCTGCAGAGCTGATCACACTTTCCATGAAGTCTCATTTATATATGTAAGTTATGGAAGAATAGGAAAAAGGCTTGGGTTAAGGCAACACTTAAAGCAGTAACTACTATTGGATAGAATCCCTTTGATACATAGAGTAAAATGTATAAGGGTTACATAATGGAACAAAAGTTTTTTTTTACCAGATTTACATATTTTATAGAAAATTATTTTTTCTCTTCTTACTAATACAAATAAAATGTTTTGACTGCGTGTCATTGTTACAGTCTAAATTATGCAAAAATGTTATATTTCAAAGCAACAACACGTCTGTGTTGTCAAAAGAACAAAGTATTGTCACTTCTCGGAGTTAAAAAAAATGCTAATTTCTGTGCGATTTTTGAACTTGGCACTAGATCAAGTGTCTCCCCTTTCACAGTTGTCATGGAGTTTGCACACACTGTGTGAAAGCATCTGCCCACACGCTTTTACAGTCGCAATAATAGCTGTGTTTTTTGAAAGAAGATTCACAGTGAGGCGTAGGCAACCCGGCTTTATGATTTCTTTCAACTGGCATCTTTTTCCCTGGACAGATGAGCAAGCATGCTGCTTCTGCACAGGGGAAAGTGGTTGATAAATGTAATGCTTTGTGCATTTAAGATGCAAGACTCACTGAACAATCACAATCTGTTCAGCTGTTGCAATCTAAGAAGACTTTAGGCAGATATTTTGTTGACTGGAGAGTTCGGAATCTGGACATAAAGAGAGCTTTGTTGAGGGGAGGTACAGTCTTTGACAGTTCAGGGGACACAAATGATTGATTGTTGTTGTGGGATGGGCTTTCTGATTCAATCATTAGCAAGTTGTTAATGATCAACACTATTCCATGTACTTTAACAATCGGTATAGTGTCCTGTTAAAGTAACAATCTCTTCCATATTGACTCTGCTTTTCTCCTCCTAGGTAATCAGTTTCATAATCATCATCTGCTATGCCGCATCTTACTATGGAGGCTACTCTGCCGTCGCCATCTGTGAAATGGTCTTCGCCATAATCTTCTTTATCATCTTCATGATGGAGTTGGACAAACAGTTCCTATTGGTCAACTGGATCTGGACTGTGAGTTTGTCCTCCGTTCAGGCAGATGTCCGACTTCAGCGTGCGCTGAGCTCACATCACCTGCTCCCTCTTCTCTGTGCAGGATTTCTTCCGGGCCATTATCGGTGCCATCCTTTACATTATCACCTCCCTCATCTGTGTCATCGGAGGATCTGGAGACGGAGCACGCATTGCAGGCGGGGTCAGTTACAGAAACACTGTCAATCTGAGATTATTCATGTTTCTTCAAGACTTTAAATCTAGATGCCATGATTCACCTGGGTGAATTACAATCATCATCAAAGTCCATGTATTTATATATTCAGTATATTTCTATACTTATTTGTTGATTAACGTTCACCATATAAAATGGTTAAGAAAATCAAGTGGCAAATGTCTTGTAATTCAATTTTCACTGAGCTACCTTTCCAAACCTATGAAATCTCATGGTTTGAAGAGGTAAGCATAATTAAAATGTTAGCCACTTTGCTTTTTAGTGTGTCACTCTAAACAGGAATGACTTTTTTCTATTCTGGGAGAATCAACTGATTATTTCTAATATTATTAAAAACAATTGTGCATTTTTTTTTGTGCTGAAAGGGCTTCCTATCTTGAATCCTCAGGCAAGGAGAGTAAGTCATAAGCAAAACAAATACTAATATTTTGAGGTTGACGCAAACTGTGGAGCTGTCTTCACTAAAGTTTGATTCTTCCTCTTAACAAAACAATTTCTTCAGTTATTCCAGTTTGCCTAAAGCAGAGGACTGGTCTGTTCCGTGTAGCACGTGGTATCTAAGAGATTTCACTTTCCTGTAAAGACAAAGATGAAAAATCACGTCTTTTGGTGTTTCTAACATTTTCTCAAAGTTTTTTTCACCTGATGGAGGACATATTTAAAGAAAATTAGGCTTAAAATTGCATTTCTGAGCATTTCTCTATTCAAATTGTTGTGAAGCAGGATCATATGAAAAAAAATGTCTTTTTGAAAAGAAGAGCTTGTATGTTATGTTGAAGATGCACTGGGCGGGCCTCAAGCACCCTGCTCTGAGCTCTTAGCAACGGGGAAAGCGGGTGAGGTTGCGCCGCACCAGCGGCCCTGCCCACTACTGCCACTCTGCAGAAACTGTCTAGAAAAATGACACGTTTTTTGATTATCACAATTAAAAGAACACCGGGAACGGTTTTACAATATAAAAGAGAGTGGGTCATTGATGCATTAGGTGATTTTTTTTATTTACTTAAATTAAAAACAAACTAGGTTTTCCGAATGAGAAACCTGACACTTGGAGAGTAAAAGCTCCTAAAAGCAAAAGTGTAAAAATAATAGTGTTAGTTGCTGTGAAATGTAATGAACATGTAAACAAAGCATACACATGGGCTGCACGGTGGTGGGGCAGTGGTTAGCGCTCTTGTCTCACAGCAAGAAGATTCCCGGTTCAAGTCCTGGCTGGGGGACTTGTAACAGTGTCACCAATGGGGGACCTTTCTGTGTGGAGTTTGCATGTTCTCCCCGTGCATGTGTGGGTTTTCTCCGGGGACTACGGCTTCCTCACACCGTCCAAAAACATGCTTCATAGGTTAATTGGTCACTCTAAACTGTCCCTAAGTGTGGATGTGTGATTGTGGCCCCTGCGACAGACTGGGGGCCAGTCCAGGGGTGGTCCCTGCCTTTGCCCTTGAGTAGCCGGGTTAAGCTCCAGCAGCCCTGTTACCCCGAAAGGGATAAAACAATTTAGAAAATGAATGAAACAACACAAACAAACAAACAAATACACTTTAGTTCAAACTTAAATGTAAACTATAAAACTATAAATGAGTGAGGAGGCGAGGCTTTCCTCTGCTCACCACATCCTTCTTTGTGGCTGTAACTGTGCTTCTCTTTGCATCAATTCATACTAGAAGCCAAATGTAGCACAGAATGAGAAGGAATTAAGTTAGATTTTTATTCTGTTTATACAACAAATTCACTTAATCTATGGAGGCTTTATAAGTAGTATTTCTGGTATTTCCTTCAGGTGTTTGGTTTGATCGCCAGCCTGCTGTTTGGGTACGACACCTACACCATCTACTTACAGGTCAAGAGTACCAGACAGCACTCAGCGGCTGCCACTGGTGAGAAGAGCACAAACATCTCCTATGGGTCTAATCTCACACCCTAACACCCTTTTGGGTTTTACTTCATTTTGATCCCCTGTTTTTAATCTGTCTTTTACAGACGACCACGCTTAAGCTCTCCATCATCAAACGTGATTTAAAAAGAACAGAGGAGCAGGAAGGACAAAGAAGAGTAATGAGATCAAGTCTTTAGTGATAGCCAGATCCAACCGTGTATTTTATGGCCTTACTTGTAAGATTGGCGGCACATGAGGAATTCCCCTTCCAGGGTTTTGTTCCAGCGTGGATGGACCACTAAAAGGGAAAATTGTCAGAATTTGGTTCACAAAAAAATTCTATTGTTTATAGACCAGTGTAGAAATAGTATGTGTGTATTAGACTTCAGAAAGTGACTGGCTCAGTTGGGTGCTCTAGGAAAAATTAAACAAATAATAACAGTAACAGTTTTCTGCAGCTTGTTTTATGTGTTTTTATTGCCGTTTTCTCAACTGGTTAATTATTTCATTCTGTTATTTCATTATTGCAACTCATTTTTGTTGCTGTATTTTGGAATCTCATGTTGGTTATTCATTTTTTTTAAAAGTCTAAACATTTAAAGTGACCTGCTGTTATTTATCAATATATTGTATCTGGTTTTGTGCAAGCTCAGGCCATAGTATTTGTTTAAACAGAAAAAAAAACCTTACATAGCAATTGTCAACAGGTTTAAGACCATATTAGTTGGCATCATCAACATGTTTTTTGTGCTTGCTCACGTTGTAACTTTTATGCACATTTTTACACGCAGAATATTTCCTCCTCATATATTACACTGCCAAGAAGTGAAGTCTTGTGTTTTTTCCCTTCGATGAAAAATAATTTTATACAGAAAAGTATTGTAACTAGTGCAAAAGCACTTGTTCTCTTCTGTTCTTTTGTCAACTCGTAGATAATAGTGAATTGAGTTTGCCTTTCTTTCTTTATGTTTTGCTAATGTGTGTTACATTGGTTTACAGGATGTCCATACCGACCTTTCTTGGAGGAATAAAGCCATTTGTTACTACAAGGAATTACTGTACTTGTTGCTTCTATTTTACATAAGTGGTTCATACTGCAGAATAGTGGTGCTTAAGAACATATTTTATTTCAATAGAGTCATTTGAGCCATCGTGACCTAAATTTTTCCATTAAAAAACTGAAACTTGAGAGGATATTTCCTTTGACCTATGCGTTTTGTCTTCTCGCCACTAGATGGCAGTAGTGTTCAATTTAAATTCTCATACATTTGAAAAGGGGAGGGCTCTACACAAGGATAACTGGCAGAGCTATTAATCTGAAATTATATAATATATCAAGAAAGCAGTAGTGGTGATGGCCACCTGTCTTTTATCAAGCCCTATACATTTTTAATAGTTTAACTTCAGTTACAATCAAGAGCATCCCTCTCATTTCTAATCTCATACTGTTTTTTCAGCACCTTAATGCATGCTGCTGAGCCTACTTTTATACAGAGATTATGTTCTCATGACTATTTCTCCATTTAGTTCTGTTACGCACTCCAATAACATTTTACGAGTCGTGTTATTTTAAGTATCTGCGGTGGAATGATAATCCCTTGTTTGGAGCCATGGCAGCTGTTATCAAACTGCTTCCTGTGTTCATGCGAGTGAAATAATCCCCAAAACACTTTTGGTTTCATATTCGTCAACTAAATAAAATTATATTTATCGTCAAATAGTTTTTGTGTTTATATTTTTTTTTTCGTCGTTAAGGAGGAAATAAAGTTAGAAATGTTTTGGATCCGCTTATTTTCAAAATAAAAGACAGACGTAACTTCATTTATATATTGGTAATTTTTGGCTAACGTTGCTTATTTCATGCATTAAAAGAAACGTAATTTTGTCACGTTTATTAGCATGTATTCCTTTTGTAGCCCCTCATTTGCCTTTGCCCCATAAGAACAACCAACAATTAAAAGGTCAGTTGCTTTATTTTGAAGTGAAGACGGAAGTCCTGCTTGTATCAGTAGGTCGAGCTTTCATAATGACAAACTCGTTAGCAAAGACGAAATGAACAGTGCTGTGGTAGGTAGAGTAGCGCAGCATATAGTTTAACCAAAGCTGGGCGGCTTTCAGAGTTTGGACCTCGGTGTTCGTCGGCTTTGCCTCTCTTTTTCCTCAAAGTGAATAACTATTCGGTTCACGTTATGTTCCTGCGCGGGTCCAAAAAGCGGCGGTCGAACCGCTCGGTAAGTACTGGTTTTCTTTCTTTCCTCTGCTTCAGCAACTTTGTCAACTATTCCACGCCGTTTTCTTTTCGCACCAAGTGTAAAGATATCCTGCTGGTTTAAGTCCGAACATTTTGGAGTTTTAATCTTTGGTTTTAACTTTGAAACTATATAGAAAACAACTAGAACGGAACCGGGTCCTAAAGACATACCGCTGGGTTTTATCTCATTTGTGAACAGTTTAAAGCATCGACTTAAAGCAATTTCTTAATATACAGTTTGCGATAAAGTCATGCATTCTTTGTTTCTGTAGTCATGTCGGGCGCCCCAGGTGTAGTCACGGGGGGGGGGGGGGGCTACGTCATGGATCAGTACCTGAGCAGGTTAGGATGGAACTTAAACGTGTTTATTAAACGTGTCGAGAGGTTTTTTTTTGTTTTGTTTTGATTTTTTTCCCGCGGTATTTTAGGGTCCAAACGTTTGTTGCTCTGCTTGCTGAGAATACACAAACCCACGAACAGCTGGAAGGTTCTGCAACATCTGGAGGCTCACCTGCAGGAGGTCCTGCTGCTCCTGAATGCCACGCAGCAACAGTTACAAAAGAAATCACACAAAGAAACCTTTTTATCCAGCAAATCAGATTACATCAACCTTTACAAATCTTAGTGCATTTTGAGCAACCCTTTCCAGCGCACGTGAGAGGGGAGTGCGCAGAAGAATTCCTGCAAAACCCGCAGCACAAAGAGGTTAAAATAAACCTAAAACTGTACAAATGTCATCATCGTGATATGTAAATTATAATATGTAAATTTGCACTTCACTAAAACAAGAAAGTTACATAAGCTGCATCATCTAACTAAGAATGCTCACTCTGCTTAAAACTCCAATAAAAAGTGTTTTTGTTGTTTTTAACAGGTTTTTGAGGTATTTTTCAGATGATGGAGGGCATATTATAAAGAGAAAATTAAGCTTAAATTTGCATTTCTGAGTATGTTTTTATGCAAATGGTGATTGAAACAGTATAAAATAAGAATATGTAGTTGGAAAAAGTCTGTAGCAGTGATGTAGGTGCTACAGTCATCAGGCCACATGCTCTATTTTGAAGCATCCATTGGTAGACAAATAGATCCATGTGCGTCTCATCTGAGCTAGCAAATGGCTCTAAGCTGTACAGCTGGATAGCTCCAATATTGCTCGGGATGATGGGATATCAGCAGAGACTTACTTCCGCGCCAACAGTCCCGCCCACAACTCAGAAGCAAGTTTTGCAGAAACTATGTCCTAGAAAACCAGAGTTCTGCTTGTTTTTTGCATGTTTATTCACTTTTCTAGCAGCTAATAGGGACTTTTCTTTTATTTTGATTTTTTTTGCACACTCAAATTCTGCTTTCCTATAAGGATAAACAAAGTATTTTTGGATCTGAGCTGGAACAGATGCTCTTTGATTGTTAAGAAGAACTATAAACCTATAAACCTCCGCTTTTTGCTTTCTCATTTCTTCAGAATTACACAGAGTTCCCCTTAAATAATTGTCTGAATTCCAAATGAATGGGCCGAACTCATCCCCTTGTGAAATAGGTTTGACTTTAGCAGACTGAAGCATTATTTTATCAAACCGTAAGCCTCACAAAAATGCGCGGCGGAGGAGAAAAAATGGGGATCCGGATGTGGGCGTTCAACTGGCTGTCTGTTGAACCTGACCAATGAAGAAAAAAAAAATCTGCATCAACTCAGCACGGCAACACTGCAAAGCCCCCTTGACCTGTGACCATCCCTGTTAAAGTTTAAACCATCCAGCAGAGCAACTTCATTGACCTAAACGACCCGGTGGTTCTTTTCAGCGCAGGGAAGAGGAATGCTCCTGAAATGTGTTGACTCTTTGTGTCATATGCTAAAAGGGCAAAAATACCAAATGTAGACCTTATGTTGAAATGATCCAAGTAAAATCCAATTTAGTCAGTGCAGCTGCAGGCTGATGTAAGATAACAAAGTTGGCAACATTTCAGTTTGTCCATTAACGGGGTACAGTGTTACTTGGTAGAGAGACAGAACCAAAGCACATCTTGACATAAACCAACTTTGTATTCACTTAGTGACAAACAAATGAGCCGATTTAAAGAGAACAAAGCCTAAATAAAGCACGTGTAGGGACATTTTTCAACCCATCATATCCTATGTTCACA
Organism: Adrianichthys oophorus; assembly: GCA_036245035.1. NCBI lineage: Eukaryota > Metazoa > Chordata > Actinopteri > Beloniformes > Adrianichthyidae > Adrianichthys > Adrianichthys oophorus. The sequence goes on from BSAI01000015.1 coordinate 19,088,363, forward strand.
GCAGATAAAGGAAAACCTCTTTCTCATATCCTAACTGTTCTTTGTTAGCATATTTGTGTGCATCATTATGCATATTTGATCATAATTCATGCACTCATATAAAAGTTGAGTTATCAGACCGATGTATGTATCTGTTGTTTTTTTTTCTTACAGCTTGATGTTCAGCTTTACTCAGCTTTGCTAATCCCTGCCCTTCATTCAATCTCAGCCAAAGCCTTGCTAAATTTGTAATTGCTATCTGTTCTTAAGTTGGGAAGCATTCCTTCTGCTGTGTTGACCCTCTTATCTGTCCAGCCAGTGAGGGAATTAGCTGAAAATGTTGGGCTGAATTTAGCTGCGTAGAGGCAGACCATAATCAAATGAGGGGGTTAGGAACCCAGTGGGGTTAAAACTTAAAAGAGGAAAAAATTGTACATTTTTGCAAGCTTACAATGATGTAAAACTCTTGTTCTGCTTTGTTTTTTAGTCTTTAACCTTTAGCATTAAAGAAACATTTTTTTTTATTGAAATCTTAAATCTAGTCATCCAAAATTTTCTTAGTTCTCAGTTCTCTCAATAGATTCCCCAGTAGAGAAAATTTTCAACCTTTTGTTTTATTATCATCTGGTATTTTGGATTCATAATACAGGATATTATCTAAACACAACATTTGTTTGGTGCTCTAAAAATAAAAGCTCACATCATGTTCCTTCATATTGTTGATGCACGTGTGCGTTTTCACCGTCTCGTTTTGTTACACATCTTTCAACATCAGTTCATTTAAAACTTCATTTTTATGATCTGCCATTAATGTAATGTTTCCAAGAATTTGTCAAAGAATGTCAGAGCTAACAGAATTCCCTGAAGTGTAACTGACTGCTTTTATTTTCTTTAGCAGTTTTTTAAAAATACATTTCACACATCTGATTTCGTCTCCTCAGTAAATTTGTCAGGTTTTGTGATATTTACCGGCGTGGTCGTCGTGCTACGGTGACAAATGAGGAATTTGTTCTTGATGGAATAAATGTGAAAGACGCAGTCAGGCATTCATCTTCTGCATGCTTCATTTAACCTGTCTTATCACTTTCATACCTTGCTGAGAGGTGACTGTTAAAGCAGCATGAAGCACAGCTGATCTCAATTTGTCCTGTGAGTCTGTGGCGTATAAAATGGAGCCTGTTGCAAATAATAATGTAGTATTTGTTGTTTATACACAAATGTAACATTTACATTGCAAGTTATGTGAGTTTAATCCCTTTAAGATTTTTTTCTGACTATAAAAAATGCCAATATGGAGTAAAAATGTACAGATCTGCTATTTTTCAGTCTACTGGTTTAGAAAATGATAACTAAGCTCAAGAATTAGCAAAGCAAGCTCAGTGTTTCCAACTAAAACACTTTACCACAGCTCCTGAACACCCTCATAAAAATGTCTGTGTGGTTGAACGGGTTTGACATGAATCCTGATGGTTTTATGGTTACAGTGATTGGTAAAAAAGAGATGAACAGGTAAGCACAGGTCCCCAGCATGTGTTTGTAAGTTTGCACGCTAAAGTTAGAGTTGCACAATTCTATGTTGCTTGTTTTTGTTTGATTTTTGTTTAAACTTTTGTTAAAAAAATAAAAAAGCGAGTTTTTTGTTAAAGCATTTATACGTCATTTAGATGAGAGGAATTTCATAGACATGCTCACATTAAACAGGAAACATTTCCACTCAGAATTTAGCCACTGTTGTGGATTTTTTTTCTCAGTCCACACCAGGCTGATCACACAGTTGACAGCAGTCGTACAGCGCCACAGCATCTAGGAAAAGAAAGTGGAGTCCTATTGACTGCATGGAGGGGGAAAGGGTGCAGCCCTCATCCTGTGTCTGCTTCCTTCCCCTCATCGCTAAAAAGAGGCTCACTTAGCAATGCTTGCGTTTGCATGACAAGGAGTGAGATGTTCACAGCTTTTTTTTTCATGCTACCGTTTAACTGCCCGCTCAACTGAATGGTTGATTACATTTTGAAAAATATATTGTTTTACGCCCCCAAAGAACCACAGATGAAAAAGGTGTTTTTAACATGTTTTTGGTTCATTTTTCTGATGACAGGAGACATGTATAAAGAAAATTAATATTTACATTGCATTTCTGAGTATTTATTTAAATTGTAGAAGTAGACAAAAATAGTGTCAATAGAAAAATATCTTATGTGATGTAGAAAATATGCTGGGTGTGGCACAAGCTCAGAGCTCTTAGCATCGGTGAAGGGAAGGTGTGACGGGGTTGCCTTGGGCCAACAGCCCCGCCCGCAACTCAGAGGCGAATTTCTAATGAACTGCTGCCACTCTGCAGAAACTATGTCCTGGAAATTGACGCAGATTTTTCTAAAGCTTTGGCTAAAAGTGACAAAATCATAATTGAAAGACCACTGGGAATGATTTTACAATAGATGATTGGAGTGAGACTTTAATAAGATAACATGTTTTCATATTTCATTATAGTCGCTACAACATAGTACAGAGTAGGCTGACTCCATACAAATAAATCTACTTGACTAACGTTATTCTAGATATTTGTCTTAACTAGTAGTGATTTGAATTTCTTTATTGAAAAAAGTGACCTGGGTTTCCTCTCAATAATTTGATCCCAAGCTGTCTTCTTCTGCTGAAAGGATGGAAATCCGATGTGCACCATCTTGGTTTTAACTTGTGTTTTCGTTGCCAAAAGATACAAATGGCGCTCTGGTCAGGAAATGTAGTGAGCTGAAGTGACTGTGCTGTTTCCAGCAGGAGGAAGAGGATCCAGACAGAGGCCAGCCCTGCATGCGCTGTGGAGACCAGTGCCCCGGCTTCCGTCTCCACGGCTGGAGGTAGAAATTGCCGCTCTCTTAAACTTTGTCCGCTCTGGCCTCTGAACTTTTTCAGAAAAGGTCATGTTTGTCTTCAGCAGGGCTACTGTACGCTTTCTTCTGCCTGTTTGGAGATCTTGTACATTTTAGAGGCGACATGGTTCATAGAGCCATCCACACCAAAACCAGTAACCAGAGCCATAATGCAAACATCTTTTTTGTAAACATCGTCCTCCAGAAAGGACTCCAGCTGCTGTCTTTTTTGCTAACAAGACAGATTAACAGGGATTAGGCATCCCAGTGTGTTCAGATAGAAATTATAGAATCTCCAAATGTATAGATTAGTTATGTCAGTTGGTCTCTAGCTTGGCCCACACTAATAAGATTAGTAAAGAGCAAGTTTTAGATACCACAAAAATGTGGAATTTTAATCTAATTTTTGTCATTTCCATCCCTAATTTATAATAATTCTCATCTAGAATGTATTATTTCAGAGCAGACCAAAAATAATTTGTTGAATTTGAAATGAAATTTTTGTCTGGCTACATAAAGTGCAGCAGCATTCCTTCAGATAGAAATCGGTTTAGCTGCAAAAGGGGAACAGGACAACCGTAGATGCACATTAGTGGCAAATGAGCGTGACGCCCTTGATGATCCAGGACGCCACTCAATGCTTCACAGAACAGACCTCCCCGGCTCACTCTGTTGTCTTAAAAGAATTAGTGCGACAAATGAATGGATGCCAGTAAGCCTCTACGACCGCAGCAACAGAGGATCCAGTTTGTTTGAGTAAACATGATCTTTATGTGGAGAGGAAGCACAACAGAGCAGCAGGATTACCAGTAATCATCATCTGCCACATGTGCTGGATGTCAGAGACCTCCCCTCTGCCATTCACGCAGCACTGTTCTTCTTCTTTGTGTCAAAGACCCACTCCAATCAAAATTGTGTTTTTGATGTTTTTAACATGTTCTTTTTGAATTTTCTGATGACAGAGGACATACATGGAGAAAATTAAGCTTACATTTGCATTTCTGAGTATTTCTTTATTCAAATCATGAATCAGGAGCAGATAAGAAATGCAATTTGATTAAGTATTTGTTACATAGGAAATACGCAGTGCGGGCCACAAGCTCCCTGCTCCGCTCCATTCTGATGCATCCACTTGTAAACAAATACATCCATGTACATGTTTTTGTCCTGCACTCAGCCGCCATCTGGCTCTAAACTGTACAGCTGGGTAGCTCCGATATTACTCACCCTTTTTGTTGCGCCAGTAATGTTAGGTTGGGGGTGTGAGGAGCCGTAATCTAGCCGGAGAAAGTGTTAACGGGGAGTTTTTAGTCATGGGAAAGGGGAAGGGCAGTGGGGTGGCTCTGAACCAACAGTCCCGTCCACAACTGAGGAAAGTTTCCAGTGAATTTAATTTAATTTATTTTCAATAACTACTAGTTTTAAAATGATTTCTGTTGTCCACAAAAATAAGTAAATACACATATCTTTAAATCACCTTAATCAACAACTTATTCCCTTTACGGGATTTTTTTCTTAAATTTAGTAGCTCTCTTTCTCCCTCTCTATCAGTTTTTGTGCAGCTTGTTGGGTCCCACCCTGTGGCTTACATTAATGAGATTTGGCTCTGATAGAACCATTGATTGTATCTGAGAACTGGACTGAGTGGGTGTGGTGTCACCCATAAAAAAGCGGCTAACCTCTGGCTGAAAGTGAAATTAAGTCAGTTCAGTTTTTTTCGTGATACGGACACCGCCATGTTGGAGCCAGACGACGTCACTAAGCAGTGATTGGTTCGATCCGGTCTGAGTCAACATTTCTATTGCAACCACTGTCGTCAATCAGGAGTGAGTTGGAAGTCCACACCCCTATTACTTGAAAGTGGGCTGAGGAGAATCTGTCAATCACATGTTTCGATCACATTCTTCGATTGAGGCATCTGATTGGCCAGTTTATAACTTGAAAAACTTGAACTACAGAAAAGATATAATGAAAAAAAATATGATTATTAAGAACATGTTAAAAAATGGAGCAGGAAAAAAATGGCTATTCTGAAAAATAATGGAGTAATAGCTGTTTAATAATCAGTAGAAGTCAGACTCCTGAAGTTTAAATCCAAACCTTGGATGGATACTGCGCTACTAAGACCAGCGATCTTCTAAAGATGGAGAGAATTCAATATCAGAAACCGGAAGCTGCACTTCAGGTAACAAAAAGGCTGTAATTTTATCTTTATGGGTGTTTTTTTTTTTTTTACACCCTCTGTCTTCTATTCAGGTCAAGACAGAAGCATAGAGGGTGGAATGTAATCTAATGCACGTTTGTTGTGCTCTGACTACAGCCCCTGTGCTCATTGATCTGTTTTTAGTATATTTAATCTGTGTGGGATTAACATAATACTTTTTATTGTTTACAATTTAATTTTTTTTCATCTTACTTATTTAATGTAGATTAGATTAGAGTGCCTGGGTGAGTGACGTGCATGCTTTCGACATTTTGAGTCTCTTGTGAAAGCGATTGAATGACTGAGATTTATGAGGGGTCACTTTCTGAGACCCCAGAGCTCTAATCCAGGCTCCTTAATAACCAATCACATCTCCATGGTTGGAGAAGATCATCCAAGTGACCGCTGCCTCCTCTGTGGAAAGTGATCCATCTTCATCCTGGGTTTTTACAGACAGATGTAAACTGGCCTGGGGGGCAGATGGTGCTTCCGCCGCACAGCAGCAAGTGAATCGAGTTACTTTTGACCCACAGGTCCCCCATGATGCTGCAGGAGCGCTCAAAGTCGCCTTTGCTATTAGTCAGAGTAGCATTTAGTCAGTCACTTACCGGCGACAAAGACTTATGGGATGGGAGCCATCTGTTTCTTGGAGTCAGATGTACTCCTTTGATTTAAATATTTTTTTAATGCAGAAAGAATCACAAGCTGTCCTTTAGCTTGGCTACTAGATAAATGATATCGAAAAACTTTATTTAAGTAATACTATTCTTTTCATTAATGATTTATCTGCCAGTTGTCTCGATTAACTCTTTTGCCCCAAAAATGTGAAGAAAAGCCAGCTCCCATGCTTTGCCAGAGCACCAGTCCAGAATTCAAAGATGTGATTTTCATCATCAAAGTTGAAGAAAAGTGAACATCTTCATGCAGTCAGTGGGTGGAATTCATGGTGCTGTCCTGATGACGTAGTGATAACACATACAGCACAGCTGCGTATTGCTCACTGGCTCAAATCTGCTCCTCTTTTTCTGTGACTAATAATGACATCAGAGCTGCAATCTGTTAATTGAAGGAACAACAGTCACACTCCTGCTGTTTTTTATTTAACTTTTAAACCTTTTGTGTTAATATAAAAATGCACAGAAACTTTTATTTTTTTGTTGAAAAGGTATGAAACTCCTAAGCTGTGAACACTGAGATCTTGCTGGTATTTTTTGGGGAGTGTGTCACACTGACTGGAGTGGCGCCCTTTGTTTTTGCGCCCTCGTGCATTGAGGAAGGAGGGTGGGCGTTCGTGTCCTGGTGGACACTGAAAAAGAGCTGCTTGGACAGAGGAGGTGTCACATGGAGAGGAGCTGCCAGAGACTCAGCTGCTCTCTCTGATAGGCTGTTAGGCAGCAGGACTGGTGAGATGCAGATCTTTTTCAGAGGAGCGTGTCAGGATGGGACCTCACTCCAATCGTGTCGTGATCCATGCATACGGTAAACGAGAAACCCTGTTTCTTTTACTGTTTGACTGAATTACAGGGGCTAAAAAGGGAGGCAGCTTTTAATTTGGTAGGTGAGGGTTGAGAGCAACAATAATGTTTTTTAAGTGTTGTTATCTACTGCTAAAATATTTTTCAGGAAATAACAGTGAAAATAATCTTTGACATTTATTGATTGCATGTAAGGATAGCTTTTGAGAAATATTTTATGTAGAGCTGAAAATAACACAGCTTCATGATTTATTAGATTTAGTGTGTTTATGTAGTGTCTAGGTTTATTTAGAATTAATGTAAAATTAGCAATTTTTTGTTTAGTTTTGTTTAACCTTTAATGTAATCATTTGATTCTGCTGTTTTGAGTCAACAGTCTTGTCTTTCCCTTTGTTGGCATTCTTTATGCGGGTCATTTGTATTATTTTATACTGAGTTAATTCCAGCCAAATGTGCCCCTAAAAGAGCAGTGTTATTGAAATGCACTTAACAGTGTTTTGATTTGATGATCTGTCACGTTCTGTAATTCATACATTAATAAAGACAAAAAAGAATGTTTTACCTTAACAGAAACTTTTCCTTTAAGACCCATTTGGATAAAAACTGTATTGTTGGCGTTCTCGTGGAACACAAGCTAACATAAGTGTGTGCAGTGCTACATAAATGCAGTTCCTGAAAAGAATGTGACACCTCCTTTTTATTTTTCACTTTACTAATCAAGTTTTTTTTTGTTAATTATTGATCAGGTTTGTTTTTACAGACTTACTTTCGTTGTGAAGTCTGTAAAAGTGACTGTTTTTACTTTTGGTGTGTAAACTGTAATGAATTGAGAGCATGTTAATCAAATCTGCCTTTAGTGTCTTTTGGTGACAGAAACTTTGTTCCTCTCGTTGTCCCAGATTGGAACTTATTTTAGCTCCCGTAGGACTCATGTGAGAGTTGGGGGTTCGAGGGGGCTCCTGGCAGAGTGACCGAGTCAGCCTGTCTGTCATCTTTTCCATCATGCCACAGCTCCTGTTGTGCCTTCGTGATCACATTTTAAGACAAGAAGGGGAGCGCAGAGGCAGTCGGCTCGGTTTAGATTTGTTCCAACATGACTACAACAAGACTAAAACAGACTTGCTGTGTTGCTGGTGTTTTACCTGCTCTACAGCTGTGAACACTCACAAAACTGAGCCCAGCCTTTGCAGAGATGCTGGAATCTCATAATAGCATCTCTTGTCTCTGTTTTGTCAACTCCCTAATGATTAACTCCTGGCGAGGGAAGAGCCAGTCCACGCTGATGTGCTGCCGCTGTGTCGTGGTCACTTTAAAGAGTACCCGATTTTCCTGCAGTTTCTGGTCTCTCTTTGCGGCGTTAACCAGCAGAAGCTTTTTTTGCTGTTTGGGGGTTGGGAGCTGCAATAAAGCAGCTTTGTGCCTTATGAACTTGAGCCACAAGTACCAGCTGGCAAGCAGTTATGCAACCAAGACGACGTACACAGAAATCACAAAGTGCACGCCGCATATGTACATATTGTCACACCTCCTTAACTATGTGACACAAACACTTGATTTTGAGCCCGGGGCATTTTGTTCTGACTCCACCTGTCCCACAATGCAGTCACGCCCGACTCCTGATTCAATGTAATGTAGAGTCTGAGGGAAGGATAGTTGTAATTCGAGGAGATTATTACTCCCAATCTTCACCTCTCTCTCTTAACTGTCCTGAATTGACAGCGAGGCTTATGTCAGTGACCTCATTTCCTGCGTGTTTGGGTGAGACGTGCTGGTCGTGCCGCAGATCCTGTTAGGTATTCATGCAAAGAGAGTCTGAATCGGGGTGCTGGACTGTGTTTGCCTCTAAAAGACGATGCACATCATTGCAGAAAAGTCATCAGCACAAAAGATAGAGTAAAGTATAAAAAAAACAGAACTTCATAAATACAACTGAAACCTAAACAGAATAACAGACAGTACACCCAAACATCCACAGTGTTTGTATTCACATCCTCCCTGTTGGTTTAGTAGTAAACAGCCTGGTTCATAGTAATATATAGAAGACATTTCTATTTTATGTTGTTACTTTTGACTTTGAATCATGAAACTGTGGGTACCAGAGCCAAAATACTAAATGATTTTCATTTTAATTTTACAATTTGATTTCGTTTTTGATATCAAATGAATCTGATCACATTTAATTTTTCAAATTTAATATTAGATTAGGTTATTTAAGAGGGCAAAAGCCTTTTTCAAACAACTGTTAAAACTGAACCAAGGTGGAACATTTTTCTGTTGATGGAAAACACACGAAAAGAAAATTAACTAGCTCAAAAGTTCCTTTCTGAGGATTTCTTTATTCAAATTGTTGCGAATCAGGAACGGATGAAAAAAAAGAATACAGTTTGAAAAATATCTTAATTGTGACAGAAAATATGCTGGGCGGGCCGCAGCTCCCTGTTCTCAGCAACGAGGAAGGGAAAGGGGGCGGGGTTTCTCCTCACCCACTGTCCCGCTCACAACTCAGATGAATTTCTAATGAACTACTGCTGCTCTGCAGATACTATGTCCTAGAAAACAACACAAGTTTTAAGGTTTTTTGATTTTTGTCTAAAAATAGCAAAATCATAATAAAAAAAACCTTTGGGAAAACTTTTACAGTAGATCAAAAGATGATTGTTTTTTAGTACAAATGTGGAATTTTTACATTAGAAGAGTGTAAAAAAGTAGTTATTTTCCCTAAACTAAAGAAATCACATAAAAAAAACATGAGTTTAAGGTTTTGATGAGCCAATCAGGCGTTTAGAAAATCTTCTTTTCCTTTCTGCTTTTCTCTTCAGGGGTCGCGACAGTAAAGATCAATTTAAGCTGTTCTGTTTTTACTGTTCCTTCACCCCGAAGAGGTCGCTCATGTTTTAGTTTGCTTCAAATTGTAGTGAGATTAAAGTCGTGGAAGCAGGAGGTCTTCAAAGATCAAAGTAAATCTAAATTAATTCTGATTAAAATCTAGTTTTTACCCCACCCTGGTGGGTGCTGCATTTGTAACCAGCAGGTCAGTCACGGGTTTGATTCCTGTTAAGTTCACGGCTCCATTGCATCAGGAAGGGAAAATTCATCATGGTTAACCACCGAAAAGGCAGATATAATTCAACCAGCCGCTAAGACCGAAACTGTTGGTGCAACTTCAGCTTGTTACAAGTCAGAAAATCCTCTCAAAGATTATATGTTACTGTTCTGTTCACCCCAAAAGGGTCGCTGAGCCTAAAGCTGTGCAAGCAGGTGGTTTTGTTTACTCAGACGACACGCATTTGTTCCTGTGACATAACGTCTCCATTGTCTCCATGCGTCCATAAATTTTATGAGTGAAGCATTTCTGTTTGTGTTTTTTAAAACTCTCATCTTCAAGAGTGTTTGATTTGGTTTTGTATAGCTGAAAAAGAAGAATCTGCAAAACAGAGAAGTTTGAAAAACAAATGTAATCCTAAAAGTTTTCTACAGCCAGCATGTGAAACACCTAAAGCTAAACATTTCCATTGATCACCTATGTGGCTGAAGCACCTGGAGAAAAGCCACATGCGACATTAAAATATGTTTGACGATCTATCTGCGTCGGCTTGTGCCGTAAATCAGCTCGGGAGTCCCAAAGCCTTAACCTGTGTCTCCCCCCACAGGAAGATCTGTGTGCACTGCAAGTGCGTACGGGAGGAGCACGCGGTGCGCTCGGTGCCCGGGCAGCTGGAGAAGATCATGACCAAGCTGGTGTCAGACTTCCAGAGACACTCCATCTCTGACGACGACTCGGGATGCGCCTCTGAGGAGTACGCCTGGGTCCCACCTGGACTCAAGCCCGAACAGGTCAGACAAACGCCCCCAGAACAGCCCGCAGAGTCAAGACATAAATTCATGCAGCAAAAATACAGAAAGCGGTGCTTTGGTTTTTTTATGTGAGCATGTTCGTGCACAGACTCAACAGTTTGATGAATGGCAGGTGAGTGGAAAAGCATTCATTTCTGTCAGCAGTTGAATGAATTGCTCTGTAATTGGATAGATTGCTCTGTGTAGTCTCTCATTTCTGTCTGTATTTGAGCATAACTGTCTTCTCTCACAGGTCTACCAGTATTTTAGCTGCCTACCAGAGGACAGGGTGCCTTATGTCAACAGTCCAGGAGAGAGATACAGAATCAAGCAGCTGCTGCACCAGCTCCCAGCCCACGACAGTGAGGTGTGTCTCTGATCGTGCTTCAGACTTGGCACCTGCACCCGCAATCGTGACCAAAAAAAATGTTCGCATCCACCTTACGAGAACACGTTTGTGCTTCCTGCAGCCGCAGTACTGCAACTCCCTGGACGAGGATGAGAAAAAGGAGCTGCGTCTGTTCAGTCAACAGAGGAAAAGAGAAAACTTGGGCAGAGGTGCTGTCAGGCTGTTCCCCGTAACCATGACTGGAGCCATCTGCCAGCAGGTGCAGAAGAGTTTCTATTTTGTATTTAGAAAGCATAGCAGACGACATTGTGAAGCTGCTCTCATCAGATCACGAGGCAAAGCTTCCTAAAAAAAGCTTCACAAAAGGGCAGAAATTCTGCATGTAAGCACAGGCATAGCTCAGGGGCTGAAACATTTCATGATCACGGGGCTAAATACCCGGTTTACCGTGTAGATTAGAATATTCCACGTTTGCTAAAGGTTGCACTACCTAATTTCCTTCCTTCTGCCCTTCATCTGCACCCAACCACATGGTTATATTTTCCAGTGCGGCAGACAGATCTGCGGGGGAGATATCGCCGTGTTTGCCAGCCGGGCCGGTCAGGGTAGCTGCTGGCATCCCCAGTGCTTCCAGTGTGTGTCCTGCAGCGAGCTGCTGGTGGATCTGATCTACTTCTACCAGGAGGGACAGATCTACTGCGGCCGCCACCACGCCGAGAGGCTCAAGCCCCGCTGCCAAGCTTGCGATGAGGTGATTCTCACAGAAATCCCTGTGTTTGTTTCAGAGTTCTGAAAGCTTTACTGGAGTCAGAAGGCAGAGAATTGTGTTTCCGCAAGGCAAACGCGTCCAAATTTACAGCTGGAAATTCTTCACTCCAGTTGCTGGTGTTATGTGGCATACTTGGTGCATTTTTTTCAGTATCTGTGTCTACCGTTTGCTCTGACTTACAGATCATACTGGCAGATGAATGCACAGAGGCAGAGGGAAGGTACTGGCACATGAAGCACTTCTGCTGCTTTGACTGCGAGGCTGCGCTGGGGGGTCAGCGCTACATCATGAGGGAGTGTCGACCGTACTGCTGCTCCTGCTACGAGTCCCTGTATGCTGAGTCATGTGACACCTGCGGGGAACACATAGGTACTAAGACACATTCAAAGAGGAAGTCCAACTCCAATCATCTTTTAAGCTCTTTTAAAATAATTTCCAGTGGTCTTTTAATTAAGATTATGCCGTTTTTAGCCAAAAGTAAAAAAAACGGTGTTGTTTCATAAGATGTGGTTTCTGCATACTTGCAGTAGTTCATTAGAAATTTGCCTCTGATTGTGAGTTGGACTGTTGATACTGAGCAACCCTGCCCCCTTTCCCCTTTTTTGCTGAGAGCTCAGAGCAGGAAGCTTGAGGTCTGCCCAGTGTATTTTCTATGTCACAAATAAGCTCTTTGTCAAAAAGCATTTTTTTCATCTTCTCCTGATTCACAACAATTCTAACAAAAAAAAATACTCAGAAATGCAATTTTCATCTTAATTTTCTTTATACATGTCTTCCATCATGAGAATAATGCCACAAGGACATGTTAAAAACACCAAAAACAGTATTTCCATTTTCCTAGCTTGTGCAAATTTCTTTTTGTTTTGGTCAAAATACCGCTATCATGTATACACGGTGTGTGCGTGTTTCCTGGTCATCTGTGGGGGGCATGTGAGGCAGTGGTCCAGGGAACCGAGCCAGAGGAGACGGTTTGACACAGCTGGGATTTGTTGATAACAAACCTTTCCGTCTCTACCTGCAGCAGCGCCCTGCAGCAGCAAGAACAACACTGCCAACATGCAGCGTCTAAATGTCTACAAGTCTTGTGAAAACAAGAAGACATTATAATTTCATACACTTTTTGTGTTTGGATGTGTGTGAGCTACTGATTTTCCAAGGTGTAATATCTTTTTTCAGGTCCAACCTCTGCACTGTCTGGCAATAACCTGAACGAAATTACATAGAACATCAGTCTTTTCTGTTTGATATGAATTATAAGAAATTCTATTTTGATGCTTAAAGGTTGAAGCTTTAAAGTTTAAATCATACAAAAAGTATTTTCCTTTTTTCATGAAATTGTTATCGTTTTTTGATATTTCTAAGATTTAATTGATTTAGATCAAATTTTTAAAGACTGAACAAAAAAGAATTGAGAAATAAACAAAATGCTATATGGCCTGGCCTGCAGAATGATCAAATCCCTTTAATAGACGTGGTCCAGAATGATGCAGGGAACCAAAGAAATGCACAAGTCTTTTAGACTCCAAGTTAGTGACATGCACCGGTCTTAAAGAGCGAACAAAATGCCTCCAATAACACAGATTTTCCAAGAATTTGACTCAGTTTAGGTGAGACACTACCTAGATACTTTTATAAAGATTCTTTTTGTAGGTTGATGACAAAGAGACTGAACATTTTTAGATGAGTTTCACATTTTTTCTAAAGCAAACTAAACTCTAAAGCAGCCTTTTTATTAAGATAAGGTCATGCAAAGTCATCTTGGTGGTGGTAGTATGATGGTCTGGGGCCACTTTGCCACTTCAGTTTCTGTAGTTTTGTGAAACCATAAAGTTGGAGCTCTACCATAAAGTCTTAAATTGGAACATGACCGTAAGCTGAAGCAACAGGACAATCAATTAAAATATTCAGTTAGGAGTGATGATACCTAAAAATGAAACGTTTGTGCAGCGGCTTTGTGAAAGTTTTATATTATTATATATTTATATTCAAACGCTTAACTGCAGGACTGCAAGGACTGCTGACCCAGTCGTTCAGTTTAGAGGCATTTTTTTCTCTACTAAATTAAGCAAAAATCATGTAACATAACATTGTTTCATTTACTCGTATTAACTTTTACTTTAATTCAATTTTATTTTTATACACATATGACTTGAAATTATTATTTAAAAGGAAGACAGTAAATGGTTTTTAAAGCACCTGTAGAGTATGTTTTTGTTCGTTAATGCTTCTTATAAAAACTCATACTTGAGCACACGAAAGAATATTCATTGGTTATGAATTCTTCTTAGGTATCGACCAGGGTCAGATGACCTATGAAGGTCAGCACTGGCACGCGGTGGAGGCATGTTTCTGCTGCGCCCGTTGTCGGTTGCCTCTCCTGGGTCGGCCTTTCCTTCCACGGGGGGGACTCATATTCTGCTCCAGATCTTGCTCGCTCGGTGATGACCCCAATAACTCGGACTCTTGTGACTCGGCTCTACATAGCAGATCTCCTCCTCACAACAGACGGTGGGCAGGACAGCATAAGTTACAGTGTGGTTCTCCACTACAGCCGCTAGAGGGCGCCAGACCCTCTTTAACGCCAGCAAAAGACTCCATTCACTTCACAGTGGAAAACAGAGGTAAATGTTTGAACATATTCGTGCAACATATTTTGCGCACTGCAGTGACTTAGCATATATTTATATTGGATTTTCTACTTTCAGGTGTACATTGCACTGCTCCAGTTTTAAATGGAGTACCTTCATCCAGTGGTCATCCTCATCCCAGAGGCTCCTACTCACCTCTGCCCCACATTCATCGAGGGAATGGCTTAGGTCCATCCTGGCCCAATGACATTCCTCAGTACAGTTTACCACCCAGAGAAGTGGCGGTCGGACCTGCAGGCAGCGGTCTTCAGCTTCAGGGAGAACTGAATGAAAACACAGCACTGAATGGTTGTAATTTGAGAGGAACTTTGACCGATAAAGAGTGCAGAAACTGGGTGGATAAAACTAATCAAGCCATGCAAGGTAGTGTGAAATACCTTAAAAAAATCTTTTTTTTAAGTTGTTTTTTAACTAGTGTCTTCTGACTGTTCTTTTCTTAGTGTTTCCTCCTCATAAACACCTCCTTGTCAATCCTCTCATTTCATTAGATTCTCCCCCCCTTTCATCAAGAAACAGCCCCACCCTCCCGCCTCCTCTGCCCATTAAATCTCGTGACATGATATCACAAGATTCGCCTCCTCCGGCCCTTTCCCAGCCTGAAGATCGACCCTACGAGTCCCCGCCCCCGCTGGCTCGCAGCGGCACAGCCAGAGTCAGCTTCAGAGAACCAATTAGCAGCAGCTACTCTGTGGAAGAGGATGATGATGAAGAGGAGAATGAAGAACTGCTTCTGCAGGAGGGCCAGGTAAGGCAGCAGGAAGAAGAGGAAGAGGAGGAGGAAGGAGGTTTTGGAACCAGGCTGCATCTGCAGAAAGGCATCCCCCCAAAGATGGACCTGCTAGGTAAAAATAGGCCTTTGGTAATTTCATTTAGGTTAAAGACCCAGTTTGACTCATTTTTCTCTTTTCAAAGATGGTTCTTCATACCAGCAACGCAATCTGACGCGAGGAGCGAATTGTCGCCGCATCCCTTCAGATCTTGCTCTTCGCCCGGGCTCAGACAGGCGCTCCCGAAGCTCGCGGCGCGAACGACCCCGGCTGGATGCCCTGGACTGGAGAGGGGAAACAGACGGAGACGGCCGGGGATCCTCCAGCACGCCTTCACTGACCCTCCAGCTGGGACAGTTTAAACACGAGGACTCTTGCTCCACCTGCTCCTCTTCCTCTGACTCAGAGGAAGAGGGCTTCTTCCTCGGACAGCGCATTCCTCTGCCGCCACAGCTTCAAAAGCAGCAGGCTGAGGAGAGCCACGGCAGAGAGTCACAGGAGGTGCAGAAGGACTGGGGGCTGAGAGGAAGCATAAGAAGGAAAAGAGCTCTCAGTCAGAGTGCAAAGGAAAAAGATAAAAACTGTTCTGTGTCCTAATCATTCTATAAACATCAAAACGCGTTAGGGTTTTTTCTCAGTTAGGATGCACGTGAAGAACGGTGGATGTTTTTATTCTAGTGTGGATCTGGGTTTGATGTTAGCGCAGGTATGAAAGCATACCCTCCAAAGGTGAACCACACTCATCATTCCAGACACACAAAGGGAAGCAACACAACTGCCTTTACAGTATTTTTGCTTTGTACTACTTTGAAAAGTTACAAAACAGAAAACTCCTAACAATCATGCTAGTAGTCATGAATGTCGGGTGATTGTTGTGACTTGTCCTCCAGTTGCTTTGAACTGGCTGCTCAGAACATTTTATTGACTTGGTCATTAGAATCACAAACAAAAACATGCAACTGCACTTTTGACTATGGGCCCGTTTTTACAATCACAAGCTTATCATGGAGGCCTCCACAATCTTGTTTGGACAGACTAAGCTTAACTGTAAAAGCACAGCGAATGTGTATAAATGTGTTTTTAAATGAGGACTTAACTTGGACTCGACCATACACTGATTGCAAACCGCTCAGATTTCCACAAAACACTGCACTATAAGCTGATATATATTGTGAGATATATATATATATATATATATATATAATCAGCTTTATGTGCCCTTTATTTGAAACTGAAAAAATATTGAATATTTGATGCTTTAATTGAGCTAAATTCAGCAAGAAGCTGGAAATGTGTCATCTGCCTCTAGAAAAATAAAAGCCGATATGACATTTATCATTTTCTTCAAACAACAGCTGACTTGCTTTATGTTTAAAATGTAATATTTCCATAACCTTTTAAGTAATAAAAACAAAGAAAAATGTTGGTGTGCAAATAAAAAGACTAAAATGAAAACTAAATTGAGTGAATTATTTTTACAGTCACATTTTCACTTTCACGTTATAAATTGTGAAAATTTTAGTTTTTTTAATTTTTTAAATTTTAAACATGATTACTCTTAGCAAAAGTGGGCCATTATGTGTACTACAAGTATACTCGGTTTATGCTAAAAGTGAGGCAGCATACTTAAAATTGATCTTTTTTATACTACTTATTGTAAATTTAAAATGTTCTAATTTGGTCCAAAGAAGAATTCAATTAGTATACTTCTTACATTACATGTACACGGTCTATACTTTACATACTATTTTTATTCAGGTAATAAAATAAACTTCAATAGCTCTTCTTTTTGGTAAGGGTTATGAAAATCAGTTGGAGTAATTATTTTTTGGAGTAGTAATATTTTTGCTTTAGTTTCCATCTTAAATTTAGAGTTCTGTGTTTTTCATGATTAAAATGTGAACTTTTTTGTTTGTTTTCTGATAATATTCAAACGTCTAATGTGATTTTAAACATAATTAGGAACCCTTGTTACGTGCCATTCTTCCTCTTCTCTAAAACTAAAGTTAGACGTCATTCAACGTTTTCCATCATATTTGATCTCATTTTTCATATAATAGCACAGAATCTATTCCTTCTTGAGTGCATTAGTTTCTTGGAAGAGTGGTGTTATGCTTCCTTTATTGGATTTTAATACTTTAATAAGAAAGAGATGCAATCCAATAAGTAAAAGAAAACGCTTCACATACTGCAACCTGTCTATCAACAATCAGCATTAAAGCCTAGAAGTTTAACCCCTTGTTGAACATAAAATATGAGAAAAAAAAAAGAAGAAAGTTTTTTATCTTTTGTATGAGTGCTATTGTTTTAAAACAGAATTTAAAATCCAGATGGAATTCATTAAAACAAGGCGGTGAATTGGGCCATACAATTGTGAAATTGGACTTCCTGAATTGGTTTTTTTTTTCAAACTTTACTGAAGAATTCAGTAAAGAAAAATTCAACAAATAAACTCATTAACCATGAAAGTACTCATGTATTGTACACTTGAAGAATACTTTCGCGTATTTTGAGAGTATTATAAAATTAATAAAATTCAGTACTATATTTAAAAGAAATAAGAGAAATCTTTCTCACTGTGCCTTTTTGTATTTCAAATGTGGTTTGAAAAAGTAGTTTTAAAAATGTATTTTTTCTTTTTTATTATCAATCCTAAAACAGGCAATTATGTTTAAAGTTTATCAAACTATTAATTTGTAGTGTAGTATTTATAAATCGTAGCTGGTTCCAGAGCCTAAAGGAAAATGTACAGTTACAGAAAAGGACTTCCTTCGTCGGAAAATAAAGCGCTTATCCCTATGGCTTATCCATTTCCTGACGTCATCATAGTGGGGATCAGGTGACCTGCAGGTTCATTTTCCTGTATGGGAGGCCGAGCCAATCAGCGGGAGGGGGCGGGGCCAGCGGCAGCAGCAGCACATGAGTTGTCAAACAGGTTCCTCTTGAGCTCCTGAGAGGTTTGAAAACACGTTCATGGAGGCAGAACGTCGCGCTAACACCGAGCTTCGACCAGAACCTCTAACACGGAGCTCGACTGAAAGGATCCAGGTGAGTTTATCCAGAAGAACCGCCCAGAAAACATGAACGTCTGGCGGGGCTGAGAGGCGCCAGGTCCACCTGCTCTTCAGTGTGTGGGTGTCCTTGTGTTGATCCTGCCTCTGTGTCTGCCTCCATGTTGGACACTTTTCAGTGGTCAAGATTCTGTCAGCACTTGACTTTAGGTCATGAATCTAATCATCTGGGGGAGTTGTTTGTTTGTTTGTTTTCCCCTCTCCTAACTTTTCCCTTTACTTTTGTGTTTCTGTTTACAAAGTAAAAGTCTGTTGGGTCTACACACTTACAGGGAACTGGAAACTAGTTCATGTCTCTGTCTACAGCCCTTTGGCCTGGCCCGGCTTGGATTGGAATGGCAAATATGTGGAGGATTAAACTGTCAGATGCAGACTGCCCTTTAAACACATTCTCTGGATATTCGTGAGGCTCAGGAGTACAGAAAATGTTCTTGACTGCCGACAGATTGAGCCTTATGACTCTGATAAGATTGTTTTTTTTTTTTTTTCTTTTGATGAACTCCACAGAAGGAAAATCCTAACTCTGCTGACTGGAATCTTTATTTAAAGAAGAATCACTGTTCTAACAGCAGCTGTCGGAGTGTCTGACCAGACAGCTGTCAGAGTGTCTGACCAGACAGCTGTCAGAGTGTCTGACCAGACAGCTGTC
>BSAI01000015.1:19106983-19264000 GCA_036245035.1 Adrianichthys oophorus
GAGTGTCTGACCAGACAGCTGTCAGAGTGTCTGACCAGACAGCTGTCAGAGTGTCTGACCAGACAGCTGTCAGAGTGTCTGACCAGACAGCTGCCGGGATCCATATCTGCCACTCTTCAAAATGCTACAAACCGAAAGTCTCTTTGTTTGGTTTGCAAAAACCACCTGTTAGTTCGATCTGTTGTTAAAGACCCACTCCAGTGAAAATTGTGTTTTTGGTTTTTCTAACATGTTCTTGTTGTATTTTTCTGGTGATGGACGGCGTATAGACAGAAAATTAAGATAAAAATAGCATTTTAAGTATTTCTTTATACGAATTGTTGTGAATTAGGAGCAGATAACAAAATACAGTTTAAAAAAGCTTGTAGTTGTGAAGCTACAATTGCCACAAGTTCCCTGCCCTACATCCACTTGGCGACAAACAGATCCGCCTTTGTTTTCGCAGTCCGACCTGGCATCTAACTCAAAAGTATACGGATGTTGCTCGTCATTTTTGTTGCTAATGTTAGAATGGGGACATGAGGGGCTGTAAGCTAGCAGGAGAGCACATAAACAGATGGATGATGGGAATGGGGCAGAGCTTACGCCATGTCAACGCTTCCGCCCGCAACTCAGAAGCAAAGTTCTAATGAACTCCTGCCGCTTTGCAGAAACGATGTCCCAGAAAACGACAGTTTTTAAAAAAAATTAAGCTAAAAATGTCATAATTCTAATTAAAATATTCCTGGGAACACTTTTTTAAAAAATTGATCAAAAGATGATCAGAGTAGTTAGCAGGAGTTACAGATATGGAGATGCATGGCTGTGAGTGTCGGTCACATGCAGCTGTGGGAGCAGTGGCTGGGCCTTCAGGCCTAACGTGTTCGCTGCTTATGGCAGGGCTAAGATAAACAGGATTGTTTACTTAAGTGCTTCCTTCTTTCTCTTCTGTTAATCCGTTTGTGGTACTTTTTTTTTTTTTTGCAGGAAGTCTGAATGTTTAAGAGTTGGTTATCAGCGACTCTTAAAAAACCGACCTGAAGATGACGACACATTAGACACAGAAGCTCAGAAGAAGAAAAAAATGCCTGTAGAGATGCTTCAACACACTGCAAGGCAACCAGCCAAAGCTGCTATTGGAGTTCCCCCTCCCCGCTTGCGGGCTAAGGGGCAAGTGGGACTGCAGTTCTATCGACAGAACCCGACAGCACCGAAGCAGAGTGCTGTGGAGAGATTGGAGGCGGACAAGGCGAAGTACGTCAAGAGTCAGGTGGCCCTTTCCAAACAGCAGCCCATCCGACCCACGGAGCTCCACAGGTTGAGACCCGTCCCTGCTGTACGGACCACTAGAATAGTCCCGGTTAAAGCTGCTCAGACAAAGGTGGAGGGCGTGCAGCTGGATTTGGAACATCTCAGTAATCTCATTAATGATGTCCCCACCGCTACAGAGCCCCCCCGAAAAACCCCGGTGGTTGGACCGCAGGTGAAGGAGAAACCGCTTCCACCTCCACAGCCTGACCGGTCCATTCCAGCTAAGATCAGGCTCAAAGCAACCGGACCTGCCAGAGCAGAGGGTGCGTGCGGCGCCACTGGGTCTCCGACTGCAGGGGCCGTACGCAGGGTGGATGTGGTGCCTCAAGCCAGTCACCAGACATCGCCCTGCAGACCGCTGCAGTTCATGCGGCAGCCCCTGAAGCCCATGTCCTTACAAGCCCAGGTTCTCCTTCGCCCGGCTGCCGCTCACCTGCGTCCCTTCCACGCCAAACCCCGAGATTCTTCTCCTCTGAAACCAGCTGCTCTTCCAAAATCTGACCACTCCCCCCCGTCTCCCATTGACCCCCCATCTGCTGCTGCTCCCTCCCCCCCAGCTTTCCCACCTCCCTCTCCAGCCATCACCCGACTGTCCTCCACCAGCTCCAGGAAGCGGCCCTCTTTGACCCGCTCCAAGTCGGACATGAGCGACCGGTACTCCAGAGCCGGGACTGAGCTGGAACGCTTCTTCAACCTGTGTGGCGTTGACCCCGACGACCTACAGGAGCTGACTGGCTCCAACGCTGACATTGTGTCCCTGGCTCGTTTTCGGAGCGCGAGCGCTCCTGGGTCAGAGTGTTCCGGCTCAAGACAAGGAGAGGAGGAAGAGCAGGATGAGGAGGAAGCTGGAAAAGCTGCAGAGCGGGTTCCTTATGGCGTCTCTGTGATTGAGAGAAATGCACGAGTGATCAAATGGCTGTATGGACTGCGCCAAGTCAAAGACAACACTACTAAGAGCACCAACTTGTAGACTGCCGACAAACAGTCTTTATTTAAAATAAGAATATTTCAAGTTTTATTTTTCATTCAATTGGATTAAACCAAGTGTGATGGGTTCCAATGGTTTAGTTGGAGGACTCGGTTCAGTTGTCTTCACTGTATTCTCCACTCAGAGTGGGTTCTGTTTGTGCCTTTGTTCCGTTTGTGCCTCTTTACCAAATTCGTGTTTGTTTCATATATTTGTGTGTTTTTTTTAAAAATAATTTTGGGGCTGTTAGAGTCACAGCTCCCTCATGGTCTCTGATGATGTCTTTCACATTTTGCTGTACATTAATGGCATTAAAGATAAAATGATGCAGGACGCATGTTGTGGTGTTTTTGTGGGAGTCCCACCAAAGGAAGACCCTCCAGGTAGCTATAAAGAAAGCTATAAAAAACTGATTTTGAACCTCGGAGTTTTGTAATCCAGTCAGAGCTGAAAGCTTTCTTTTAGGAGAGATCGTTTTGACTAAACTTTATGTAAAAAGTTGTTAAAGTTCACATTTTAGACATGAATACTTCCTGATTTCCCCTAAGACAGAGATGCACAATACATGCTTTGTTTTTGTTGGTGGCCCTCGAAAAGGTTAATAGCTCACTTGACACAGCTGTCGCTATCTTGCCGGTTTCTGAACTTTGGTCAATACATGCAGTGACTCATGCAAATTACATGCAAGTGACGGATTGCCAACTCCTTCTTTTACAACATCTGCTTCTTATCAGGCAATTTGTGTTCTGAAAACCTGTCAACCGACCAAATATGAAGGAAAATCAGTGATAAATGTCACTTAGCATAGTTTTTATGAGCATTCTACAAGAAAACAACCTTTTTTTTCCTATACATCACAGATTTCTTGCACATTTCACTCACAATATTTCCAAGTCTCTTTCTGAAGCAGAATGCAAACCTGAATTAGCAGACATCACTTATAAAAGGTGTAAAATGAGCACAGGTTGCATCAGAGTTCTTCAGTTTCAAACACAAAGGATTTGCTCAACCAGATTATTCTTTGGTGGGATTTGAGAACAGTTCTGCATTTGCAGAGGAGCCACTGTTGTTTGGTCCGCGCCTCCGTTTGAACACGACGTCCTTCTTCCTGTGACCGAAGAATGAGCTGTTTCCAGAAATGTACACATCAGCTGCAAAAACTGAGAAGTTGTTGGTCCAAGCAGACTGAGGAGTCATGCACTGAAGATCAGCAGAGGGTAAGAAAACATCCGATTTGGATTTTGCGTGCAATTTTAAATTATATTTTAATCTATTTTATTGTTTAGAAATAATCATAATATTGTTCTGTAGCTTCATATGCAACATTGTTATGTAATTTAACTTCAGTAATATTTTTTGATCCAGTATTCTGGTTTTGACTTGATAGTAACTCTCACAGATTACAAAAGTTTATCAATTAAATCTATTATTTCTTGTCTTTTAAACCAATTGTAGACTTTTATGGCCTTTCACCTGTCAGGAATTCACTTGGGTTTCTTTTCTTGTATTTTCTGTTGGGAAAAAGCGGATCATGTTTCTCAGTGAGCATGCTTTCATGCGGTTGCACACTGTTCTGTTTCATACTTTGGTTATCAAATTAGTCGTTCTCATTGAATAACAAGTCAGATAGAAGATTTCAAATGTGTCGAAGCTTCTACTCCTATTATCACTGTCAAACATGCAAAGCGACATACCGGTATATATATGTTTAATTTGTGGTGAAAGTGAAATGACTGCATTATGAAGTGAAAAGAAACATCTTAAAAGAGTCTGATCAAAGGTTTCTTCCTCTGCTGTCTCTGATCCTGACAGAAGCACAGGTTTCCTTTGGTCAGGAAGGTGTTTTACGCCGTGGGTGGGATCCCTTATCAGATGACGACAGCAGCCTTGAATATTTCCCTGCAGATTTTTCTTCTAGATGTTGTGCAGGTGAAAGTGCACGTTGATTTTTGCCCTCTTAAAGACAGTTTTCCTGACTGCAGCTCTGAAAACGTCCACAGATGAAGGCTTTCTATGTGTCTCTGATCTTGTTTGTGAGTCATGCATGGGACGCTGTGACTGACCCCCTGGTGGGATACTGGGTGAGCCGCAGTAAATGGACGCCCATTGGCAAACTCACTCCCTGGTGGGTCATTTCTGTTAGTCAGAGCTTAAGTTTTGCCAACATTTCTGTTCCAGCTGAACAATCACTGTTTGTGTCACAGGTTGCTCATTTCCACTCCATTTGGGGTCCTGTCGTACGTGCTGTTGTGGTCTGTGCCAGTGGGCTCCACGTCTGAGGCTGGCGGCGTGCTGTGGATCCTCATCACCACCTGTCTGTTTGAAACGTTCATGAGTGTGAGAACAATGGAGAAGACATTTTCTCTGTTCATTGCTCACACATTAATTTTTCATACTTTATGCGGATGCTATCCTGAAGTTATTCAAAATGGGAGAACAATTCAAAGTATTTTTATGTAAACATTTTCAGTCAAACAAATAAGTATTTGAACATCCTGGGATTTTGCAAGTCCTCCCACTTAGAAATCATGGAGAGGTCTGAGATTTTCATCTTAAGTGCAAATCTACTCTGAGCGATAATCTAAAAAAAACTGGAAATCCCACTGTATGAATTTTTAAAAAAATTATTTGTATGTTACTGCTACATCACCTGAGAAAATCAATGTTAATATTTGGCACACTAGCCTTTGTTTGCGGTTACAGAGGTCAAATGTTTCCTGTAGTTTTTCACCAGAAACACACTACAGGAGGGATTTTGTCCCACTCCTCCACACAGATCTTTTCTAGATCAGTCTGGTTTTTTGGGCTGTCGCTGAGAAACACAGAATTTGATCTCCCTCCAAAGAGTTTCTATAGTGTTTAAGTCTGGAGACTGGCTATCCCACTCCAGAATCTTAAGATACTTCTTACAAAGCCACTCTTTGGTTATCCTGGCTGTGTGCTTCAGGTCATTGTCATGTAGGAAGACCCAGCCACGATCCGTCTTCAATGCTCTAACTGAGGGAAGGAGGTTGTTCCCCAATATCTCACAATTCATGGCCCCGGTCGTCCTCACCTTAATACAGTGCAGTCATCCTGTCCCATGTGCAGAAAACACCCCCAAAACACGATGCTACCACCCCCATGCTTCACAGTAGAGATGGTGTTCTTGGGATAGTACTCATCATTCTTCTTCCTCCAAACACAGCAAGTGGAATCAAGACCAAAAAGTTCTATGTTGGTCTCATCTGACCACATGACTTTCTCCCATGACTCCTCTGGATCATCCAAATGTTCATTGGCAAACTTAAGACAGACTTGGACATGTGTTGGTTTAAGCAGGGGAACCTTCCATGATTTCAAACCATGACATGTTAGTGTATTACCAACAGAAACCTTGGAAACGGTGGTCCCAGCTCTTTTCAGGTCATTGACCAGCTCCTCCTGTGTAGTTCTGGGCTCACCTTTCTTAGAATCATTGAGACCTCACGAGGTGAGATCTTGCATGGAACCCCAGTCCGAGGGAGACTGACAGTCGTGTTTAGCTTCTTCCATTTTCTAACAGTCGATCCTTTTTTCACCAAGCTGCTTGGTAATTTCCCCATAGCTCTTTCTAGTCTTGTAGAGGTCTACAATTTTGTCTCTGGTGTCTTAGGACAGCTCTTTGGTCTTGGCCATGTTAGTAGGTGGAGTCTTACTGATTGTATGGTGCGGACAGGTATCTTTATGTAGCTAACTACCTCAAACAGATGCTTCTAATTTAGGATTATAAGTTAAGTGCAGGTGGACGATTTAAAGTCGGACTAACAGGTCTTTGAGGGTCAGAATTCTATCTGATAGAGAAATATTCAAACATTTATTTACAGCAGTAGCATACTAATAAATCACTTTAAAAAATCATATAATGTGATTTTCAGATTTTTATTTTTGAATTTCGTCTCTCATAGTGGACATGAACCTAAGATGAAAATTTCTGACTCCTCCATGATTTCTAAGTGAGGGAACTTGCAAAATCACGAGGTGTGCAAATACTTATTTGCCTCACTGTAATAAGCAACGGGAAGACTAGTCCCTTGAGATGCCACATCTGGCTTTTGATTTCCTCCTGTTAGATTTATAACAAAAGAAAATACAACAAAGGAGAGCTAAGTAACAAACAAACAAAATGAAACTGAAAAAAGAAACTACAGATTATGATACAGGTAAAGGAAGTACCCGACACATACAAACATGACAGGTCTCACTTTACCCCTTATCCCAATATAGTTTATAAAACATAGAAAGAAAAAAAGGAACTAAAGACATTTGAATCATGTATGGAAACAAAAACAGGTAGGTTGTAAAGTTTTAAAAGATCTCTCCTGAATGAAGCTTAGGAGAGCTAAACTTCATTTAGCTCGCTTAAACAGAAGGTTGAAAACTTCAGTTTGTTCTTTCACTTTTTAAAGTAAAAGAACAAACAGAAATGTGAAGGGTATTCCATTCGTAAAAGCGTAAAAAAAAAGTAAATGTGTCAGTGTGTGGCCCTCCGAAAGATTGGCGACCTGTCCAGGGAAATCCTGTGTTTGCATGGTAGGTGGGATAGGCTCCAGCAACCCTGTGATCCTGAAAGGGATTCTGTGTATTCAGGAAAATGGGTGTATGGAATTTATTTATTTTATTTGTTTATTAGTTTATTTGACAAGAACATTGCACAAAAGGCTAATTTTCATTTGTAGTCTCTGGACAATTGGCATATTTGTCTCAGAAAAACAAAATGAAATTAACAACAAAAGTACAGAAATACATAAGCATAAATGAGAAATAGAAGGATATTATGTCATAAAATAAAGTATTTTTATTTCCCCTTTTAAATCTTTTTTCAACAAGCTTTCAAAATTCATTTTTCTGGATCAAACTGTAGAATTTCTTGCTCATTGCTGACCCAGTGTCTGGTTTACATCATGGTTTGAAAACGCTCTGATGAACATGAAAGCTTCCTGCAATTTTTGTGTACATTTTTAGTGAATAACCATAAAGCAGATTACTGGAAAAGTCTAAAACAGAAACTAAAATGTGTTTGCAAAAGAGGCATGTGAGAACATGCCTGTAGTTTTTGCTTTCACAAATCTCCCTCACAGTCTGTTGTTGTATTTCTGTCATCCATGAACAGTGCTACAATGTTCCTTACCTCTCCCTGAGCATGTTTTTGGGCGCCCTTAAAAAAGACAGAGACTCTGCCACTGCCTACAGTAAGAGTAACCAGACTTCCTTACAGGCTTAGTTGTAACTAAATACCAACTCCTTTTTGTCTCCGTCCTCTTCCGTCAGGAATGAGCGTGGAGATGATGGCGATGCTTCTGGGCTCAGTGATCCAAGGACAAGTTGTGTCTGTGTACAACAAAGAGAAGCAGAAGGCTTGCCAGCTCCTGAACCATGAAACACCTGAAAGCACATCTTTGCCACAGAGCTCCTCGCTCCAGGAAACGGTATCTAAGCTCATGTGGGAAATGAGGAAACAACCACACTCTGTGACGCAGCCGGGCCCTTCACTGGCATAATCTCCGAAATCTCCTGTTACCCTGTTATTAGCTGTTTCACAAAATAATAGTTGTGTAGTTTCAGTGTATGTGTGTGCAAAAATAGACCTGTTTGTGTGATCGAACAACATAAGTTCATAAACATTTGAAATGAGTAACACAGCAACTAACTTAAGTCAGCGTCAAGTTTTATTTATGAAGAACAAGTTAAGAGTTCAGTGTTTTGCCCAAAGCACACATGGAAGCAGTGAACTGGATTTGGCATTTTACAAAAAAAAAAAAAAGGTTTCCTTAGCCAACCTTAAAATCTTAAAGAAACAGCAAACCTGGCTCTGTCTGCAGAAGTTCCCCACTTTCCTTGTTCGTGCAAACTTTATCCTGCCTCAAGATCACCCTCTCTTTTTGCATACATGTTTTTATTATATAAAACTAATATTTCATAATTTAGCAATGCCGTTTGCATCTTTGGAGACATGCATGAGTCTGCAGTGGTATACTATGCTTTATTTATCAGTTTTTTTGTGCACATCACCTGCAGCAAAAGGCTTTCTTGACCTCAGCTCTGGTCATGGGTGCCGTCTTCCTTCTCTGCAGTCTTGTTCTCTTCTTTGGGGTGAAGGAGCAGCCTGGTGAGTCAGCCCCAAACAACAACCTTCAAACAATATGAGTAGCATATCGATTTAATGCGTACCTGAGTGAAATATTGTCTTACTTAGAGGCCAAAACTGTTATCTTGTTCACGCGGCTGTGAGAACAAAAGCAACTTTTTTATTGCTCAGAAAATATCATTTACCTCTTGACTCCTATTGATGCAAATACAGATCAAGCCAATTTTGGCTCCAAAATTACGTTACTTAGGTTCATTTTTTTTCCTAGCTGAAAATAAATTCAGGCGTCAAGTCTTATTATCAGAACCCCCCCCCTTACTAATAATACAACAGTTCTGCTATAAAAGAAGTTTATGTGTACAGAAAAAGTTTAGGAATAAAAGAAACCACATCACTGTTTTCTTGCTGCTGTATTTGCAGTAAGTATTTCTTTTGTGCCTAATTATCAGCATTACACTTCATCAAGAATGTGAAATGTGTTAATGTAGCAGACTCTCTTCTTCAGTTGTGCTGCAAAGAGTTGGTCAGCAATGTCTCTGATGCTTTTCTTCTTTGATCCTCAGCCCCTTTCTGCTCTGAGGACAGAATACGACCTTCCTATCTTAGCTCAGTAAAGATGCTGACACGCCACGTCCCATACCAGCGGCTTGTTCTCGGCTTTGTCTTTAGTGTTTCAGCCTTTCAGGTACCCCACCTAAAGTAATTATTTCATTGTTTTTTAGTTTTCATACCTCTTTACTTTGTGCTCTTTCCATATTTCATAAAGTCTTGTTATTTTTTCTCCCCTCTGCTTGTTTGGTGTCAGATGTCTTTGGGTAACTTTGCCCTGTTCTGCAGCCATGCAGCTGGGCTCGGAGCCCAGTTCCAGCTCCTCCTGCTGGTCCTGTTGGTAAGTTGCAAGGAAATGTTTATGGAAATAACAAGTGGTTTGCATTTAATACAATAAATGTGTCGACAATTCCACAGCTTTCTGCTTCAATAGCAGTTCCTTTCTGGCAACTCGTTCTTCTAAGAATTGGGAAAAAATCCACACTCTTCATTGGACTTTCAGTGAGAACTCAATTTAACGTTTTTCTACATCAACCTTCCACATCTTGAATCTTACTTAAGGCCTCTTTGTGTCTTCCTCAGCTCTTCATCCCTGCTGTGATTATAGCTGCCTCTGTGCCCACTAACCTACCAGTCTTCATGACTGTGTGTGTTCTGATGGGATTCAGTGTGGCAACCATGTTCTTGCTTCCCTGGTGAGTCACTGCTCACCCTGTGTCTTTCTCCTAGGCCACTATCAGATCAGATCCATATGGAAAGAGCATATATAGAGCGCATACATTATTTACTTGCTCCATCTGACCCAGGACTGGGACAAATATTGCACATTTTGGAATGCCTTGTTGGATCAACGGTGAAATGGTGATTCTGTGTGACTTTACAGGTCAATGCTCCCAGATGTGGTGGATGGCTTTACCTCTGAGCATCTCACCTGTAAAGACTTGGAGCCAGTTTTTTTTTCTGGTTATGCCTTCTGCAGTAAGCTGTCCAGAGGCCTGTCTGCTGGACTCTCCACCATGACTCTGCAGTGAGTAAAGACTTGCACCCACATAAATCACAGGCTTGTTCCACATTTGTTTTGTTGTTCACACGTAGCATTCTGCTCGGCAGGATTGCAGGCTACGAAGCAGAGGCGTGTAACCATGGAGACGGAGTGCTGACAGCTCTAATTGTGCTGTTCTCACCAGTTTCCATCACACTTTTGCTGATAGGGATGGTGATATTTCACACGTATCCAATCAATGAAAATCAGCGCTCACAAACTGAGGAGCAGCTCCAGTAAGAGACTTTCTAGATGACTTGATGTGCTCTACTTTGTCCTAAAATATCAGCTGTGAAGTTGCTGGGCCATAATAAAAACCTTTATTTAAATTACAAAATGTTGAAGTGTGAAGTTAGAATGCACAAATGAAAAGAATCTAGAAAATTTAGGGGTTTTAAAGAATTTATTTGTGTATTGGTGCTGACAATAAACACTTGGTTAATAACAAAAGGTAATCTTAGAACTATATAATGTAACATTGGTTGCAGTCTGACTGTTTAAGGGTGTAGACAGGCACCTTTTTTACCGATAATCAGTTCAAACAGGTCCCATTAAAACAGCTCACCAGTGGAGAATAGAAGAGCTTCTGTGGGGGACACAACTCTTGCTTGTTTGTCGGATCTAAATACTTATATTTTGCATCATTTTACAAAAACATTCTTAAAAAAAAATCAAAGAATGGGAATTCCTAGACATGCTACTATATTCACATTCTGTCTCTCATGTGTTCTCAAGTTTTAACGTCTTCCATGCAGTTATTCCATATCTGAAAACCTCTTGTGGAGATGTAGTAAAGTTTAGGATTTGATCTCACAGCAGATTTTATACATATATTTGATCCTCTCTGACATTATTATTTTTTAAATAGAGGAGCCTTTAGATATAGAAAAATTAAGAGAACCAGAGAAACTGTCTATAATGCAGAGACAAACATTCACAATGCGTTCCAAATTATTATGAAAATTTAAGTGTTAAATAGATCGAATGATTTGTTTTTCTAATAATCTCAGGGATAATATTGTGACTCGGTGATCTTTGGATCACTGAAATAAATCTCAGCCACCTGTGATCATCGGTTTGCCAGTTGAGTTTAATCACAGAAAAAAACACTAAAAAAGGACGTTACACGTTATTAAGCAGACCAACATTTTCAAGCAATATGGAAAAGAAAAAGGATCTCTGCTGACTCAGAATTAAAAAATGGATAAAAAAGGACAAAGAAATGTGAAATATTTAAATGACACAAGATGTGAAAACCTTGGATATTTTACAAAAACCCAGACATACATGAAGACTCATTTTCAAACAGTCTTGTTCACTGATGAGTGCCGTGCAACCCTGGATGGTCCAAATAGATGAGGTAGTGGGTGATTGGTGGATGGCCACCATGTCCCAACAAGGCTGCAATGTCATGAAGGAGGTGGAAGAGTCATGGTTTGGGGCAGAATCATAGGGAGAGAGCTGGTCGGTCACTTGACTGACTGACCACTTTCTTTGGTGGTACAAAAAGTAACAAAATCACCTTCATGCATGACAATGCACCATCGCATGCTGCAGGAATACCTCTGCATCATTGGCTGCTATGGACATAAAAAAAGATAAACTGATGGTGTGGCCCCCATCCTCCCCTGACCTCAACCCTATTGACAACCTTTGGAACGTCCTCAAGCCTAATATCTCTGAGGGTGGAGGCAGTTCACATCCAAACAGCAGCTCTGGGAGGCTATTCTGACATCCTGCAAAGAAATCCAAGCAGAAACTCTCCAAAAACTCACAAGTTCAATGGATGCAAGAAT
Organism: Adrianichthys oophorus; assembly: GCA_036245035.1. Lineage (NCBI taxonomy): Eukaryota > Metazoa > Chordata > Actinopteri > Beloniformes > Adrianichthyidae > Adrianichthys > Adrianichthys oophorus. The sequence goes on from BSAI01000015.1 coordinate 19,118,734, forward strand.
TGTGAAGCTGCTACAAAATAAGACTCCAATGTTCAAATGTAACTTGACCTATGAAAATGTGTTTGATTAGAATAGCTTTAGATTTCAATAAATATGACCTCAGAACGCAGCAAATTTAACAAATGACCATTTTCAGTTCTTTAGAATCTATTAAATGTTGTGAAACTCTGTTGTCATAGAAAAATATAAGTTGGATAATAATTGGAAACAAGCTGTATGAAGTGTTGCAGGAAAGGACAGTTGTGTTTGTATGCTTACACTTTCAGGTTTAAAGTAAAAGTAGCAGAAATAATAGCTTTTTTAATCCATTTTCTAGCCCAGAAGTTTCATCATCAAATGCAAGAGAGGACATAGAGCAGCCAACAACCTTCCATCAATCTCATGTCAGTTTCATATCAACATCTCTTTCTGCTCCAACCTTTACTAATATCTGCCAGGCTGCTTCCTCAGCAAGCTGTCAGAGACAGAAGCCCTCTTCCTCGACGCCATTAAACAGCCCAGCTGGAGGAAGCAGCAGGTCTGCACCAAACATGAAGACCAAAATCTATCCTCAGTGGTATAAATGCAAACCTTCAGGTGAAAGTCGACAAGGAAGAAACCTATCGAGGGATATCTCCAGATCTTTATCTGGCAGGTCACATGTGCGAGCCAAAGTATCATGGGTATGAGATCAGTTATGCTGCAAAATAAATCTGTTACTAGTGAGCTTATTAAATTACGTAGTAAGTTTTTACTAAATGTATGAAAACAAAGCAGTAACTAAATATCTTAGCTTATGGTTTTTAGTGTGTGTGTTGTTTTGTTGTATGGATAAAAGCTATGATAAATTTGGAAATGGAGTCTTCTGCCTTTGCATGTTTCTGAAGAAACATTTAATTTTCTTTCAAATAAACATTTCTACACTTTTAAAAAGCTTTTTTTCTTTATACACTAAATAGCTCATCATTTATTATATGTAAAAATCCCTGATTTTATTCTGTTCTTTTGTCATTTTTTTTTACTTTTGAAACAGTTAAACTGGTTTATAATCTTTACTATTTTTAAAGCAATTGTTTCAAAACCAAAGACTCAAACTGTAAACTTTTATTCAAACTTGATTTACCAAAAAAAGGGCTAAAATGTCCATGTTTAAAAATCAAATAATGGGATTTTCTGTATTCCTTTTAACATTTTGTTTCTCACAGTTGACGTGTATCTCCGTGGAACATTATAGTACAAATGTATCTTTTTGATTGGGATAACCTGCAGAATCAATGACTGACAATTGTGTTTTTTGCCCCATTGTATGCAACCTATCTCTGCATGTATATTTATCTGAATGTTGCCATGCAACCTTCTAAACATTTCTAGAATGTTTTATCATTGAGTATTTTTAAGAAATATTGTATGGGGTATACCATGAATGTGTTTGTTTCTTTTTTTTTAATTTAAAAAAAAAAAAGCTTTTATTTTGTGTATTTACTCAAATGTTTTTAATAACGATTTGATTACTATCATAATTTGTGGTTGCTGATACGATTCATAGTCAATATTGATTTATTTTATACGTTCACTGATCTAAAATTGATCAAGAACATCTTTAGCCAAAACTTCAACCCGTGTGACTCAGAGATAAATACCTGGGTACTGAACATTGCAGGTGAAGTTTTCCAGATTCCTTGTATTATTTGCAAGTAATAAATTAAGTGTAAGTAAGTAATTAAGCAATAAATTAAGTACAAGCAAGTAAACAAGAATTAACATAAAATACATTTACATTTTAGTTAGTTAGCTGTTGTTTTTCCACATCAAAATACAATACAAATAATACACTATAATACAAATGTAACATTATTAGAACATGTGGTGGAGAATGTGGTCAAATGGATTTGCAAAATTCAGTGTTTACCTTGGACTGTAATGATGGAATGATCATTTTTTTGCTGCATCACTAATTAAATCACTAAATATGAATAAAATAAATAAATCACTTTTATCATAGGTTTTAACTAACGGTTGTAGAAAAAGTTTTCCAAATTAAATTTGAATGAATGCAGAAAGATCTGAACAGAATCATTTCCACCTTGAAATTACGTTCAGCATTTTGCTTTGTTTTTTCATAGTCTGAAAATCTCCTCGAGGATATAATATTGACATTGTAAAGAATTTACAACATTCAGAAGGAGTTTACCAGATTGATAGAAGGTCAAGAATCTAAACTATTTTTTCTATCACAATTTTCCAGCCTACTTGACAAAATACTTCTCACAACTTTAGACCTATAATTTTCTGAGCAAACAATATTAGATACTTCAGCTTCATGTTTACTGGTTTTTAATGCTTTACAAGTACATTTATTTTTTATTTAATAGTTCAGAAAAAAAAAACAGGAAGAAAAATCACTCTTTAAAAATAAAATAAAATAAAAGCATCTGGATTTAAATAAATTACATATACATATTTTAATAATCAGAGTGGCAAAATCATCTCGTGTTCTTATTTTTGGTAGAAATATAAAAAACAAATAAAGATGTTGTTGACTTTTTCTCCCTTTGCTCGTCGACTCGTCAGCAGGCCGGGGGTCTGCCTCTTCCTTCCGCAGACAACTGCTGCTGTTGCTGCTGAGCGCAGAGGAGAACCAACGAAAGAACATGGGAGTGGAAATCGAGACCTTGATCCCAGGCGACGGTGAGAACTGTTTGTTTTAATTAAAAACGTGCATCTCCACGTTAATTGCCTTATTACATACATTTAAAGGCAAACCTTTGTTTCTCTCAAATTAGGACGGACGTTCCCGAAGAAGGGGCAACGTGTCGTGGTGCATTATGTTGGTAAGGACACCGCTAAAGAAGTTAAATTTGTTCATTTCTTTAACAAATTATTTGGTTTAGGTTCTTTTCCTAAGTGACCGAAAAGTAGACATTTTTCCTCAAAAAGTGACCGAGTTTAAGGATATTTTTAAGCTAACATCAATGCTAATATGTTCATCCTGTCTTAAAAAGCCTTTCTTTTTAAACAACAGCAAGTAAAACCAGCATATAGTGGTTTATTGTTTGCTTCTGTTGCGTATTTGAGGCTTAAGTCGTAAATATTTTGCTTGATAACAACAAAGATGAATGAATTAAAGCTGGATAATCCTATCCGATTATGCTAGCTGGATAGCTTTAGCTTTAGCTTCCGGCGGCTTTCTAAAACTGCGGTCAAGCCAGCCGTCATTCGAATTTGCGTGGTCAAAAGTCAGCCGTTCCAGTCTTTGCAGCCGCACTGAGAAATGATGTTTCTTAAAGACAAACTAACAACAATGGACGGTTTACCTGTGTCAAACAACATATCTGCCAAACCCAGGAACGGTACAGGTCGTTTTAATGTAGAATATATGTATAAATGTACTTGTTTGAAATAGGCGGAAGTATTGTCTCCAATCTGCAGCCTAGCCTGTTTTCCAGCTAGCTCTCCATTAGTTGCCGCTAATTACATGGAGCAGGTGTGTTTGGTCAATCAGTGTGGGATCACCTGAACTAGCTATCCAGTAGCAAGTGGGACAGGAAAACCAGCAGGGTGGGAGGTCTTCACGACCATTGGCTTTCCTATTGATCGTGTGCCAGGAATATAACTATTCCCATTTGTCTAAATAGAGCAATGAAACACGAAGATGAAGTTAGCTCCCGATTCGCGAGGGCACTACAGGAACATTCCACTGTGTTTTTCGCACTCTGACCACCGAAGAACAGGTCTTGTTCAAAAACCACTGGAGCAAGACTGCTCAAACCTGGATTATATTAGTTTTCTCTCTTTATTCTATGTCTGGCAGTGTTGGGTAAATTACTTTTTTAAAAAAGTAATTGATTACTTTACTTAGTTGCTGGATCAAAATTGTAAAAAAATACTTTACTCATTACATATTTGAAAAAGTAGTTCACTACTCTTTACTTTTTTCCACTCATACAAATTCTCAAGGAAAGAACTGCTACGCACAAACAAGATCCTCTTGTCTTTCATTTAACAGAGCTCCTTTGAAAAGAGATTTTTAATCTCAATAGGATTTATCTGGTTAAATAAAGGTAAATAAATACAAATAATTATTTATTTTTTTTAAGCAAAAACCTTGTGCAAGGTATGAACATGGTTCAAGACATGACCTGCTTCATTTGAATTCAGACAACAGTGTGAAAAATGACAGAAAAACAAGTTACAACATATGTGGTCTATTCTCAAATAGTGGGGATCATGCAGTTATGAGTTGAGGTCAGTTAAACAGAAGACACTGTCAGTTGTTTAAACCTAAATAATCAGTCACTGAAAAGGACAAACCCCTGGTCGCTGAATGCATAGACCGTATATATTTACATTATATTGCATTCTATTATTGTTTTTACAGTCATGCATCTCTGTCTGGTGCGTTCACTGAGCTCCGGACATCTGTAGCAAAACCAAGCAGTTTATCAGAGAAAATGTCAACCAGCAGAAGAATTGATCAGTTATAATTGTTTTAATTGTGTCAACATTTTTTCTGACAAAATGCTTTGTTTTGCTGCTGATTATATAAAAATAAAATAAAATATTGTAGCGGACTGAATTGGGCTGCGTGTCTGTTTGGGCACGCCAAGGTCCGGAACTCAGGGGCCCGCGGTTCTGTCAATCAACCAGTTGTCAGAGATTTGAAGTAAATAAAGAGTGAGGCTGGTGCATGAGAGAATTTTATATGCTAAAAGACAAAGATGTTAATTAAGTTATTGATTATTTATAACTTCTTTTTTGTATTCTTTAATGATAATAAAGATACAATGTTTTGCAGATATACTTTTAATTTGAGCAACTTGACTGATGATGGTTGCAGCAGAAAGTTGTCGGGTAAGTTCTTCAAAGGGGGCGTAAGAGAAAATAATTGAGGAGTACTGCATTACAATGAGTTTGCGTCTGTCCATAGTGCACAGTTCTGCAGTGCTGCGAGTCTACCAAACTATGCACCTCCCACCGCCCGCCCCTACGGAGCACATTGCGCTCAAACCAACTCATATGACCACTAGTCACATGCAGCTTAGAGAGATAAATAAAGTAAGACAGAGTGATTCAATAAAGAAAAAAAACAGTTTCAGGAAGGATCCGGCTGTTGTCGCTCACAACCAAAGAGCGGCTTTAGAGGCGTTTCATTCTTAACCGACCACACAGGGTGGGTCTCTGCTGCTTCCCTGACAGGACTCCTTGCAGCGTCTCTTTTCATCTCATGTTTGAGCCAGTTTGGAAAGCACTGTGACTGTAGAAAAAAGGACATGTCTGTACTTTGATCAATCCCCAACTCTGCACACGAATGTGCCAGTTGCTTTTTTTGTTTTTTTAAATCTCCTTTTCGTTTCATTTATCCGAGAGAAAATGTCAGAGCCTACAAAACCTAAGTAACGAAGGCTTCTATTGTTCAGTAACTGTAATTAGTTACCGAAATTTGAACTGTAATTTGTTACGTTACTCCGTTACTGACAAAAGTAATTAAATTACAGTAATTCGTTACTTTGTAATCTGTTACCCCCAACACTGATAGTGGGACAAATATAGTATTCTAATTGTGAAATGTATGACCTACTTTGAAAATTCAGACCCCTCTTTTTAAAATGTATCCCACAAACTGATCATGTCTGAACTTTTGTGTTTGCAGGAACTCTGGCAGATGGGAAGGTATTTGACTCCTCCAGATCTCGGGGAAAACCCTTCAAATTTAAGATCGGGAACCAGGAAGTTATCCGTGGCTGGGAAGAAGGAGTAGCTCAGGTGACAACCACATTCTTACCTAAGGAGGGATGCTCAAACGCCAAGCATTGTTGGGATGAATGATTACGTCACCAAAATACAAGACAGATGCTAGCAGTTCTATTTATCCATCCTGACTGCCTGAGGCGGTTCACTGAATGTGTTTGGAACTAGTGATCAAACCTTCCTGCTGCTCGTTGATTAAATAGTAAATTAGTGGTTGGTTGATTAACATACTTACTTTACTAATTTAAACTGACCAATAATCTAGTAGTTGTCCATTTGCAGATATGGTCGTGTTCAGTGAGAGCTCGTTCTTTATGCAGAGAAAGAGTCTGACTAAATGTGCATCACTGTTGTTGAATCATCACCAAATCTTTTAAAATCTGACATTCTTCCACACTAAAACTCATCCAGATAGTTGTTTCTTTGGCCTTGCATCTGTCAATGACATTTTAGATTTTGCTGCGGGTTTCACATTATTATCCAAACGACATTTTTGTACGATTTCTTTTTTTTTCCCCAAGTAATTTTTCTATTTATTTTTTATTTTTTCTAATAATTTTCAATGCAAATAACAGTCAACATAATTTTCAAGTCACTAACTGTTAGAGTAAATATAAAATGTTTTTGAACAAACTTGCTAAAGATAACAACATAAAAACCTTCAAATGCGCTGCTCCACATTATTACACACAACAGAGTTCCACAACATTTGATAGATTTTGAAGAACTGAAAATGGTCATTTTTTTTTTTTATTTACTGCAAGACTGTTTGAAAATGAGTCTTTATGTATGTGTGGGCCACGGCAGCCGTTTCTGCTTGTGTTGTTTGGGGGGGCTGAATAGAAGGTTTACATATAACTGCAAGCCTATGGAGGATTCTACACTTTAATGTTTGTGGACACCAGCAGCTTCAAATATGTGCTTGTTGCCTTGTCAGGGTGTCTTAGCAGCTGCTCTCTTAATCTGATGTATTTAACTGGCAAAAACATTCCTCATTCTGTCTATATCTACATGAACTCGTGTGTCTCTTAATAGTATGATGGTCACGCTTAAGTTTCCAAGGTTTTCATACCTTGTCCAAGGCATTCAACTCTTTCACATTTTTCAGCAGCAGAGATCCTTTTTGTTTTCCGTATTGCTTGAAAATGTTGGTCTGCTTAATAACGTGGAACGTCTTTCTTTAGTGTTTTTTCCTTTAATTGAGCTCACCTGATAAACCGATGATCACAAGTATCTGAGATTTATTTCAGATAAATCTAGAATCTAGATTCCAAAGGTCTCCAAGACACAATATCATCCATGAGTTTAATTGAAAAACAAAGAATGTCATCATTTTTACACTTAAATACAAGTTTCATAATAATTTGGAACACACTTTATAACAGGGTTATTGTGCAATTAATACATTTCCTAAATGCAAGCATGTCTCTTTAAAAAAAAAAATCATTATTTTGACATGTCAAGGTTTTCCTTCACCTCATTTTTTCCTGTATTGTTTGAGTTACCCCTCTACAAAAAAAAAAAAAATGGCACCTTTTTTTTTTTTATATGTTTCTTTGTCTGGTGGTAAATGTGAAAACTTGAGTTGTTTTTTTTTGTATTTATGCATTCATTAGCTTACAGCAAGTGTGATTTCATTTGATATGAAATCTTTTACTGTTGTCCACAGATGAGTGTGGGTCAGCGGGCAAAGCTTATCTGCTCACCGGACTACGCATACGGCATTAAAGGTCACCCTGGAGTCATCCCACCAAATGCCACTCTGACCTTTGATGTGGAACTGCTTGGTCTTGAAGCCTGAAACTTGCAACTTGGTTGTTTAACTTCTCTCAGATTTTCAGGGTAAGAAGAAATAAAAAACAAAACTAAACAGCAATCTGTCTTAAGATTAAAAGTGTCACATTTAAAGGATCAGGTGGATTTCAAGTTAAAATAAAGTCCCATAAGCTGTCATGCAGCTAGGTGTGTAACATTTGTCCTCACCATTGAACTCATCCTCTGAGGGAGTGGTAGCAGCGGTCAGGAATCGTTTGGTGGTTTAACTCTGCCCGCCGCTCTTCCCCTCTGTTGCTGAGAGCTTGTGGCCCTCCCAGCGGCGTTTTTTCTACGTCACAAATACAATCCTTTTCAAACGGCGTTCTTCGTCTGCTCCTGATTCAAGTTGAATTAAATAAAAAAAATACTCAGAAATGCTATTTAGATGTGCTCGCACCATCACATCCACGACAGTCGTGTTATTTTAGCGTGGCATGTAAATTGTTAGGATGTAATATTTTCACCCCACAAATGTATAGTCTTTCAGGTTGACCTTTGGGTCCAAATGTCACCTCAAGTGTCTGCTAAGCTTCTAATGAGTTATTTGTTCTTTTATTCAGTCATTTACTGTTTGGCTCATGCACTTTTGCAGTGCACAAAATGTAGTACATTCCTTTCATATTTCTGTAATTTCATCTCATTTCCTCAGTGTCTGGACCAAAAACGGACTGTTATTATCTTCTTTTGCAGGTTGAGTTCTTTCTTGGGAACACAGTAACAAAACGCCCACGGCTGACAGCTGGTTCTGATTCCTGAAAGGATTTAATGTTTATGATTTCACAAAGTGTAATATGTTGTTTGCTGTAAAACTTTATTCCTCTTATCTTATTTTTTGGTGGATACTATAAGCTAATTCTAAGTCATTAGGCCATCCCAGTGCAGTTGTGTTATTACAGTTTTATTGTTTTCTAAAGTTAACAGGGACTTTTAATATCTCTCTTTTTTTTAATTTAAATTTTTAATAGCATTTTTTTACCTTTCGAGCTTTGGCCACAAGTATTTTTTCCTAGATAACTTTCAGTGATGAGAGTCTCATACCTGCCTTTATCTTATGTTGTTCTGATTGCTGGTGATAGTCCAGAATTAGGTGTAATTTCTTTTTTTTCCGTCATGAATAACCTTTATAAATGCTTGTGAGTGGGGAAAATGCTGCTTGTCATAAATGTTTCATAGCGTTCTGTAGCAGCATGTTTTCATTTGTGTCAGCATTACACCAAATCCATTTGAACTATTCTTGATCGTGAATATTTTTTTTTCTGCGTTTACTTTTTGGGTTTTACTTTTTATAAGTTGTCACAATACATTTGTGATTGCATCTTAGTTTGTTTTCTGTTTTATTAAGTGTTTAGTGATTTTACTCAAAAGAATTTACAATTAATTGTACATTTTTTAACAAGGAACAGGGTGTTTTTTGATATTCCAAATGAGTTTACAGTGTTACAAATAACTATAGGGGATAAAGAAATAAAATATTATTAAAATTGTTATTTCGAAACTAAAGGCCAAACGTATACCATATTTCAAGCTTTTTTTTTTTATTCAAAAGTTTCCTCATGTTGAAAAACGTTTAGACAACTCCACGAAAGCAGCAGCCTGCTGTTCAGTGCTTTTATTGCAGTTTCGACATCTGTTACATAACATTGTTGAAAGCTGACTCACAAAAGGAGGTCAGTTTTTCTTTAAAGATTTGCACAAATCTATAGCTTGATGGGAAACACCAGAAAATAAGTTGGTTCCTTCATACATTCACATGTTTACTTACCAAATGTTCAGCCTTAAACTCACGTTTTGGATCTCTATGATGTAAATAAACAGTATAACACAAACTCGTTGGCTTCTGACTTTTATTCTTCGTTTGACTCTCATGTTTCTTGTTTTTGTAGGATGAAGTCTGAGTTTCTTCAGTGCTTGCTTTGGCTCCTGTGTACGAGATCAGATGAACATGCTCAGTTCTGACAGTGAAAATGCCTCAAAATAGTGTCGGGACTTCTTTTTTTGCTCACATTAGGAAATGCTTTTATTTTTCATAAGGATGAGGTTAAAAACGAGTTAGGTTTAAATTTTTGTTTGTACCACTAACAGTATACCTTTGATGTTCCATCATTAAAAGCAACAATGGGTTCTTTAATGCAAGCAGGAGAACCCTTACCAAATGGGTTACATGCAAATTGGGTTCAGAAGGAAAATAGGTCAGGAAGGAGCAGAATGCAGGTTTGATAAATCAAACTGCTAAATTCGTTATTTGTTCTATTGTTGACACATGTGAACAGAATCCAAAGAACGTGGTGCAAAGCACCCAGCTAAAGTCAGCGTTGAAGATGTAGAGGTGTGAAAGTTGGAGGAGTCCAATCTAGGTGGTTTCGTTCATGCTGGCAGGCCTGCGCCCCCTTCCTGCACCCTGCTGGCGGAGTGAGTGAAGGGCAACGGCGCAGCAGCCTCTCAGCAGCGACCCGATATGATACGCTGGCATGACTTCCTGTGGCGCCCCCCTGCACAGCCACGCCACAGTTGGGACCACAGGCATCGCCAAAGCCATGAGATCTACCAGGAAGTAACGGCTCCAGTGGCACAAAGGAGGCAGGGGCTCGTCCTCGTTTGCCCCTCCTGGTGCCCCCGCGTTCTCGTCCGGAATTGGAGCCCCTTGCCCTATGGGTTGGGGCTGAGAGGTGTGGAGTTGTGCTGGCACCTCTGCTGGTAACTTCTGAGTGGAGTGTTCTGGCACTGGCACAGGTAAAGTCGTGGAGGACGGCTGTGGCTCTGAGGGGGGGCTGTCTGCTAGAGCTAAAGAAATGACACTCAGCTCCTCTGCGCCGCTCTCCTGCAGCCAGGTCATGGTGGGGCTGCAGGCCTGGGAGCGGACCTCGGGCTTCCTCTCAACCACAGGAACTGGGACGGGGTTGGTTTGAGTTGGTGAGGGGGCAGCGGCAGTCGGCGCTCTTACTGGGACCTCCTCTTGAGGCAAATGAAGAAACAAGTGATGATGAGGGAGGTACGTGCGCCCACTACACATGCAGCTGCTGCTGAGAGTGTGGCAGGAGTGTGACCCTGGCAGTACAGCCCCCCCACTGCACATCCTTTCATGGTTGGATGAGCACGGCACAACTGATGGGCTCCGAATGTCGCAGGCCTGCGGTGGCAGCTGGTCTGAAAGCAGAGCTGCCTCCAGGAGCAGGTGGGTTTGTCCTGCAGGGTGAGATGCTCCACCAGGCTCAGGAACAATAGAGCTACGCTCCAGATGCAAAGCTTCGCTGCTCTGTCGCCCATAGGTGGCGCTGCGGCTCAACGTGCTGGCCGGGGAACACCCGCAGGAGCGAGACCTCCCCCCCGGACATGCTCCCTGTAGTCCTAGGTATGGCTTGTGGTCATGTTGGTCTTTTTCTCTAATGCCCAGATTGGACCGCACTGACTCAACTACGTCCTGGAGGTGCTGGATCTCCTTACGAGCCTCTTTCAGAGCTAACTGGGCCTCCACGCGGTGGCATTCCTCCTCAATCCAGTCCTCCTGCATCTTATACAGCTGGGTCCTCAATTCTTCTATTTCATAGTCCCTAAAAAGGATAAGGAATAAGTTAATGAGACATAGATTCACTCTGTAAAGTTCTCTCCACTAAAGTAGTCACTGAACACAATAGTTCCACCTTCATTTCCAATATTTTACAGAAAAAAAGTTGTTCGTACTTGGAATATCCCACAAGGACGACACTTTTTTTTAAACCAAATTATTACAAAAAAGAAAAGACAAAAAAATATTATTCTTTGACAAAAATATTGGCCTCAGCAGACAAATCTTTATTGACAATCTGGTACTCTGTCCCATAAAGTGTCAGAATAAAAAATTTACTTTTATTTGCATTTGTGTTTTAGTTCATTAACTTATGTAGAAATTAATTTACGGACAGATTAATAAGTTTCTGTCACTAACCATTAAGATTTTAGGTCCAATCATAAAACAGATCCTTTATCTGAAGCGAAACCTTTGACAGTTGAAGTCAGTGTTGGAACTGGTGTCTTGCCAAATGTCAAAATCTGTCAAACCTCAGGTTTGACCACTTGAATAACTTATTGGTAGATGGCTGTTGTACTCACTGAGCTACAGACACACTAATCACATACTTGAATACACCAGAAGTACTTGTTTTTCCTCAGAAAGAACTAATCCATATGGTTCGTCTTGCATCTGTTGAACACAGGCTGTCTTTTTGCTGACTTTCTGCTTTATGTGCAGAAAACTATATGGAAGACTGTGTGTGGAGATGGGGGTGCAAAACACACAGGACAGTCTTTAAATAAGTTGGAAAGTTCAACATTTCAAACAAGAAACAGCTCTTTAGAAGGTTCAATATCATAGTGAATTTTGCTTGCAAAGCTTTAGAGCAAGCAAACAAAATAGCCCACGTGTTTAAAAATTAATAAACTGCATCCACTGCTGCTCGATATAAAAATATTTTAGGAACAAGAAACAATTCCACTATTTTTAATGGAAAAATATTAATAAACTTAAGAAATTGGGTTGGCCTTTTATCTAAACAGTACCACAGACACACTTAGAAATTTCACCAGGCAATTCGGTGATTACCAACTCTGCTGCTGCTATCCGAGGGTTCTAGTGGATAGAGGAAGAAAATGTGTTGGATAATCAGACATGGTAAATTTTAACAAGTTTTCATGTTTTTTTTAAATTATAGACCATAATTATTATAGATATGGAAAAATATTCAAAGATGTTTAGCCTAAAAAATGTTAAATCCATGATGAGTGTTTCAGGCAAACTTTTTTTTTTTCATATCCTCGTATTTTCCTCCAGAACACGCTGGCGTAACGAAGAATTTAATAATGACCAAAAGGCTACTGTCACCAAACATGAATCAGACCAGACTTCTCATAGTTTTAGCTAAGACAAGCTGTGCTGCCATGTTCCTTTTTTATTTCTACATGACTTGAGTGGTTTGCTGCTTACTTCCTTCATTCCTGTGAAAGCTATTAGATTTTTACTGCTTGTAACTGACTTTTGTTGAAAAACAGAAAATGTTTTCAAAATGCGACCTATTTTTTTGTATTTGACTCTATTTTTCTTATTTTTGTTAATAAAAAGGAACATCATGTATTTACAATATTTATCATACTCCTATGCTTCCTTTTCCTTTAATTTTTTTGTTTACTTTATGTTTCTGCATGAAGGAATAATGAATAAAAGGAGAAGAGTCACCTGTGATGTAGTCTTTCCACATTTTCTCTCAGTCTGGCTCGCAGATGTCGTATACACACCTCTTTTTGCTGCAGGGGTGTGAGGTACTGCTCTGCGCTGGGGGGCCTGATTCCATGATTGTCGCTGCAGGCTGTGTGCTTCATTTGACGTCTAAAATTAACAAAATGTCAATCACTAAAAACAATCTACTTTGGGTGTAAGTGTCTTTTCTTATTGATCCAATTTCATTCCTACTTTAAGACGCCACTATAGAGCTACTAAAGGAGCTCCAACGTATTTATACTAAATGCTGCTGGGAGAGATGCTGGGTCTCAGCTGGTGAATGCTTACTAAGGACTCTCCAGCTCATCACAGTGGTAATACATACTGACATTTGTTTACAATTACAGCTGCAGGCAAGTTCACTTAGCTTTATTGTCTTTAGAGAAATTAGAAGCTTTTACCACAAATTTTTGGAACAACCTCTTATATGTTGTGTGAAAAAGGCTCTCACCTGGGTGTGCTGGGATAGGTCCTGGCTGTGGGGCTGCCCTCCGGAACTCTCAGTCGGCAGGGGTAGGTGTGAGTACTGGATGCATCACTGAGGGCATGTCGTCCACTAACCCCACTGGTTCCCACTGAGCGCCTTGGACTAAAAGCAAATGACACCAAATTTATCTGATGACAAGAAGTCTGATTTTACTTTGAAAATCCGGTTATTGGTGAGCGTACCTGCGCTGGCTCGAGGAGGGCTTTCGACTCGGAGTGAGAGACATTGACTTGAGGAGCAATGTCCAAGCTCTAGAGCAGGATGCTGGGATCTGTCACAGCTACACCACTGCAACAGTCAGAGAGCAAAAGTGTCAGAACACATAAGCAAAGTCAGAAATGCAGAGAAATACATCCAAAGAACTGCAAAAAGTGACTTGTTTTTTCCCCTCTCTGATAATGTTTTACGCTCATCCTCTGGGAAGCAGTGATTAAAAACTGACCCTCAGAGGTAATGATCTGGGGGCAGCAGCAAATAGAGCCTCCTTTCTGTCTTGACACAAAGACTGAAAACTGAGTTCAGGGTCAGCGCAGTCTGTGTTGTCCTCATCCTCGGAAGCATGACTGAACCCAACATCGACTGCTGACTGGACAATTACATGTTTGTGACTGGTGGACGCATGAGGCCTGACCACACTGAATGACACGAGCTTTTGTTTCAGTCTTAAAACTTTGATGGTTAACCAGATGAAAAGCTGTCATTTTAAAAATAAAATACTAATGAGAACTTCAAAAATGTATCTAACATTTTGGCATAAAATAAACATTGAAATTTGAAGATGTGAACAGCTTTGGAAAACTATAACTACAATTTAATGCTTTTGGTGACATGAAAAACATATCTAGCATGCATTGCTTTGCATTAACCTTTTAGAAGAAATGGATGCAACTTTATAAAAGCCGGTTTCAAACTAAATTCAGCTTAAGAGACATCAGAGATATTTCGATTGTTTTTTTTAAACTCTAGTTAAATATAACTAATCCTATTGACTATAAATCTGATTGTTGTTACAATGAATCTTTACATCCCCAGTATTTATGGTTCAAGTTGTGCTTGTTGAAAAAAATTGCCTTTTTTCCCCTAAAGACTTTCTGCTTTATTTACATGAGGAACGATGAGGTGGGATTTCTAAACACCATGGAAGGTATTCAAAAATGTGTAGATTTAAACATTTTTTGATTCGGGAAACAGCTTTGTAACACATTAAATATCATCATGAATTGTATTTGCAAAGCTTTAGTGCCAGCAAACAAAAAGCTTACATCTGATTAAAAAATAATAAATTGCATCCACTGCAGAATGATATAAACATCTTTTTGGAGCAAGAAACAATTCCACTATCTTTAATGGGGGAAAAAAAGTTTTTGTGTATCTTAATAATTCAGAGAAATTGGGATGTATTCGTTCTAAACATCCCCACATACACACTTATGAAATTTTCTAAACAATTAAGTGATTACCAAACTGCTGCTATTCATGGTTCCTTCTATGAGGATAGATTTATGTTTGATACTCAAACACATAGCAAATTTGATCAAATTAAAAAAAAAAAAAAATTATAGACCATGGCTATAGTTTAGCTGGTATAGTTTGAAAAAAAAAGTGAAAAATAATTTGTCAATAAAATTGTAACCTTATTACACTAGATTCTATGGATTCAGATGGCCTCCAGGAATACCATGTTATGACAATTCTTCAAAACAAGAATTAAGTCACTAAAATGCTTATTTTTTTTTAAGTGCAATAAAAAAATAACCTTCAGTATATCCCGAAAATATTTGTTTGCATTTAGTTTAAATGTTTGGGTGGAACAGTTAGCCATCATTGTTCAAACAGATGGATCTGCACTCCTCTGATTTAAAAAGGTGTATAAAATGTTCAATTTCACTACTTCAACATTCATATTTTTATTCAAAAACACATTTATGAATGGATGTTATCAATGAGGTTTTATATCGCTTGGACCTGTCTAAGATTGTTTTTTTTTTTTTTAATCCTATCGTGTTCAGTTTGTGGTATGGCTGCCCTTCAAAGTTTCATCACCATTTCAGTCATGTTTGTGTTGTCCTGATGTGTGTTATATGAAATCAAATCATGGTTCAGCTGTTCCTTTAAATATTTAGGTTTCCACCACATTTTCTTCCAAACTTCTGCATTTGGGTCCCTAAAAAACCAGACAACCGCAAACCAAACAGTGTGTTTTTCTATGTCTGTTTACAGCGGGAAGTTAAAAACTAGAACATACATAGAAGGTCAATTTGGCTAAAAATAAAACACAATACAAATACGTTGATTCTGTTGGAGTTTTTTTTTTCTTAGAATAACTAAAATTTAAGGTTTCCATTAGAAGAGAAAAAGTTAGTCTTGTAAAAATAATTAACTATGACATAAAAGCCCTGAAATTTACTCAAGAGTACTCGACTGTAGATGACACAGTTAAAGTGACGAGTAATCCAGCATAGATAATGTAACCGGATGCATTAAAAGAGGAACAAAGCCTAAACCTGTGGAGTCCATAACTCATCTTATTGCATCCTATATATAATTTCTAGGACGAGGAGGCAGATCACCTCCTCCTCCTCTTCATCATCATCCGCGTGTGCAACAAGTGGAAGCTGCTGGTGAGAAATACGCAACCATCTTACGTAATTGAGTGGAGGCAGAGTGAGGATGAGGAGACCCGATTGCCACCTGCGGATGAAGATGCCGCGCGGCTGGAGAGCCTCGTCCTTCACTGATCAGTGCAAACGCGCACGCGCTTAGTGGGAAAGCTCGCGGAAAAGTCACACGCTTTGGGTTTCACGCGCACAGCTGGACGGAACTCAACCATGACATGACCAAAAAAACCAAAAACCCACACACATTCAGCGCCAGCTGTGTCCTACATGCAAGGGTGCAGCCGGGACACCGCGGAGCTGAAAACAAACGCCGCCCCTGCGGCTGTACCGTGAGGGCAGCTGGACACCGCGCGGGCTGGGAGAGCCTCGGTTCCTGCCTGACTCGATGGTCCCGGGAGGCAGCAGGAAGAAAAGACGCTGGCGGTGCTGATGAGAGTCCATCCTGCAGCCACGAAGCCCCTAGATGAAATGAGGCAACTGCGTCTGCTGCAGCGCGGCTTCTTAAAGTGACAGAGGGGGGAATCCAAGTGCCCCCATCTGCAGGAAACCGGGCTTTATTAAGCTCCAGTCTGAACGCTTCAGAAATCCATCCTGCAACAGGACTCGTGCTGCTGAAAGAACAGGTCTTCCTGACCGAAGCTTTTCAAAATAAATGCGTTTTCCTTAAATCACTGCACATCTTCTGCTTTAAAACTCAAGCTGAGGGTCTGAAGATAGCAACAAGCTACACAAAAATAAGAAACAATATTGTTTATTTATATGTAATATAAATCTCAACGTTTACATAACAATATGGGTACACTATATTGAATATAAGAAATATTCACAACTTTAGGGATTGTAAAAACTGAGAATAGAAGCTTTTTCAATACATTTACTTTTAATAAATATTGACAACTTTCATCTGTGAAATGAAACGTCTCAGACAGGAAATGCAGGGCCTGGGACAGTTCAAAACATTAACTGAACACGCATCGGAGACGAACGGCTGCTGGACGATGTGTTTTGAAACGCAATTTTAAAAAATAAATACAATTTCAGAGCTTATTAAAACATTCTGAATTGAGGAATTTATATAAAAAAGGTTTGGTAAAGAGTTTTAGAGGTTTTGTAACATCCTCAGAAGAGGTTTGAACAAACTCATGTTTGGGTGACTTTTGTATAGCAGCCTGCTGTGTTTACTCCACAAACTAAGCTGTCCTTGAAAAAACATTCCTTAAGGAGGAAGCAAGAGTTCTTCATGAACGCAAACTTCCTGTCCATTTCACAGACTGTAAAACGTTGGTCCAGGTGTAGCGAGGATGTCCTTGTATGGAGTGCTCTGATGCAGGTGGAGGGCTTGCTGCTTTTTCAGGACTAAGAAGGAGAAGAAAATGGCTGCAGCCTGTGCTCGAGTACTTCCTTCACAGAGGGACTTCAGGCTGAAGGTGGGGTCGCTGCTGCTCGGACTCTGCTGTGGACAAACACAATCATATCTGCAAGAGTTTCATCCCAAATTCTCCTTCTTTAGCCTTATTTTGTTTCCCTAAGTATGTTTTTCTTGAGAGAAACATTTGCTCTGACTTTGTGGAACACTAATGTGGTGGGAGTAGCTGCAGTTGTACATTTAGAAGCTTACTTTGAGGGCGTTAAGGAGCTTCTGTGCTCTCTTGGCTATCCTCTTCTCCTCAAAGTCCTGGCTGTTCAGCATAGACTGCAAGAAGAAGGAAAAAAAATATTTCAGTCAGCGTTTCTGGGCGTACTGTCAAAGCAGAACAGATGACCACAAACCTGCCATCTGCTTCAAGTTATTAAAGAATATCTGGCTATTTTTAGACAATTATACTGTGTTGCAGTGTGTGAATGTGTGCGAGGATGAGAACCTGGGAAAGGATGGAAGTTGACTGACTCTCCTGCTCCATGTGAGATGGATGGACAAACATGGAGTCTTCAGACGGGAGGTCCAGATGAGTGACCTGCAACATGTTCTCCTCCTGATGGATACAGGAGAGGAACACCTTTTGTTTTATTGTTTGAATACATGAAAGCTGCCAGTTATGCTGATTGTCCTCACATGCAGGAGCTCTGAGTGACCTTCTTGACCCTCGTGGTTGTCGTCTATGTCGCGGAGAGGAGTCAGCTCAGTGCTGTGAGTGTTATCCGGGTTGATCGATGAATCTCTGACACTGTTGATGGTGCTGAGGTCGCTGAGGTCACTCTGAACTATGATGTAACAGCGTAGGAAAATTGGATCAAAGCATCACATCAAACACAAACAGAATTTTTATCTGTGGTCGTGCTCTGACTTTTTTCTCCCTCTTGGCGCATCTCCTCCGCCTCTCCTTGTGTCCTGGAGTAACTTTGGTTGTGGATATTTTTAGCAAACAGCTGCAAAGACATTATTTGACCTTGTTTCACACATCAATCTACAGCCGTTTGTGTGGAAATGATAACTAAACTAGATGGTTGGGTGTTTACTTGGGTTATTTGTGGACTGAGCGCAGCGGAACACGGCTGGGAGAAGAGTCTGTTGACAGATCCGCTCTCCTTCCAGCACATGAGCTGGGCGGTTGGTGGGGCCATGTCCAAAGTAGCCACCAGGTCGGAGAAGTCAGAAAGCTGCCTTCTGATAAAATTGTTGCTCAAATTTTTGGCCTGGTCCACCACTAACTTGCGTTTTCTCTTTCCCAACCTCTTTTCTAAGTTTGCTAAAACAAAGAGGAGACAGATCATCCCACTGAGAAAGAAAAAGCTCTTCCGATCAACATAGATAGTAACTGAAAGGGTGGAGGTTG
The DNA here is from genome assembly GCA_036245035.1 of Adrianichthys oophorus. Classification (NCBI taxonomy): domain Eukaryota; kingdom Metazoa; phylum Chordata; class Actinopteri; order Beloniformes; family Adrianichthyidae; genus Adrianichthys; species Adrianichthys oophorus. Next base: position 19,137,403 of record BSAI01000015.1, read on the forward strand.
GCATGTTTAGGCCTACGAGTTATTGCCACAGGTTCCAGAGCGAAGGCAACCTCCATGTCAGCGAGCAGTGTGGTCTGATTTGGTGTAGGAGTCTCTGCATCCGTGGGATCTCCTTCAAGAGTAACTGAAAATGACAGAAGAACAAATGTCATCCTACAATAGTTTGAATGGAACAGAAACATGATACCAGCATTACAATCAAAAAATCATGTCACCGGTTTGATTCTGGGGATCCTTTGGTGCAGGACTCTCAGGAGTTGCTAGTGTCAGCTCTTCCATGAGGTCTGTGGGCTCACTGGACATTCCCAGGAAGTCTACAGAGAAAAAAGGAACAAGTATTTCACAATGAGATACACTGTCAGTGTCTGAGAATTTTAAGATCTGTTTAAAATTATAACACATGATTGGACAGACCAACAGCAACCTGTCTACTATGAAGACTGATGCATAGTAGACAATAACAGCTAAAAAGAAACTGATCTGAAAACCCAACTCTTCTCAGATTTCTTAACATGTCAGCATTTTTTGTTTTGTTTTTGTCCTCTTTTTTTTTAATTTGGAGTCTCTGAAGTCACTGTACATAAATGGCAAATGTGACAGATCTGGTCGGAGAATTGAGGAAAACTGTTTTTAAACCAAATAAATATAACATTGCAGCATCTAAGGGAGTAGAAAATTCAGTTTCTGGCCAATTTAGTCTAAAATCTTTTTCAGAGCAATAAGTCCAGCAGTCCTGATTTGATTGTGCAATAAGAAAACAATGAATTAATAACAAATCTATATTTACTTTGAAAATCAATGTAGGTGAATCAATATTATTTTATAATTATTTTCTGGCAAAAAATGCTTTCAGATATTTTAAATGTTGTATTCATCTAGTATTCATCACTTAATGAAAATCCACTTTTATTCAGTTTATCACTGATTATGTGATTATTGATTTTAAGCAATTTCAGCAAAAAAAACAAACAAAGGAAAAATACAATAAAAATACATAGAAATATAAAATGTATTTAAGATGTTATTTCATATATTGATTATTCTTTCTTATTCATATTTAGAAAATACATTTTTGAAAAAGTTTTGAAAAATGATAGGGGAACAAATTGTCAACTTTCTTATTGAAATTAAATAAATGTAGTGAAGTGACAATGACCCCCAAATTTTGTTGCTAAAGGAATATTGAAGTGCAATTCCACCCTCATTTGCTTTTAACGCTGTTCTATAAAAGTGAACGATCTGCAGTGACAGCAGCTTGATTGATGACAGTACTGTTGGAGATGTCAATCAACCACAGACGCAAAAGCAGGAGAAAAGAATTTGGTTTAAGGATAATTTTGATCATCTGAGAATGATGTTAGTTGAGAACATTTTTAGTATTTCTTTCCCAAATAAACAGTTTGAATAACTTTCCTGGTGCGAGCAACTAAAAATGCTGAGATCTCCAGTTTGCTCCATCACTAATTTATATTTACTTGTTGCCATTGTCTCATCAAAACTAATTAATGATCAAAACAATCTTGTGATAGTTACTAACTAACTATATCCTGTACAGTTGTGCTAATATAAAAATGTCAGATCACAGAACCATGAAATATATGCAAACATTTTTTGGGGGGTGAAAAATATATCCTTTAAATTCAACAAAGATTACCAAGAAGGTCTAATCCTTTATCCTCATCTCCAAAAGCATCATCATGCTGTGTAAAGGCCTCGAGGCTCCTGTCCAGTACAGTGTTTGATGGTACCAAGGAGTCACTTACTATGCCTGAAAGAAACGAAGAAAACAAAAACAATTTTTGGTATAATAATCCCAGGGGAAAAAAACAAACAAAAAAGACATGCGTATTGCTGATTAAAATGAACGCTGAAAATCTTGAATATTCCATCGACTAAAGAACAATAATCACTTCGTGTCGAACTCTTACCAATGTCTGCCAAGCTCAAAAAGCCATTTCCAAAATCCTCTTTCAGAGTGATTTCCTCTGATCGGCATTGGTTTAATGAAAAGTCTTCTACTATTTCAATGTCACTGGTAAAAGAAAACAGTTTGGGCACGAACAGAAATTGTATTTATCACCCATTACTATTTGAAACACAACAATGTCATTCAAAAGAAAGGCCGTTAAGAATTTCAGTGTTAACATTTGTCAGTAGAAAAAGGAGAACATTACCAGGGGTTTGGCAGTTCCACATCGAAGGAAGTGAAGTCCTCAGTCAAGGTAATTTCTTTCGCTGTGGCCTCGAGCCTCCCCACACACAGATCTGTCTGACCTTTTATGTTAAGAAAGCAACAAATCATTTGAATCAAGAGGGACTATTTCTTTCAACAACTCTGCTTACAAATCTCAGGATTTACCACAAAAATGGAGAGCCCTAAAAAAAGTGACTATGTCGCTCTCTGGTGGTTAGAATTGGTTAGGCTCAGAATTGGAACTTTAATTTTAGCTTTTATTTATGCTCTCTATCATGAGAATAAAATGCTAGAAACACATCTTCAAATGAATGCTAAGCTGTGTTTTGAGATTCCTATAAACATTTTTTAATGTTCGACCTACTAAAATGACAGCAAAGCTGAGTCACAGCTTTCTCTTAAGCAATTGTAAAGAGGAAGGGACAATTCGCAGGTAAATACTTCTGGGTTAAGGGTATGATACGTGTGGATATGACAATAACATTGTCCTTGCAAAAGAACTGAAACTTAAATGATATTTCCAGCTCATAGAATTTTAGGATTACATATATATGAGAAATAAATCAAGGTTCATCTAAACTAATTTATATAAATTAGTATATAGCTGATTTTTGTTTACAATTTAATTACTGACGAGACATTAAAAGATAGATTTGTTAAAAAGAAGCCAGCTAATTAACAGAAGCAAAAATAAAGTTGTCTTTTATTTTTTTCATTTTTCTGCAGCGCTCTAATAATATTTATTAATCCTATGCGTCTGTTTGTACCACAGCAGTGCTAATACAATATTCAACAACTGAACCCATTTTAATGCACAGATGTCTAAAAATGTCAAAGACACACAAAAAAGTGTTAAACTATTGACACTATAAAAGACACTCACCTGGCCTGAACGCAGTGCTAATTTTCCCCAGGGCAATGGTACAGTCTGTAAGGAGATACTTCGCCTTTCTGGAGTAGATTCTGACCAACCCGATGAGCAGATGACCGGAAGTCCGTAAACCAACCTTCATCTAAACACCGACCCATCAGTATATTAGCTCTGCTTAACCATTCAACGTGATGATTATCTGGATTTATACCTTTGGGGAAAGTATTTCCCTCACGGTTGATTCCAAATTGCATTCAAACACGTGAGGTTTGGTGAGTTTTCTCTCCCAATGCGCTGCCAGCCAGATTTTAGCCAGAGATCCTCTTTTGGACGTAAACAGCTGCGTGTAGAACATGTTCACAAACGAGCGTCTCCTAGAACACTATATAGTTTCTGATAGAAAAAAGTCAATTAAAACATATTTTTATATGTCCCCGGTGTAATGTTACGGCTAAAGTTTATAAAAATAATAATAATTTAAAAAAAAAACAGCTAACAGACAGTTTTACAAAAACGACTCACTTACAAGATGCAATTTTTCCCGACCAAAAATAACAATACAAGCATAACTGGCAAATAAAAGCCAAATTAAACAATTTTATTAGTTTAACAAGGCCCTGTCGTGGCTTAACTTACCAGTAGCTTGCCCTAACTTCTAATTCCCCGCCTTTTTTCCAAACTGAACGTGCACATTTCCGCGAGCCCTTAGAGAAGACGACTTCCGCTGCCAAGGTAACAATGGCGACTTTTTACTCTGACATTTATTTATTACACAAACGACAGGATGTTGCTAAATATGTATCTTAAGACACGTAAAAAATGATAAATGATTCTTAAAAAACGTACTGTTGCATAAAGATTATGCATCTGTGTCTGTGACTGTTTAACCGATTTGTTTCCCGTATTAAAGCTTTTAGAGGAAATCAACGCGTAAAAAAAACAAAATAATTTTAATACGATAAGAATTTTTTTTTTCATTTGCAAAATATAACCACCGTCTTACTACATAAGAAAGCTATTATTGTAATATTTGAAATTATAAATAATACTAACACCACATCAAGGTAAACCTGCAAACTCTCTGTTTTACTGAACTCATACTATTATGTCAGGTGTTTTGTCTTGTATATCAACATCTAACAAATTAAAAAAATAGGCCTAATACAAAAACTAAAAGAATGCATAAAAAAAGGAAAATTTTTAATTAGTCTACTATATATATAAATTGTTTGTAGACTGAATAAAACAATTAAATATAATTTAAAAAGTTTATTGATTTCCAGAATTAAATTCCAATTAAAAAAATGACCCTTTCATGTAATATAGACTTCAGGGCCCACTGTGTAATTGATTTCAAGAATTTTGCTTATTTTTACATGAATTGGGGTTCCAGCTCATAAAACCAACAAAAAATACAATTCCATAAAATGAGAATACTGTGGAGAAATCACCATTTACTTCTTAGTTTTTGCAAAAAAAAATCTAAAATCAGATTATGATCACATCAAACTAAAATAAAGTAAATTGTCAAAATGATGTGTTCATCTTCATTAATTCATTAGTGTGGGCGGGGTCCAGGTCCTGCTGGAAGATGAAATCTGCATCTCCATCCAGATCCTCAAAAAAAAGAATCATGAAGTCCATTCTGCTAGACAGTTGCAGTGATTTATGACTGGAGAGAACAGTTTACAAAGACCAGCACTGGACATTGCAGCCCAAATCCTGACTGACTGTGGAGATTTCCCACTGGATCTCAACCAGTTTGGGGTCTACTCCTCACCCGTCTTCCTCCAAACCCTTGGAGCTTGATCCCCAAATGAAAGGCACACTTTACTTTCATCAGAAAACAGTACCTTAGACCACTGGCCAACCGTCCAGTCCTTCTTCTCTTTTGGCCCAGTTGAGACATTTCCTCTGTTGGTCCAGACTCAGAAGTGTCTCGACCCGAGGAACCTGAGAGTTGTAGTCCATCTCCTGATTGCATCTGAATGTGGTGGTTTTTGAAGCTGTTCCTCCACCTCATTCCACTCTGTCTGGATGTCTTTCAGGATCTTGTCCTTCTGGTAAACTGCTGAAGCCCACGGTCATATCTTTTGCTGGTGCATCTCCTGCCGTTTTGATGATAAGTTATGGAAATGAATACACCTTTCCTATGACATTCTAACATTTTTGGAAAGAGCTGTATGTGTATTTAAAGCCACTAGAGGGCACCACAGTACCAAAACGAAACAGTTTAGGTTCCAATGTCACTGTTATGCACATGAACTTCACAATCTATTCATTTTGCAGTAGAAGTATCAGGACTAAATAAACACGTGAAGGACAGCAAACAATTGAAGCCTAATGCAACACCTCTGTTATCATGTTCTGCATCTTTCTGGAGCTTATGAGGCGCAACTCAATAGTTATTTTCATTAATTTACTTTTGATTTTATCAGTGTGGGGTCGGTATTAGCTTCTTTTCCAAACATATTGAAAAATTTGCAAAAGGCTGCATGATTTTGATTCGTTTTCAAGTTCACTGGAGGAGGATTACTGCAAACAAAAACTGACTAAAGACTGGAAAACCGTTTAAAAATGCTGTCCTGATTATTCTATGATATGAACAGTTTTTGGCACAACATTTTATTTACACATTTCTATATGACCAAAAAGTTGGAAAACACACTTTGAGATTACTCCGCAAATAGTTTTGAAGGTTTTAAAATATCTCTGAGCTCTAATTGTCATCTGAATATAATGGTGTCATCATTTCTTTTTCTACTTTGATATTTATTTATGTCATCTATGGAGATCTTTTAAGAAAAGAAAAAAAATATTAAAAAGCATTCTTTCTTAAAAAAGAAAAGCAAAGATGCTAAAATATTGTGTGCTGTTTTCAGTCAACTAAATTTGTATTTCTTAACTAAAAGTTACTGCTGTAAAGCAGTATTCATATTTTTTTCATTAATTAAAAATTGTGCTCAGTTTGACGGATTGTACTCTGCAACACAAAGCAGACAGGTGATCAAGGCTTTATCTGTCCAAAGGCAGCGCTAAAGCCCTGAATCTCTCTTCTTCTGCTCTTCATCTTTGCATTTTTCCCTCACCAACAAGTACTTAAGGGGCCTCTTTTGTCCTTTGAGACAGAGATGTGGCTTTCAGAATTGAACACGCCAAAATAATTTTTTGTGTTGTGTTCAACCCCACGCCTGGGGTGGTGCAGCTGTGCAAAAACGCTCGGCATGTCAAGTCACGGGCAGGATTTCAGCAGACGCATGGTTAAAGAGGGAGCTGGAGGGCAACCGAGGATAAAAGTGCTACTACTGGGAGAATGAGGATTTGAAGAGGAATAATCACAGGAAAATCTCTTGAAAGTCCCCTTTAACTGGGCTGGGTGTCAATTTAAATGTGTCAGCTGCTATTTTCCATTTTAATGAAAGCACCGGTTATTGTCTAGAACAGTAGAATCCATGTGGTGGTTTAAATTGAAGTGACACCCAATTATGATCCCTGCCATTATGTAGTCAAAACTAATTTTTGTGTTTAGATATAACCTCAGAGTTTGAAGAAATAACCAGCCAGCATGTACAGCAATGTCAGTGCATTTTGACATTTTTCTCTAAATGTTACGTGCCATATCGCTTATTTTCCTTCTAACTCTTTGTCTGGCTTTATCTCCCTGCTTCCCTATTCCAGTTGCAAGTGAAAAGCTTATCCCTCAGCTTTTTTTAATTTGGTAGAAAATAAACTGCTTTGCATCCAAACCAGTCTCACAATCCTTTGCTTACGCTTCCTGCTTTTCCAGGGATTTTGCATTTCCTTGTTACGTCTGTCATAACTGCTGATGAGAAACGCCATCTGTTTTTCAATCGTGCCTCCAGTTACTCGATTGTATGTATCAGAAAATGTAAAAAACATGGACAATTGTAAGAACTCCATTGGTCATCTGTGTCAGGGCAATTTTATCATTGTTTCTGCTCTGCGGTAGTCTCTGCCCATCAAAATCCAATTTAAACTTGGTTCTGATAGGCAAATGTCAGCGTATGGGACTGCACACCTGCATGTAAGTCAGGGTTCCCATGCTGACAACCATCATTATTGCCTTAATGATGAGGATTTCTGTTAAAATATTGTTTTTTGCACAAAGATTCTAAACTTTATTTAATGACTTGGACTTGGAAAAAAAAGAACACTTTTGGTTTATTCCAGCTTAACTTGAGAAAAACGTGCAAATATAAAGTACTAATAATTTGAAAACTCTTCTGATAGGTGGATGAAGATTATTGTTTGGGTTCCATCCCTGCACCCATCTCTGTATCCAGTAAGACTATAGACTCACTGACCAGTCCAAATGCCTGTTAACACAAATGTATAATCAGCCAATCACATGGCAGCAACACAGTGCATTTAGGCATGTAAACACAGTCAAGACGATCTGCTGCAGTTCAAAGCGAGCATCAGAATGAGGAAGAAATAGGACCGAATGTGGCATGGTTGTTGGTGTCAGACGGGCTGGTCTAAGTATTTCAGAAACTGCTGATCTACCGGGATTTTCACCGGCAACCAAATCTAGGGTTTACGGAAAATGGTTAAAAAAAAAGGAAAAATATCCAGTGAGCGGCAGGTCTGTGGGCAGAATGCCTTGTTGATGTCAGAGGTCAGAGGAGAACAGTCAGACTGGGTCCAGCTGATAGAAAGGCAACAGTGACTCAAATAACTGGTTACAACCGAGTTCTGCAGAAGAGCATCTCTGAACGCTCAACACGTCCAACCTTCAGACAGATGGACTACAGCAGCAGATGACCACAACAGATGCCACTCCTGTCAGCTAAGAACAGGAAACTGAGGCTATAATTCACACAGACTTGTTAAACTGGACAATAAAAGATGGGACAAATGTTGCCTGGTCTGATGAGTTTCCATTTCTACTGTGACATTTGGATGGTTGGGTCAGAATTTGGCATCAACAACATGAAAGCATGGATCCATCCCACCTTGTATCAACTAGTGAAGGGTATTTTCTTGGCACACTTTGGGCTCATCCCTTTATGACCACAGTGTACCATCTCCTGATGGCTACTTCTGGATAACACATCATGTCATAAAGCTTAAAATCATCTCAGACTAGGTTCTTGAACATCACTGAACTCAAATGGCCTCCACAGTCACCACATCTCAACCCAATAGAGCACCTTTGGGATGTTCAAAAATCAACATTTGTGGTCAGTCTTTTTTGAAGGAGAAACTGGGTTTCATGTTTCAATCTTTTTCAGACCCTGCAGAAAAGGAGCTTTAAGGCATGGCACACATCCACAGGAGACTTTTAAACAGAGGCGCCTCGCTTAATTCAAATATATCAATTTGCTGAAAATTAGATTGCCAGTGAATTTAAAATGCTGGCCTCTCAAGTTAATGAGCATGCTTCAAAAATTGACTTATTTTTCCTGGAAACAGGATATTGTATTGCTTCCTGTTTGAATTTAAGCAATCATTTTAGGGTGCCACATCAATTTCAATCTCTGATTTGTATTATTTTTCGTTGTTGTGGTTCGGAATGATCAAATAAAAGTAATGCCATAGATGTTAAGGCTCTGTTGAGATGGAACTGTTTCTCATACGTAACATAGGAACTAAATAGATGTTTTCACATTTTGAATGACTTTATTTTAAATTAGACCGCTGTTTGTCTTGTTTGTTACGTACAAACATTTGCTTTTTCAAAATAGAGTCACGCAACACAATATGACACAAGCACAGTGAAATGTGTACTTTTTACACATAAAGGATCTGGTGAGATGATTACCATATCTGCAAAAAGACATGAGTTTGCGTGATGTATTCTCCTTTTCTGATTATGGTGACTGGTACTGTTTACATTTCAGTGAGTTAAAAAAAATCAATCAGTCGCAGATTCTGCAAGTTTTTCCCTTTTTAAAAGATGACTTTGGTCCCTAATGTTCATCATAGAAACACTTCGGCCGTGAGAGACAGTATAAAAAAACCAATCAGGAAATATCTTTGCATGATTTTGTGTGATCTAAAGATCTTCACCAGGTTCACCTGTGATGTTTTGGGGCTGTTTCTAGGAAACAATTAAGGACTTTCAACTCCCTCCACAGATTCTCTGTTGGATTGAGGTCCAGAGGGTAGCTAGACCACTCCAGAAGCTTAAAAGGCTTTTTATGTAACCACTCCTTTGTTGCCTGGGCGATGAGTTTGGGGTCATTATCATGATGGAAGATCCAGACGCGTTTCTCATTCTTTCCTTAATATGGATCAGTAGTCCTGGCCCCTTTGCAGAAATGAAGCCTCAAACCACGATGTTTCCAATAACTGACAAATACTTGTTTTCTCAATGTGTTGAGTCTTATTATTAATTTTTTTTTAAAAACACGGTCTGTTTTAGCTCAGACCATGCAGAAACAAAAGCATCACTTAAACAATTGGATGTGTGAGCTTGAATGAAAATCACTTAAAGCATCCCTTTGAAACATTGGAAGTAACTAATGCTAAAACTGACATCTGAATATAGACTCCTTAAGGAAAAAGAAAAACTCCTCAAAACCTACCTGACTGCAGGGAAAACGTCACCAAAAAATTATGCTAAAGACTCCATATCACATTATAGGGTATTCTAGAGCTGTTTTTTTTTTTTTTTTAAAACTTCTGTGTAAAATAGATTTTTTTGAAGTGCAAGTTGAAAAAAGGCATAAAAACTCAGTTTTAACCCCTGTGTCTAATGCCAAAATCTCTGTCACTGTGCAACATGTTGTTAATTTGGAGGCATTTCTTTTGAACTATGAGTAAAATGATTGTTTTCAAGGCAAAAGTGATTGCAGAATTGCAGTGTGATATACTGGATTTTTTTAGACAAACAATATTATTTGGTTAATAAAGTCAAGTAGCCAGTTAAATTTAAAGGTTAATTTCATTAGGACACAAACATCTTAACCCTTGTGTTATCCTTGGCACGTTAACTCTGGGAATGAGTTCATCTGGAACCCACAAGATACAAGACAAAAATTCACTGGTGTCCCTGGCAGGCATCAAATCCTGTTGACCTTTGTCATGGGAGGGATAACATGTCAACGTAAGCCAGGGGTCATCTGGACCCCGCAGCACAAAGTCCCACTCCGATCATCTTTTGATATATGTTAAAAGCGTTCCCAGTGGTCTTTTAAATATGATTATGCTGTGTTTAACCAAAATTCTAGGACATCGTTTCCGGAGACTGGCAGGAGTTCATCAGAACTTTGCCTCTGAGTTGTAGGCGGGACCGTTGGAGTTGAGTAAACCTGCCCCCACTTCCCTTCATCTACATATTTATGCACTCTCTCCCTAGCTTACAGCCCCCTACAACCCCAACCTTGCATTACCAGTGCAACAAAAATGGCAAACAATATTGGAGCTATCCAGCTGTGCAGTTTTGAGCCAGATGCATGCTTGGACAAGGAAAACTAATATGTTTATGGATGTAGTCGTCTGGATGTATTCGAATGCAGCGGAGCAGAGAGCTTGTGGCCCGCCGACTGTAGCTCCTATGTCACCTCAACAGGCTTTTTCAAACTGCATTTTTTTCGTCTGCTCCTGATTCACAATATTGTTAATAATGAAATTCTCAGAAATACAATTTAAGCTTAATTTTCTTCATATGAACATGTTAAAAACACAAAAACATGATTTTCATTGGAGTAGCTCTTTAATAAATATTTAAAATGAAACTTTTCTAAAGTGGCAGCCCTAATGATTTATCAAATTGATGCTATTTTTTAATGTTTTTAAAAAAATAGGAGAAACCCAAAGGAGAGCCATGAAGGACACCTATTTGTAGGACTGCATTTATTTGTGAACTACTCAGAGAAGCAGGACCTAACCTGGATTAGGTGCTTGAACCAACTGTTCAATGAAGCGCTTTCACAGCAGGACAGGCTGGTGAACTTGGTTCATTTCAGAACATTCCCATCTTCTTTTGATGTGGGTTGCTTTCTCTTCCCATTCTCCCTAAAGCAGAGAAAAACCCTCCTAGAAAGGTCACACAGTTAAAACAGCTGATGTTTGGCGACATTTTTGCCTGAAATGAGCAATGACCAGGACGAATAAAGCAAAAAAATAAACTGCCTAGTCCTGACAGTTTTCTTACTCTGATATTATTGTTTGTTGAGTGGGACAAAGAATATTTTTTTGACCACACAAACAAATTGGACAATTGTCTTATTCTTAAAGAATTATGTTTCTCTTAAAATTCTTGTTGTGGGCACTGTTTTATTTATTTATATTTATATGCAAAATGCATTACACTTCCACTCCGACTCTTTGGTCAGCTTGATAGTTTGTCTGCATTGACGCCTTTGCTTAATTGCTCCAGGATTCACTTACAAGCAAACTGTTTTAGACGGATCACTTGTTTGGTCTAAACTACACGTCAAATGAGTTTTGATGAGTTCTAGTGGTTCATCCATATCAGAAAGCAGCAGCTGTCACTTTAATTGTATGTCTTTTACATTGAACCCCAGTGGTGACAAAGGACACAACACTCAACAGACCTGGAGGGAATGAGAGATAGAGGGAGGCTGAGTATTTTCTCTTATTAAACACCTTATAAACACCTAAGAATCACATGTCCCTGAAACGCATTGTTTTTACTCTCCATCTGTTATTTTCTGGTTTTCTTTTTGAATGTATAAGAATGTACCCTGGGCTGCTTACATGAAAGCACAACTTTTTAATGAAGCATGACTCAGCTGGAAGCCTCCTGTTTCAATTTCTGCTCCTTCAAAATCCACTTAACTGCATGGATTAAAATAAAATGGGACACAAGCTTACACAAAATTAGACATCAAGAGAAGTATGAACGTCTGGGGCCTGACAGGACTTAGTCGAGTCTCTGGTGATGGCTTCACGGCTGGGGTTTTGTCATGCTATGAGTTTTGCGGAAGAGCCCTGCTCAGTGTTGTCTGGTCATCTCCGTCTTTTGAAGTTTTAGATCCCATCTCAGTCTGTACCTTCAGAGGAAATCTGGTTGTGGTTTATCGGCAAGCTGTTGAACTCTCACCTCTGTATATATGGATCCAGTTAGGATGCAGGCAGTGTTCTGGGGTGATGCCAGTTGGCATAGCGCTGTGTTCTCGGTATAGTTCAGACACGCCCCGTAGCTCTCCTGCTGTCCGTTTGAAAATCTCGTGGAGGCGGTTATGTCCTTGTTTCGCTGCGTGTTGGATCCAAAACGCTCCTGCGACTTTGGGCTCCCCCTGTAGATCATCTGTCGCAGCAAAGATGTGTCTCTGCATAAGCACTCACGAAAGTTGGGCTTGCACAGCAGGTAGACCATGGGGTTGTAGATTGTTGAAGACTTGGCAAACACGGCAGCTAGGGCAAAGGCGGTAGAAGGGACCTGCGTGGCATCTCCAAATGCAGCCCACATGGCAACAACAGCATACGGGGTCCATGCGCCCAGGAAGCCTATGCACACTGCTACTGAGAGCTGTGAACAAAAAGCATAAACATCAAAAGATGCAATAGTTTCATGTCAAAATGCAAAAAAATGCAGGTCATATCATCTGACCTTCACAATGAGGGCGTGTGCATTGGTGGTCTTGGTCTGCGGTGACACATGCTGCTGGACGGCCTGACGTGACCCCCGAACAGTCAGCAGAATGAAGGCGTAGGACAGGAAGATGACGGTACACGGCAAGGCATAGCAAAAGATGAAAAGGCAGAGAATGTAGGACAAAGCCCAGAGCTCGTAGTTGGGTGCATGCCAGTCGATGCAGCAGGCCGTGCCATAAGGTTCAGCACTGTAGCGCCCCCACTGGGTCAAAGGCCCTACGGCAAACACAGACGCGTAGCACCACACTCCAGCCACCAGGAGGCGAGCATGGGAAAAAGAAAACTTGTTTCCTGAGTGGGAAGACAGAATAAGATGGATCAGCTTTCGGTGTAAAGTAACAATGAGCTATAAAGGCTGAAGTTGCTACGCTAGCTTGTTGCGTATGCGAAGTTGGACACCATATTGGAAAAGGCTAGATGAATGTTTACTGCTGTGCTACACTTGTACAAACAGAGCTGGAAAAACAAAGATGTGACTTTTCTCAAGTAAATTATTAGTTAGCTAATAAAGGAGAACTTCTAGAACACATTTTAGGAAGATCTGAGTGAGTTTACTCCGAATAGTGAACGTTTAGGCTGATCATGTAGCTTATTCAATGCCAATTGTAGCTTTAGGCTTTGCCTTGTTTCCATGTTTTCTGCAGAAGCACTCATCTTTTTTGTTTTGTGGAGGATGACCCGCTAAATTCAAGCATATTACTTAGCGGAGGAAAAGAAACTAACCAGGATTTGCTCAGTAGCTGCGAGTGAAGAGAAAAAGAGTGCAGTGGACATAGACGTGGTGTACGGAAAACTGCCTGCTCTGTGTCGCGCAGGTGCCTGACTCCTTCTGATAGAGGCTGGGTGGGATCTCTCTTGTCTGTGGCCGCCCAGACCGGCGCGTCTGTCGACCAGCCTGCACGGTTCTTAGTCTCCAACCACGTCGTGTCGCCCCGGGTGGGACCAGCCCATATAAAATGGGCGCAAGCGTTCTGTGGCGATGTCAGCTACCCACTGACCCGTCTTGAAACCCGAACCAAATGACTGCTTTATGGCAAGCTTCATGACAAGTTTTATGACATGGTGTGTTATCCAGAAGTAGCCATCAGAAGATGGTACACTGTAGTCACGGACGCAGCCAAGGGATCAATGTCTTTTGACGCACTTCAGATTTACTTCTCGACGCCTTGACACTCCAGCCACGAAGCAACAGCCAAAAAACTTAATTCGTCTATCATGTCATGGAAAACATGGATGATGTTGAGCGAGTAGCTTGTGTTTATATGTTTTGGAGAGCTCTACAGAAGCACTGGCAAGCATGGTTAACCCGATCCTTCAGTCTCTCCTAGGTGCAGTGTACTTCAGTCCTGCAGAGGAGCTGCTTCTGACAGCCTTTTTGAACGGTACTTCTGTCTGTAGCCCAGTTTGAGCATTAACCCGAGATGGGGGAAAATAAAATTTGTACAGAGACATAATTACCACGGTCTGGGTCTTTTCTTGTGATCATCAGAGTAGTTTTCTTTTTAAATTGGACCAAAATTAAGCCTTTTATGGTCATTTTACTGTATCTGCTAAGCCATGTGTCACTGTTTACAGACCTTGCCAATATGGCGTCGCTCTTTAAATATCTTGGACAATGGTAACAGGCTAGCGTAGTGTATCTAGCCTAAATAGCTAATTGTAAAGTAGCATCATGCACGGCGCGATATCAACTCCTCACCGTGATTTGGGAAACAAACTTTAAGGCAGCACACGAGAGAAAGGGCTGTCAGATTTGTCAAGCTGCTGAGGCCAAACAACACCCCACACATGGCATAGAGCTGGCACGTCATTTCCCCAAACAACCACCTGCACTCGGGTAAAAAGGAAGGCAAAAATTCAACAAGTTATCTGTCGCTGATGAATTCATGAAGTTTTTTTTCACAAATGTGATCCAAATTTTGGGTTAATTCTCCCTGTCTGCTGGCAGTTATCCATCAAAGCCTGTCACTTGCTCTCTGAAAATGACATTGTCTCTAAAATGACACAAATGGCCCATCAGAGACACACCTGTGAGAGAAGGCTGACGGTATCGCCAACGGAAATAAAGAGAGAGTCATCCCAAGGTCACTGATGGAGAGATTGATGATGAAGAACTCTGCCGGTTTCAGAGTCGACCGCTTGTGATAGGCAACAAGTAACAGAGTGCAGTTGCCCACAAGGGACAGGAAACCTGCAGAAAAGGAATAGCTGAACAGGAACCGCACATAGTGGGCAAGACATCTGCGCAGCAGCGATGCACTCACAGAATGCGCTGTAGAGGGAACCCATGAGGATGTCGTGCTCTCTGGAGATGCTGGAGGCAAACAAAGAGGAGGTGTCTGAAGCATTTCCCATCTGAAATGAAAGCAGATGCACACATACAATTACTGAAGAATGTTGTTTAAACTGTTTGAACATTTTACTGAAAGTAAATGTTGATCTAAGCAGTCAGTTCAAAGAAAATTCAGCAAAAGCTGCAAAATATTTGTAAAATAAAAGAACATTTCATTCATTTTATGTTATGTTAGTATTTCAGTTTAGGGTTTGTTTACTTTCTTTGGCTCACAGTAGCTAAACCTCATACAACATTCACGCCGCAGTTATGCGTACTCAGCAACCACTTACAATGGAAAGTCTATGGAAGCGCATGCTTTGGGCTGCCGTGTTCAAAGCTCTCATGTTCACGCATAACTACGTATGTTTTTACAACCTTTTTTGGGCTCCACGTACAAAACTTGTGGCCATTTAACACGCATTGAAGTTAAACCAGGTCAAACTTTGACCAATATGAGACTTGTGTTTGGTAGTAACATATAGATAGAGTCTCTTTTTAATTCACAGAAGTGCCAGTCGTTTGAAAAGTGATCATGGAGGAGAAATTAATAATTGTGGTTTGTTTCCGTTGGAATTATATGACACCTAGTTTTTCATATTTCGAATATAGCTGTGAAAGAAAAAGCCCGGAGCAAGATTCACAAGATTTGCACCTTTTTGAGATTTCCCACCGAGTCTCTTCCAAATGTAGGTGGTGGAAATGGGATAGTAAACCGTAGAAAAAGCAAAAATGAGAAGCCCTGCTTGTCCAGTGTGAACACCATCCATCCATCCATCCATCCATTTTCCTAACCTGCTGTATCCCTTTCAGGTTCACGGGGCTGCCAGAGCCTAACCTGGGTACCGTTGGGTGAAGGCAGGGTACATCCTGGACAGATCGCCAGCCTGTTGCAGGTCCACACAGTCATACACACTCACAGTTACACCTAGGAACAATTTAGATGAATTAATCAACCTATAAAGCATGTCTTTGGACTGTGGGAGGAAGCTGGAGTGCCTGGAGAAAACCCACGCATGCAGAGTGAACACCAGGGGCTTAATGTGGGGTCAAGATTGCAAGTTTAGCACGCTCTTGAACGCATGTCAAATGTCCCATGTATGTAGCTTCACAGACTCTGACTCATAGCAAAAAGAGAGTTTAAGAGAAAGATTCTTTTGCAAAAAAACAAATCTACAAAAAGTTGAAAGTGAGTACTATTGTTAGATCAGACAACTCTGACTGCATCTCCTAGACTGCTAAACAAAAGACAGACATTCAGATGCTTCTCTGTGCAAGGGTCCAACATAATGTTGACCGTTTTGACCAACAAAAGGGAAAAGATGGAAGCTTTGATTGTAATGGGTCTTTCATACACAGAGGCGAATATTTTGAAGGGATGTATGAAGATGTAAACGATTTGACGGCATTCAAAAAAATTTAGTGATCAAATTCAGAAAAAAAAAGAAATTTATTGGAACAGTGACAAGGCAGTGCTTTGAACAAATGCACCCAAAAAAGTTAAGTTTGTTGTTTGGACTTTGATTTAGAAACAGTTAGGGAAGATCTGAGTTCATTCTGAAGCTGGTTCCATCTGTGTGGAGCAGAGCGGCTGTCAGCAGCTATCTGCATTTACGATTCTACCAGATGAATTTTATGAACCACAAGAATGTGTATCAAGCAACTGCACCACAGCATTAGGTGAATTACATATTAGGTAATGCTTAGTATTATTATTCCTATTATTGATAGAATTTCTCATAGCAGACTGGGTGGAAGGGAGTCCAGTGTAGTGCCCACAATGTTTCTTCTCTGCTTTCAGCAGATCTTCCGCACATATTCAGTGTGTTTTGCTTGCATGTGAGTGTGAAAAGGCTGATATAATTATTATGATATAATTATATGATATAATTATTCATTCATCTTCCAATCCGCTTTATCCCTTTCGGGGTCACAGGGTTGCCGGAGCCTAACCCGGCTACTCATGGGCGAAGGCAGGGTACACCCCTGGACTGGTCGCCAGTCTGTCGCAGGGGCCACAATCACACACCCATACACACTCACATGCACACCTAGGGACAATTTAGAGTAACCAATTAACCTGTGAAGCATGTTTTTGGACGGTGGGAGGAAGCCGGAGTACCCGGAGAAAACCCACGCATGCACGGGAGAACATACAAACTCCACACAGAAAGGTCCCCCAGCCAGGACTTGAACCAGGAACCTTCTTGCTGTGAGGCAGGAGCGCTAACCACTGCGCCACCGTGCAGCCCGAGATAAGAATTAGTACCTCATTAAGGTGGCTTATCCTCTCTAGGTAGGCGGATAGCTCATGCTCAAGTGGAGGACTTTGAGGTCTTGTTCATGGTAGATAGAAACTTACAGAGAAAGACTGACATGCTGCTGCTCCTACACATTAAGAGAAACCAGTTGAGGTAGCTCTAGCATCCAGACGTCTGCTGAACACTGGGAAGTTGTTCTGGGAATGTCCCGCTGGGTAACTCCTGGCTAGGCTGAGAATGGCTTTGTGTCTGTAGTGGAGCTGAAGGAGGTGTCTGTGGAGATGGAAGTCTGGGCTTCTCTGCTGGCTTATAACCGGCATCTTCCGATAAGCTGAACAAAATAATCAATGTACCACAGCAGTAATGAGTAAACATAAACATCTGTATTGATCCAGGTGACAAAATAAAGACAATTGTGATTGTTCAGTTATCTAAGTGACTGTGACACTACACAGAACGATGCTGGTGGAATGAATGTTTGCATTTGTCAGGCTTTGCTTTACAAGATCTGTTGTCAGGAAGATGTATTAAAATTCCTTGGTTTTCAGGTGTGTTTTATTTTTCTTGTCTTGGTTATATTGTCCCTTCACTCTGGTTAAAATCAAGTTAAATTGCATTTGTTTTTTTCTGTGTTTTTCCATGATTGATTACCCTCAGCACATGTAAGGTTTCAGGTTCCTAAATCCTTCTCATCACTCTTTGGTTTCTTCCACTCATATTTCATTTCAGTTGTGCTGGTCTTTGTGTCATGCCTAAATTCTGTTAGGTTTTAGTTAATCAGATATACATTTTTTTTTACAGTAAGTCTGTAAGTTTCAGCTTTCCAAACTCTGGTCCTTCCAGGTGTTTTGACAACACATGTATTCTGCTGTCTTTGGTTGGACAATACAAGAGCTCGGTCCTGCACATAAATTAAGGATACTTGCTTATATTTTATAAGAATTTATCTAATTACTGTAAAATATACATCATATATTCAGCCAAGTGTTTCCACATAAACATTATTGCCCATAAAATATTTTTCCTGAAAAGTCAATGATCAAATTATCTTGTAAACCCTACAAACTGTGGCAATCGCTGTAATTATCTTCATCACAACTGCACCCCGTTTATTTTGAATAAATGTGAACGTTTACCTCAACTTTTCTTTTTTTTTGTCTATAATTTTAATTTAATGAGTTCTCACGTCTATTCTGCAGGAGATCCTATTTCACCCTCTTTGAAGATGTCATAATCCAAAATTCAAAGTGCCTCTCAGTATCCAGAGAGTCAACAGCATGAAGTTATGAAAACAGACATGAACAATACAGGCGACTAAAGTTTCACTTCTGCCTCTTAAAGCTGTGCCCAACAAAAGTTTCTCACTCTGGTTGCCACAAGCCTTCTCAACAAAAACAGAATTAAGAAGATTTAATTTTGCATTTGTTCTTTGCATTGATTCACTGTCATGACCTTAGGTTTTTACTCTTTATTCTTTTCAGTAGCCGTATATTATATTATCCTTTTTGAGACCCTAAAAAAAAACAACTTGCACTATCCAAACTGTTTTCAGCAACACGTCTGAAACCGAAGACAGAATAAAATGTGCGTTTACCAGATTCAAAAGCAAGGCGTCCTAAACAGCAACATTAGAATAGGAAATGAATTCATGTGATTAAAAAATTAATATCACTAAAAGAAAATATTTGTTGTTGACATTTAGTTTTTTTTTTTACAAAATACTAAACAAACTTTAGTAGGAATCTCATTAATTGAGCTTAAAAAATAAAAAAAATAAAGTTTATTCTGTTATCACGAAAAGCTGTAGGCAGTTAAGTTATAACACAAACTAGTAAAGATTTATTATTTAAATTAAAACAAGTTGTTTGAAAGCTATAATATTTGCAGCATGAGTTGAGGGTAGATGGCCTCTTTTATCCCGGCTGTTTTTAAACTGTAAGGATTGTTATTCAGATCAGGTTTGATTGATAGATGGACGAAGAACTAAATGAAAACCTGGGAGGAATTCAAATTGCAGGGACTGATGTGGATAAATATTCTTGGACGTCTATCAGAAACGACATAAAAGTATAATTGGCTCTCAAGGACTTAGGCAATCTCAGAGGATGAAGAACGAGGCTTCATTACAATGCAAGAAGGCACAGCAGTCAGTGACGACATGTCCAGTCAGCCTGCAGAGTCTCAGCAGGCCGATCAGGTTTGGTGCCACTATTGTGTCAGCAAACCTCATGAAGACAAAGTGCCTGGAGAAATAAGAAGTCTTAATTTCACTAACTCCGCTCCAGGCTGGACATGAATTCAGAGAGCTCATCTTCTCAGTCCATCCAACTAAAGCAAATAAATGTCTGTCTGCAATCTGTTCCACTCAGTTCTGCTTGTAATTGGTTTAATGTAATACACTAGGAAAACTAAAAATAAATCTTAATATTGATTTGGTTCAGACAGATGCTGGAATCTAAACGTCAGAGACAACAATGTCAGTTTCACAGGGATTTATTCATCACCTGTGTCCTTGTGCATTTTTGAATAAAAAATGCTTGTTTTCCTCTCAGACTCTCTTTTTCAAAATTTTCTGAATGATTTTCCTAAGGAACACATATTTTATTGAAGTTGTACAAAAAGTGCAAAATGTGTGTTAGGCGGATCTATGACAAGGGTAAAACGTTAAAGCCCTAATTCCCACATGCCGCTCAAGAAACTTTGAAATCAGGAAAGGTTTATTTTGATTGACTGAACTGCATGTCTCAAAGTTAAATTCTGTTTAAAAAGTACACAAATCTCAAAGTTGGGAAAGATTGTTCAGGTTAAAGTAGAAGAGTTTTACTCCAGGATAAAAAATTCTTTAATTGTTTGCAAATCTCGGCTCTATCCTAATGTTGAAAGAATTTAGCTAGGTCAGGGGTGTGCAACCTGAGGATCTGGGGCCACGTGTGGCCCTTTTATTCCTCCCTTGTGGCTCCCTGGTTAAAGTAACTAGTAAAGTTTAAAAAATTAAAAATAAATAAAGTAACTCATCATTCTGGGAGGCTCCTGACCATAACGCTCTGACAATCAAGCTGTTCGGCCAAGTTTATTCAAAACATTTAATCTAAAACATTGTGACAGATTTTTGAGTGCCGTTTACCACAGAAAATCAATTAGAAGTCAATTTACTTCACTGGGATGGTCCTATTTGTGGTACGTAGTCTTTTATTTTGAAAGGAAGTCATGTGAAACTCTGTCAAAAGTTCTAAACTCTTACTAAATTTAAAGAGAAAAAAAAGTTGTTTTCTCCTTATGTTAAATTTATACAAATAACAACAGTTTATCATATTATTTATGATAGTAGCAATAACATACATACAAATAAGTTTCTTAATTTTCAAAAAGGATGACATAGTGGCTCTGGGTTGTAGTCAGTAAGAAATCAATCTGAATTGCTATTTAAGTGTTGAAGGTTACAGACCCCTGATCTAGTTTTTAGTTACTTGAATTACTTAATCCACACATTTTTTTGGGGGTTATTTTCTTTAAGCCATGTTTGATATTCAGGTTAGGTTTAAGCAGATTTTTCTGCTGCTGTGTTTCCTCCATCTTCACAGCAGGTTTCTTTTTTAATCATCACTGCTTTCTCTATGTTAATTACCATTCAGTTCATATTAGAGTTTGGTTTTCCTTCATCTTTCTTCTTTTACCCTTTTAGTTATTCATAGATCAGGTTTTTGTTTGGTCGCATTTAGAATAAAAATCGATATAATGCAGTAATACACTTTTGGGAAACTGTTATGTTTCATTTGCTCCATGAAAACAGAAAATATCAGCAACATAAAAGTGAAAATATTAGTATAAAACACAAGAAAATGTCAGATACATGTTCATAACAAACATATAATTTACATAACCATTTCGAATGATGATGATGCTATAATAATAGTATTAATGTGGTTTAGGACAGCATGGAACTGTATAGTTTAATGGCTGTCGGTACAAATTAGTTCCTGTGGGACTCTGTGGTGTATTTAGAAAGTATTAGTCTGGATTAAAGTGTTCCTGCTCCTCATCAGCTTGTCATGAAGTGGATGGAAGCTGTTATTCAGCAAAGCTCTTAACTTTGACAGCACCCTTCTGTCCGGCGCCTCTGTGAGAGCGTCCTACCTGATTCCTTCCTGATCATCTTCTTAAGTATGTAGGGGACTGCTGCTCTCAATCTTCAGTGCATAACAGCAATCAGAACAGTGCTGACAACTTCAGGCTTATAAAGCATGTGAGGGTGGTCTAGCAGATGTCAAAGGACAGGAGCTTTCTCAGAGAATAAAGGTGACCCTGGTCGATCCAATTTTTTGTCAATCACAACTCCTCAACTGAGGGAAAATGGAGTGACTGTGCCTTGACCCTTCTGAAAGCCACTTGGAACCTTGTGGTGTACCTTTGTTCCTAATTTTTCTGTCAGACACACGCACAGGCAAGTAACCCATAATCCAGGACACAAGGGGGAGGTCTACCTGCAACGCCAACAGCTTCTCAATCAGATGAAATGATGGGGTTAAAAGAAATCAAATAAAAAAATGACTCTCAATGCCTGTTGGATTGTCAATGGATACTCGTGGTTCAGCAGGAGCATGACTCTGTCTGTGCTGAGTTGGTGAATTAATGGACTTATAGAAGAGGCCTAGCGCCTCCAGGATAAATGTCTTTAAGATCTTTGGGATGTTGAATGTCACAAAACTTCATGGCTGTGGTGTCTTTGGCACAGAATTGTTCCACAACCACAGTTACCGTCCACCTGTGTTTCATTTTGATATTTAAAAGTCTTTAATGTCTTTAAAACCATCAATCCTAATAGTGGCAGTGTTTTGGGGATTGCTTGATCTTATCCAACAGTTGCTTAGTAATGTAATAAACTGAAATTGATTCAAACTGTTGCAGAGTTGTGTTTCCTCAATCTCTGTCGCTTGTCCTTCTTGGACAGCCACCTTAGGAATTTGGTGAAAGAATTCTAAAATGTATTTTAACCCCCTTCCAGAGATTTAAATCATCATTTAAACATGTATTTAACTTTTTTTTTTAACATATCCATCCACTTATCTGTTTTCTGAACCCACTGTATCCCTTTCGGGTTCACAGAGTTGCTGGGGCCTATCCCATTTACTGTTGGGTGAAGGTGGGGACAGGGCTGCACGCTCTCACACCTGGGGACTATCTAGAGTCACCAATGAACCTATGAAGCATGTTTTTGGACTGAAGGAGGGAGCCAGACTCCCTGGAGAAAACCAACACATGCACCAAGAGAAGATTCAAACTCCACACAGAAAGGTCCCAGCTCAAACCAGGGCCTTCTCGCTGTCAGCCGAGAGTGCTAAGCACTACACCAGCCATTTTTGGCACAGTCACTATCATTTCTGATTATGGTAAATTTGAATGAACTATTATCAGTTTTTTTTCCCACCATCCAGTTGAGAACAAAACATAGCAACTACCATAGTGGTGTTTTTAAACTTTTGGCACTTTCTTTGGAGGCAAGAATCCTAAATATCTTTTATTTAGCTTGATAAAAGTTTGTAATCCCTACAGGGCCATTAATCTCTTTCTGTGTTGTGCTCCATATCTCCACTTCTCAATGAAAACCTATCAAACTCTGGAGTCAGGTCTGTGGAAAGCACATTTTATCTCACTCAGACCCTTGGAGACAAACTGTCAAGCTTGGAGGGTTTGACCTTGTATTACATTAATCAAACTTTTTGCTTGGATACACTCTTCTCTCATGTTTCTTTCCCTCCTGTGCCCCATTATTTAACTCTAGGACTAAAGAGTACTTAAAAGAGCAGCATGTCCCTTCCTGAGTATGGCCACCATAATTGTATTTGTCTTAAAGATAATTCGATGACTTGCCTCCAAGTCTCGTTTAACAAAAAAGACCATCTTAATCAAACAGGAGGAACAAAGCTAGAATTTGGTGAGAGGGAGGCATTACAGTGAGCCAAAGAAATCACTGAGTTCCGCCTTTGGTCTTCTGGGACAGCTTTTGTGACCAGCTGATCTGTGACACTGCCGTTATGATGCGTCTAAGTCTGTCTGCATATTCTCCTGCTCAGCTCAGATTAATTGGACGCCTTTCACAGAGGGACAGGAATTATGACCTCCAGATTATGCAGAGGGACATAAACCATATAAAGCACGCAGACCTGGCTTATGTACCCATCTTTTTTCAATTTGATGGACATTTGAATTTCATCCTCCTTTGCCCTGACCCCGCTTTCAGCATGTAATTTCGCCGCAGGGGAAGATTTACAGTTATCTCTGTGGACTTTATGGCTGTTGTCAGCAGGACGAGTAATCGTCTGCCGCCAGTTTTGCTGCCGCATGTCATCAAAATGTTGATATTTGTGACAGCGCTGAAAATAGGACTGTCACTCATAACCATTAAAGGTTTGTAGTCAGTGGAGATGAGCAGACATTTAAAGGTTGACAGGCATGTCAGGGAATCCTAGTGTAAGAGAAACAGAGCACATGCTGGTGTGCCAATGTCATGCTGCCTGTTTGTCTCTGTATGATCATTGTATTTATTCTGTAATCATAGTTAACAGGTAGTTCCTTTTGTCACACCTTTCATGTTTGGTCAGATTATCTCCAACTAAACATTGTCTTTCTTGCCTGAAAATAAAATCATTGTTGCAACTACTTCTGCATCCGTACTGTACTGTCACATCTGGGTGCTGCTCCCTGTATACATGCCTTTGACATATATAATGTTTGCGTTCCAGGACATGGTGCCACATTGCATCTTGTTCGCTTGGCTTGATTGGCCTGCTCCGCTCATTGAGCATTAGTACTGCTTTCATTTGTTCATTTCAAGTTTCAAATTTTTTTTTTCATAGTTTACATTTGTGATAATAGAATCTAGAAATACAGGCTGACAGTCAGTGATGGGTAGTAATAAAATACCCTAGAGAAATATTTGAAAAAATATAATTTTTTGGAAGATTGGGGGGGGAAAGTAGATTTGGAGGGCTGTACAGTGGTATATTAGTTAATTTAAAATGTATCAGAATCTAAAACGATAATGACTATGCCAAAAAGGGATATTGTAGTGGTTAGCACTCACCTCACAGAAAGCTCCAGTTGAAATCCTGACTGGGATCTTTCTGTGTGGAGTTTGCATGTTCTCCCTGTGCAAACGGGAGTTTTCTTCTGGCTCCCTTCTGGGGTCCAAAAGCATGCTTGATAGGTTAATTGATTAGTGTACGTTGACCCTGGACTTTGAGCGTGAATGGATGTGTGATTGTGTGGCTCTGTGACAGGCTGGCGACCTGTCCAGGGTGTACCCTGACTTTGCCCAACAGTAGTCAGGTTAGACTCATACATCCCCAAAAGGGATAAAGATTAAGATTAAGAAAATGGATGCATGGATCGATGGATGGAAGATTTGGAGTAAAAAAACAATGACCGTCACTTGGTTTTTTTGGGCTACATTTGTCGCATTACGTTTATCTCATATTATTTTAATGTTACCAGAAATTGATTTTAACTTCTTAT
The DNA here is from genome assembly GCA_036245035.1 of Adrianichthys oophorus. Lineage (NCBI taxonomy): Eukaryota > Metazoa > Chordata > Actinopteri > Beloniformes > Adrianichthyidae > Adrianichthys > Adrianichthys oophorus. The sequence continues at coordinate 19,162,161 of BSAI01000015.1, forward strand.
TTAACCTTTGTTTTATTTGGGAAAAAAAGGTTTTTATTCTGTTTGAAGCACCAGATTCTAAATAAATAATCAGGCTCAATATTTGCTTCATTAGCTCAGTCATTACTTGGTTAAGTACCTTTTACTTGTACTTGGCAAACATTATTTACTCTTACTTGAGTTGTCTACCCATTTTTAAGACTCACCATAAATGTCAGTCAGTGACATTCAACAGAAGTGCACACAAGCTTGCTTAGCAACCTTTCTCTGGACCTGTTTCTGGTTTGGCACATCCGAACCCAAACTGGACTTTGAGCAATTAAAGTCTATGAAATTAGCTACAACATTAGCAGGATTCAATTAATTTCCCAGGTCTCCATGCAGACGCTTTGTCCAGACACTGTTGGTTTGATCACCAGAAAAAGTTCTGCTTTGTCAATCCATGTCTGCATTGACAAAAGAAAATAATGCTCTCGTGCACTCCACGCTGTTTAATTCAGGAGCCTGCCTGCACTGTGTGCCTGTGAGGTTTGCCATGCTAATTGAAAACCCATCTCGTCAGCTGTTTCACAGACAAAGATTGCAACATTTTTTTCCCACTCAAATCATGAAAGCTCTTATCCGTACTCCCGCCATAAAACTTCAACGTTTGATGTGTTTAATCTTCGTGCAGTGCTTTGAAAGCACAAAACGGGTTTTTGCAAATGTTCAAATCATTTCCATCTGTGCAGAGGAAATCTGATGCACAGCCTGTGATCATTGGTGTTCCTCCTGCTGGGTATGCACCCCCTGTTGCGAATCATTGATGCAGCGCACTACGAGGCTTCAGTCATTTTAAGTGTTTACAAACTGTACTCATCTCACTGGATATTTTTGTTGCATATTTTTTTCCCTCAGATGTTAAACTTACTCAGATAAGAAATGTATTTTCTCTGTATGTAGAAAATGCATTTTATAGGAATTTTACCCCCAGAATTCAACAATTATTTTATAACATCTAAGCTTGTTGCACAGTCAAAAATTGCACAACAGACTTTTGTGTTCTCATAGATGGCACAAAAAGTCATTTTTGCAAGAAGCCAATTAAACAGTGGAAAGCAACTGTTGCTTTACAGCCCCCTAATTAACAAATCATTGCCGCTTCACTCCAGATTTCATTAAGCCACCTCTTTGTACTTCCACTTTTAAGCTTAAGGTTCAATGCCTTTTGCAATATTTAAAAGGAACGGTGACAACAACTCACACATAAAGCGGCGAGTGAAGTGAGGCACATCCCCAGAGGACCTGCCGAGACCTTTGAGAGATTAAAGACGACTGTTTTTGTCCTCACTGCCTCCTCTTCTTATATAATGACTGTGCGGGGGGGGTGTCACATGATGCAGCATGCACCAGAGGTGATTGTTAAAGAGAAGGAGTCTTAAGAATTTAAATTAGTGGTGGAGTCTGGTTTAAACTCTAGTTTTAGTCAAAAACATAAAAAAGTTGTGATTTTGACTCCAAGCTTAAAGTGAAAATTAAAGCCCCAAAAACTTGAGAGAAAAGGCAAATAATCATCTGTTTGTGAAACGTCCTCAATTTTCTGTTGTTTTAGTGCCTGCCCCCAAACATCACCTTCGGCTCAAATATTCAGTCGACATGATCCTCTTTTCATTCATTCATTTCCAATCCGCTTTATCCCTTTCGGGGTCACGGGGTTGCCGGAGCCTAACCCGGCTACTCATGGGCGAAGGCAGGGTACACCCCTGGACTGGTCGCCAGTCCGTCGCAGGGGCCACAATCACACACCCATGCACACCCACATTCACACCTAGGGAGAATTTAGAGTAACCAATTAACCTATGAAGCATGTTTTTGGACGGTGGGAGGAAGCCGGAGTCCCCGGAGAAAACCCACGCATGCACGGGGAGAACATGCAAACTCTACACAGAAAGGTACCCCAGCCAGGACTTGAACCGGGAACCTTCGTGCTGTGAGGCAGGAGCGCTAACCACTGCGCCACCGTGCAGCCTATGATCCTCTTTTGTAAAATGAAGTTGTTCCCCACAGAAGGAGATGCTCGGTGGTTCTGAAAGGCTTTTGTCCTCACATTGATTTTCTGTTTGGGAGCTGGAGTGAGAGCCCCCAAAAAACCAAACCAAACAACAACAAAAAAAGATCCCCACATGTGTTTGTGCATACAGTAACAAGAATATCAGGCAGTTCATGCATGCAGAGAGGCATCCTGACAAATAGTGTGCAGCCAACTGAATGAGATAACAGGCTGTCATGAAGACTGCCATCCTTATGAAGACTTCCAGGAAAAAGCAGTCATTTGTTAACATCAGAAGATAATCCTGCCAGAGACTCCACAAGTCAGCTGTGAGGTCCCTGCTCTCACCCAATTATCAGCATCACAAGTTGAACAATCTGTTTTTCACTTCCCTGATTTAGCGTGGGAATGCTGACTGGATGCCCATGACAAAATACTCTCAAAAATAATCGAATGGTAGCTTGGGACACTGTCAGACAAAGACTAGAAAAGGCAGAAATAACGTGCTAGGTCACCTTGTGTTTTATTACCACCATTTGAAGTAACAAAGTGTAAAAAAAGAAATCATGAAAGATTATCCTACTTTTTCTTAAATGCCATGGAAACAGACACCCCACCGCTGTGCTACTTACCTTCCAGGGAAGAGTGGCTTGTCCTCAGTCAGACTCATGGAGGCCAGGTTAAGAGCTGGACACAGAGGAGAGGACTTTAGCCATCCACTGTGAGACAGAAGAGAGCCATAGACTGAAGGGAGAGGTGGGAGCACTGAAGACTCCGTTCAAAGTATCCTCGTCTGCACTCACGCGCAGGGGGTGGGGTGGGGGGAGGGGGGCAGTAGGACGAGCGCTGGCTCCGTCATGCTGCATGTGCACTCATCATCCTTGTGGACATGCACCAAGCAGCACTGATGTGCAACGAAAGCCAGGCCAGAGAGAGAGGAAGACGGGAGGGAGAGGGATCAGCATAACACTGGCAAGATCTGAGTGTCACCAATGACTCAAAGTACCATTCTCCACCCCTTCTCCTCTCTTCACTCACATCAGCACTAGTTTAGCACTTATACTCCGATATTTTGGTATGTTTTCATACTTTACACTCTTAGATGATCAAAAATCAAACCAAAACAATGTCAGCATTTATCAAAATGGTTGTTTTAGAATCACATGTTGTTGATTCCTTGAGGTGATCCGCATCATCTGTTCAGATCATCTCACTTTATTAGACTAAATTACACTAACGTACTTTCCAAAGCTTTTCCAATTTTGCACTTTTGGCCTTTGTTTTATAGGTTGGAATATTCTTCTAATTACATTTCAATCACTGACATTTGCATTCCCTGTAAGTGACTAGCGATCTATCCAGCCTTTGCGTAACAGTGGCTAGGATAGGCTCCAGTAACGAGTGACCCTGAAGAGGGAGGAAGCGAGTTCGGGAGATGAATGGATGCACGTTTGCATCTGGAGCTGTGAGGCCCGGTTTATACTTCAAAGCGATTTTGTAATCGCATTGGTTGCAAGGCCATCAGAGCGTGATGGCCCCATTCATTCATTCATTCATTTTCCAATCCGCTTTATCCCTTTCGGGGTCACGGGGTTGCCGGAGCCCAACCCGGCTACTCATGGGCGAAGGCAGGGTACACCCCTGGACTGGTCGCCAGTCTGTCGCAGGGGCCACAATCACACACCCATGCACACTCACATTCACACCTAGGGACAATTTCAAGTAACCAATTAACCTATGAAGCATGTTTTTGGACGGTGGGAGGAAGCCGGAGTACCCGGAGAAAACCCACGCATGCACGGGGAGAACATGCAAACTCCACACAGAAAGGTCCCCCAGCCAGGACTTGAACCGGGAACCTTCTTGCTGTGAGGCGGGAGCGCTAACCACTGCGCCACCGTGCAGCCCGTGATGGCCCCAATCGCTGGGAAATGTAATACCTGCTGATGACATCATCCGTGACTGAGATTTTACACGCAATTAGAGCACACAATGACACAACAAACTCTGTCCAGAAAAACTTCTTTGTAATCATGCAGTTGATGAAAACTTAATTGAAGAAGTTATAGGAAAAACCTAAGTTCAGACACAGAAAGAGAGACAAGGAGGGTGGACAACTAGATAAAAAATAGAGCAAATTACTGGAAAGGAATGGAATCTTTTTTTTTTTTAAACTTGTCCTGTCCAACAGCTGAGCAAACAGATATGAGCTGAGAGCCTCTTGTATTAGACAGATTTTACTGTTCCAACCGGGGGTTATTAATCATCAAACACACAAGGTGTTTATTCGTATAAACCCCTTTTATAAACTCCTTCTACCCTTACCAGGTATCCTTCTCCCACCCCCACTACCCCCACCTGCAATCTTCATTACATCACTACACTATTCAAACATGTCTTTGTTTATTCAAATATTTAGCTGTTATCCTAACTTGTAGCTGTTTATCTAGACGTGTGTTTGTTTATTAGACATATACTTGTTATTCAACCATGTAGTTGTAGAATTAATTAAGCTCACTTTTCTTTAATAGTTCTAGCACATCACCTGTCTGTCCGGGGTTGAGGATCTCTCCTTCATGTGGGCAACCCTGAGGTTTCTTAGTTTTTTCCCCAACAACATACTGATGTCAGTCCAATGAGACGGCTATGGCTGTGATATTGGGCTATATAAATAAAAGTGAACTGAATTGAATTTTGTAATTTAAACTAAACTGTATTTTTATTAATTATGTTTGTATCCTTTTCATGTTGGACCGGACGGAAAAGAAAGAGGGAGAAGAAGAGAGAGGAATATCGTGTGGCACAAAAGACAGAGCAAAAGGGTGGATTACAGACGGAGGACGGCTACAGGGGAGGGAGGGAAGTATCACAACACAACAGGCAACAAGATGCTGGAAGTTTATAATCGTTACAGTCAAGTGTGAATGTTAGTCTAAAATGGGCGGGGCCTGTCTTCACAGTTGTTTCAAACATACCTGCTGGCTCAAGAGTCTTCACAAACTTATCAATATACAGTTCACATACACACTTATGCATACAAGCCAATACATGTAAAGCGGTCTCACTCCCCGAGAGCCCACCACCACCACCCAGGAGTTCAGAGCATCTCTCCACCCCAGCCCCTGGTACGAGCCAGGGCCCCCCAAGGGAGACCTGTCCCCAAGACCCAGGCAACCGTAGGAGATCCAGGAGAGAGCACGGGAAGGGTCGGACACCCCCACCAAGAGGAAGGACGACCAAGAGAAGTGGGGGTCCCCCAAAAGGTGTTGAGAACATAGCCCGACCAGGCTCTCCCAATGGTGGAAATTAGGAGATGCCTGCCACCCGAGGGCAAGGACCAGAACCTGCACCATAAAAACATGGACAGCCTCCGGGATCAGATAGAATGTGATCCCCACTCATGGTCTTTGCCAGAGGACTAAGGTACAACTAGAAAGAAAAAAGAGCAAGTCACTGGAAAGATATATCTTATATCACATATCTTGCAGCACTAGAGAATGCAATTCACCTCTGTTGTTTTATTTGTTTTACCCTTTGTATTGCCTGCTTCTTCCTCCTCTGCCTCATTTTGTAGTTGCACGCTTGCAGATACAGCAAGTGTATGATCAAGATGTCCTTCATGTTAAAAATAAAAGCTGGAGCCAATTGGGTCGCTTGAAAAGTATAAACGCCACTCAGAAGTTCATTGCAGTTATCGCGGACAGTTGCCAGCAAAACCAGCCAATCTCAGTATGAAATAGACCACACGATTGTGGATATGATTGATGAGATCGCTGTGAAGTATAAACCAGCTTTAAGTAAAGCATCACACCATCAGGACCCTGCCAACCCATGTGTTGTAGTGTCCTTGGGCAAGACACATTGCTCCTGATGGTTATGGGTTGGTGTTAAGGAGCGGAGCCACAATCAGTGTGTGAATGTGCGTGGGTATTAGCAGGCTAGCATTCTAGCCTCACAGCAAGAAGTCTCTGGTTTGAATCCCAGCTGTTTTTTTGTGTACAGTTTGCATGTTCTCCTTGTGGATGTGTGTGTGTGGTTTTTTTCAGGCACTCCACAGCACAGAAATGTTCTTTATCAGTTGATCTGTGACTCAAAACTGTCCTTTTAGAGTAAGAGTGTGACCCTCCCCTTTATCCGACAAGATAGGCTCCAGCATCCATTTAACCCTGTACAGGACAAAACAAGAAGAGGAGATGGATGGACGTTTAGCAACAGTTTTTAGTTTTAATCCGATCTAATTCTCAATGGATTACATAAAAATAGAAGTTTGATTCAGTAATAGGGTTATTAAACAGTGAATGACCAACCGTCATTATGTTACTAAACGCTCAAATGAAGATAGGGCTGCAAGTGATTTAGAAAGTAGAGCAGCTCCTTCACTAATTGGAAAGATTCAGTGTCTTGCTCAAGGACACAGAGGACTGACCATTACCCTTCATTTCTCCCAGGGAGAACACCAGTTTGAGGATTATAGGTTTTATAGAAAACGCACACCACCGTGGTATAAAATTAAAAGTGCTGCACAAAATGGAAGACAGGGAGCTCCAAATATAGACGCGGTCCATTAACTTAATGACGTTTCACCAGCGGTTATTTGTTACCGAATGCCCTTTGATACATTTCAACTTGGCTTTGATGTGCAATTTATGACTTCAAGTAGATTTCCTTGGTAGCAAAGCTGAATGAACTTGAAAATACATTTTCATCTGTGCTCAAACAGAAAATTCTGACCGGAGGGAGTTTGAACTTCACCTCCAGCACTGTGTCACCCAGCTTTTTCAGACCCACCCGTGCAGTTTGCTTGGAGCAGCACAGCTCCTTGACTGACTGTCACGGAAAGCTGCTTAAGGGAATGTTGGCTTGCTTGCTAAGCTATGCAGTGACCGGAGCGCTGTCAAAGCTGTAAAAAGCAGTGCTGTCATATTAATACCTCAGCACGGGGAGCTGGTCCTTCTCGGGCCACTTGTAAAGGCACGAGGGATGAACTTGGGTGACACAGACAACCATAACAAGAAGCACCATCACTGACTCATCAGAGATGGCGGTATGGAAGAATGAGGAGAAATTATTGGAGATTATCTCCTGCGTGAGTGCAGTCACTTTCTCTCTGGGTACTTTTCAACACATAAATGTCAACCCAATCGATTTAGCACCATGGTTTTGTGTATAGCTTAACTTCAGTCAAATTTTAAAATGTAAAGGAGTGATTAGATTTTTATGAGCGATTACAAAATTATTCATTTGCTGTAGCTAATGGAATGTACGCAAAAACGTAAAGTGTTGTTAACAAACCAAACAGAAAAGGTTGTCGGCCAATGTTTTCGGCTGAACATCTTAACTTTGATCAAGTGGAAACAGTTTGTGTCAGACTGTGGAAAGGCTCTGCCATGTTTCCTCATTCTTTCGGAGAAAATAGGTTTTCTTCAGGTAACCCTCGCTTGAAAAAACAAACTCTTTCCAGTTGTTTAATTATCTGAAGCATGTAAGCCTGTTTAAGGGTTTTTAACCATCGTGGGAAATCTGTGATGTAATTTTGGTCTGAACTTATAGTTTTTACTCACTGTTTCTGTACTTTTGCTTTTAGGTTAATACAAATAAAAAGTAAGATTGAGTTTTGTTTATCTGAGTCATAAGGACTTGTTTAAAAAATATCCAAAGTGTAATTTATGTTTTCACGTTTCCATTTTTTTTTTCAAACAAACATGTTTTATCTGAACAGATGTTGAAGTCCACACAGAGGGATAACATTTGGTGATACCAAATGCAGTTCAACTTGTTAAAGACTCACTGAATGAAAATCGGGTTTTTACCATGTTCTTGTGTAATTGTTCTCCTGACAGAGGAAAAATACAAAGAGAGTTAAAATAAAAATTACATTTTGAGCATTTTTTAAAATTTAAATAAAGTAATCGAGGAGCAGACGAAAAAAATATAGTTAGTAACGTAGAAGCTACTACGGCAAGCCACAAGCTCCCTGCTCTGATCCAATCTTACGCATCCACTTGCAGACAAATACATCCATATGCATCTTTGTTTTCCTCGTCATCTGGCATCTGGCTCAGAACTGTACGGCTGGATTCCACCAATATTGTTCGCCATTTTTGTTCCGCCACTAATGTTAGAATGAGGTTGTGAGAGGCTGTAAGCTAGCGGGTGTGTGAAGAGGTGGGGTCAGGCTTACTCTGCGCCACCGGTCCCGCCCACAACTCAGATGCAAATTTCCAGTGAACGACTGCTCTTCTGCATAAATTATGTCCTAGAAAAGTACCATTTAAAAAAAAATTGTGGATAAAAACAGCATAATCAAAATTAAAATACCACTGGGAATACTTTTACAATAGATCAAAAAATGATTTTAACACAGTTTTTATGAGCATAACCTCAAAAAACAGGAAAGCTTTAAGGCAAACTGTCTTTTTGGTTTGTCCTTGATGGTCCTTTATGTCATCCATCTACCAGAAGTGGAATTAACCATTAAAAAAGTCATGTAATAGTTAATTTACTTTCGAACCATTTTTGTATAACTCATGTAATTGGTATCATTTGCTTACACATTATAATTAAACCCCAAGTTGAATATATGAGTACGTTGAATGTCAGGAAACTGTAGCCTTGACTGGACAACGTATTTATTATTAGTCACCATCACAAATCATCATCTGTCAACATCTGGAGTGATAACCTGGAGTGATAATGACATAATCAAGCAAAACGACCCCAATTTAACATGATCTGCAGCAGCTCTTTGCACTGAATGCAGCAATAATTAATTTGACCTCCTTAAATGGTTAAATGTATAAAATAGAATTTCAAAACATCAAAGAGTGCCGTGCATTCATTTGCTTTGAGCCTTTGCAACACTAACTCCACCAACATTTATGACAGTAATTTCTCAGCCTAAAACTGCATCAGTGCATTGTTTGAAGGCACTTCATTTACATTGGGTTTTGTTTAGGTGATTCTACACACAAATAATTAAATACTTTAATGTTTCTGTGACTTTAGGTAGATTTTTATTATGTCACATAATTATTGTCTCCTCATACTTTACATAGCATCTTAGCTTGACTGAGTGCAAAGAGTGTCACTGAGCCTGTTCACTGACTGCATTACAAAAGCGTCCAGATAAGAAGAATTAATCTGATAACTCACTGCAATATGATTAAATGGAGCCGTTGTCAACTTTGGTGTGCGTCTTAATGAAGAATATTGTGATTGCAGTGTCATCCTCCACACATTCAATCATTTTCTTCTGCATTGGAGCTTTGAATCTGATACTTGAAACCAGTGATTTTTGTCTGTGAATGAGCGGCAATAGGAAGCTGATGGTTAAATAAAAGATAAAATCCCTAAAATGTTGGAAATCAAAAACCACATATAAAACTCACGAAAAACACTAAGGTGGATTAAGAATGTGATATATTTAAAAAATATATGTTGTGCAAACTGTTATTTTTGAAAAATTAATCTTTTAAAAACCTTTATAGATACCATCCATTTTCTGAACCTGTTTTGTCCCTTTCGGGGTCACGGGGCTGCCGGAGCCTAACCCGGCCACTCATGGGCGAAGACAGGGTACACCCTGGACTGGTCGCCAGTCTGTCGCAGGTCCACGATCACACACCCACATTCACACTTAGAGAAAAATTTAGAGTAAAAAATTAACCCATGAAATTTCTTTTTTTCTCAAAAACAATCAATTTAAGGTCTGGTTCTGTGCACATATAAAACAGAGGTTTTGAGTAAATCTCATTTACTGACTTTTCTAAAACCAGGTTCAAAGAACTTCATGTTTTTATGTCAATCTCTTTTCATGGTGCACTTCTTGTTGGATTTATTGCACTTATTTATGGAACATCAAAGTGCACAGCAAAATAAAACAAGTTTTCAAAACTCTGAGCTTTTATCAATGACTAAGCTTTCAGTTCATATGGATTGTAGCAGTGGCTGGAGGATGTCTCAAAAAGATAAACAAGTGAAGGCACAAGCACTGAAAGTGACACAATAAACAGAATTTTGCCCACTTTTGTTGTGACTCAGCAGCGCTGTGCTGGACTGATTACTTGGCTTTCCAAATTAGTTGGAAAAGTGTTAAAAGTAATGTTTTCTGGAATATGTTGGGTCTCTGACAGAAATGTTTGAAATGTTCTTTAAAGAGCATAAGAGGAGAACACCATGTGAGGCATCAAAAGAAGGACATTTGTTGTTACTAAAGGCGGTAACATCGAATTAGTTGTCCCTAAATACAAACACCTGAAATGCTTGAAAGAGATCAGTTTCTCTAAAAAAGCATCTAGTGCGCCGCTTTTTTTCCAAATAGTCATTGCAATTTTTATATTGGCTCCTCAGACTGAGATCATTAATCAGAAGCAGAGAGGGTGTGACATGTGTAGAGCAAGTTATGCCTAAGTCACATCTGCCCTAACGGGTGGATACGGGCTTCAGCGCAGCTGTGTCTGCAGCGCCCTGCCAGGGGATGGGTCAAATGCAGAGAACAATTTTCACACCCCTTAGTGCATGACAACTAATGGGACTTGAACTTTTGACTTTTTGAAAATGTGATAATCAGAAAGTCCTGGTCTGCACGACAGTCCAGATTCTGATTTTGGAGAGTAAAGCTTTGCGCAACATCAACAAGGAAGAGCTACCTCATCTCCAGGTACGCTGGCTCATTACTTTTCTCTACGCACTATCATCAGTTAGACCTTTACTCTCAACCAAAAGCTAAATTGCCGCCTTTTCTTCTCAGCCAAATACGATTATATTTATTTTTGCCTGTAAATTCATTAATGGTTGTCTCACTGTATTCTAGACAGTTTCCCTGGCGCTCCTCCACCTCGTTTTCCATCTGAAACAATGCATTGGGATGGTCTGGCCCCTACGCACTATCGCACAAGAAGCAAATAGCCAAGAGAATAACCACCAAAGATTTATGACTCCTTTCATGCAAACACTTCTAGCACTGCGAATGTGTGGGAACTATTATGTCTGCAGAATAAATTACACACTGCTGATGTTCTCTGTCTAGACTTGGTGAAGAAATAGCTGTCTTGGAAACACTCTACTCTAGGGTCTCGTATACTGCACGAAATGATGAAAACATTTGAAATATATTGAATAAAAGAGCAACAAAGGATGCTGAATTATACACTCAACACTGAAGACTTCAATAACCCAAGAAATCAGATAATGATCAGTAATGGTTATGGCATAAATGGTTTGGAATGCATGAATTAGATTTCTTTCAAAGGCTTAAGGATCTCATTGTATGTCAGCCATTTTAGGTATGAATGAAACCACAAAAACCACCCTTTTGTTGAGTCTTTTACAGTTTTACAAAGGCAGTGCTGCTCTTAAAGAAGTCCACAGTCATTATGGACACTTGAGTGATAAATTATTTTGTATTTATTCAGAGGAGGACATGTGCATTTGTTGCATAGCTGATCCTGTGCACGAGCATTGAAACCTGGAACTTGTCAAAAGCTGTTGGTTACACTGTGTTCCCATGTCAGTAGGTCTGGTTTTTAAAAATAAATATTTATTATTAATTCAGTCTTTATTTAGACAAAATGCATATCAATTCATCAAACCCATGAACTGATTTTTCTATAAAGTAATTTCTAGAATTTTTTTTCAGGCAAAAATTATCTTTCAGTTGGGTTTTAATGCAATAATTCCTGACTTTAATAAAGAAAGTTTCACCTTTCTTTACGGTATTTTCCACACGATTTGGTATATCGGAATATCAGGAGGACCCTCAATAAATGGTCTATTTTCAAACTTATGCCATATATAGGCTAGGGTGTATTGAACTAAAAGGTGTATAAGCGAGACAAAAGAGTCAGATACAAGCCACTAGCCGTGTTAGCATGTTTGATAATAAAAGATCTGATACTTCTAAAACAAACGTTGCTGTGACAACGCTAAATCCAAACCTTGTTAGCAGCATGAAAAAAAATCACAATCTGATGTCACTGCTAAAACTTAACCACTTCAGCATACTTGCAGTAACACAAAACCTTGTTTTCCACACATAAAAAACAGACTAACATTTTGACAGAGCGCTGTGTACCTCTCAGTAAGCATAGCCACAATTAATCCATCCGGCGTTCTGGATCATAAGGCACACTGTTGTTGTTTTGAAAAAAAAATCCTGACTTTTAGGTGTGCACTATTGTGGGGAAAATACAGTACTAGTTATGTAAAAAAAAAAAAAAAGGAAAACAATTAAAATCATAAAGATCATAAAGTTGTGAATTAAAATAATACTGGTTTAGTCTGTTGTCAGTTGGACCAGCATTAGCAGTCCTCGCTGTAATGATGCAAGTGGAAGAACTACAGGTTAAGGTTACCAAGCGGTAAGCAAAGTGTGCTTTGTCATGGAAATAACCAAGCTAATACTAGTGTGCTGTAAACTTAAAGTCCCACTCCGATCATCTTTTTATCTATTGTAAAAGCGTTCCAAGTGTTTTTTTTATTGCTATAATTATGGTTTTAGCCAAAATAAAAGTCATTTTCTAAGACGTAGTTTCTGCAGAGTGACAGTAGTTCATTAGAAATTCCTCTCCGAGTTGTAGGAGGGACCACTGGCACAGAGCAACCCCGCCCCCTTTCCCCTCCCTGTTGCTTTTTGGGTAAAAAATGAAAGCTAAAATCTGCCTTCTTAGTCTCGCAACCTTCTGCAACACAAAGGTATTGATTCGCCATCATCTCTCTACGCCTCATGCACACCTTAGTGTGAGTGAACCAAGATTTGAATAAAGATTTGAATAAAGATTTGAATAAAGAAATATTCAGAAATGCAACTTTAAGTTTAATTTTCTTTTTATATCACCACAAAAATGCCACAGGAACATGTTAAAGACAGCAAAAACACAATTTTGTTTAGACTGACTCTTTAAAAAGATGAGCCTTAATGTTTAGTGTTCTCTTTTTGTCTGTTTATTAATACAGTCAAAAGCCAGTTATCTTATTAATCAGTGTGTTGCTGGCTTATAAATGTGATATATTTTAATCAGGAGAGAGTAGACAATTTTGTGTTTAGACGGTAAAACTATGTTGTTTGTGACATTTAGCTGCTTTACCTGGGAAATAAAGCAGCATGAAGTGAGTTTGAAGACTGCTCTGAGTGAGCCAGGAGATCCCCCAGAGTCCAGACTGGTGGTAATGAAGAGGATTACGAATGAGTCATCCTCAGGATCTGAGAGAGTTGAAGATCCTGTTGCAAATGAATCAGGAGAAGAAGAGGGATGCCTCAAAAATCTGCAAGGACAGCTGATGACAGACTGAGCAATGAGGAAGAGACAATATTTTAACACTTGACGGCTTAAACATGATTAGCTACCGACTGGATGAAGCTGATTAGTGATGATGAGCAGGTAAAATAGGATTTGTGGAAAGTTTTCCTGACTGGCCTTTTAGTGAGCTCCATATGTGCTTGGTGGTGGCATTTCAGCTGTGTTATTTCATACAGATCATTACTCCTCTAACACAAACATGATGTTTCACTGATGTGACTTTCATTGTATGTTTTTCTTTAATTAAGACAAAAGCTCCAGCCCAGTTTGACAACTAGCTGCTTCTTGGAAAAAGCCCAGACTGTTATCGGAATGCATCCATGAGTCCTTGCTCTAAGGTAACTGGTGTCCGGCGTGCTTCCTTGTGTGTAAGCCAAGTGTAATTACCTCTGTCTGTTCTCTGGCCATCACCCCGATGAGGACAAAAGCCTTGCTTTGACCTTAAGCTTCAGCTGAGGATATCACATAGTATGATTCACATTTCCGGGCTGCTGCTCCTTGTTTACTCAAGTATGCTTTGTCCTCTGTCCATGTGCCAGCTTTGCCTTTTGTGATTTGTGTGCGTGCCGCGGTCAGTGACAGGCTGCAAGGTGTGCAGGGAGCAAAACTCCGATTCAGATCCATGAGCGAAGACAGTCAGAGACGACAAATTCACCAGAGCCTCGTCTGCCCTTTCTGTCTAAGTGTTGTGTCGGAAACGGACAAGATTAATAGGCTGTTGTCTCAGCAGCTTGTGTTAGAGTGAACTTAATGGAGTCGTTGCTGGAATGCAGAGAAAAAAAAGATCCAGGTAATGACAGATATAATGGATTCTGGAAGAAATATGGGACTCAAGAAATGCCACCACACTACGTTTTATATTTATCGACTTTAGTTTAACTGATGTTTAGAGTTCACTTAAAGTAATGGAGGAATATCATTTTTTTGTTAACCTTCATCAGTACAAAGGTGATTGTGTCTAGAGATTGCACCACTTTTCCAGTTCCTCAACCTCGAAAAACGTGGTGTCTATCTCTTCTGTCTGCCACCCTTCTCGCCCTCAGTTATTATTCCAGCTCCGTCTCGGGCTAAAGGGTTTTCACACAGCAGTGGATTCATTTCACAGATAGCTGTCATTCTGATGGTTTGCATCTAAAGTGAGAGCAAAAACCAACAGGCGAGCGTCGTTAGCAAGGTCACCCCTCTCCGTAACTTGGCGTTCAATGAGAATTGCATTCAGAAAACTGAGATTTGTAGCCGGCAGAGACACGGCGAGTGTTTGGCCGCCGTGCTCACTCAGGTGTCCCTCAGTCGTCTTTCAGCATCACTTTAGCAATAAAACACATTTATAAATTTTTACTGGCAAGCATGGCCTGTCTTCTTTTTTGAAGGAGTGCCCATAATATACATTTAGCTCATTTGACCCCCCCCCTCCTCCCTCTGACTGCAACAATTAACTGAACAAATGCTGCTCTACTGCCCTCTTGTGGTTACTCTGTGTATTGAAAACATGATTGAAATCTTGTTTCTTAGTTTTTGAGTCATTTTCTTTGCTCGTTTGTGTGGGGTTTTTTTTTTTCATTTTCTGTAGTTCCAGTAGGAAAAAAATGAAAATCTAAAGAGACTTCTTTATTGGATTATCAAGAAGAAAAACTGAAATTAACAATTTTTTAAAAAGGATTACTGTTTAAGACAAGCACTCAAAATCAAAAGTTATAAAAAAAATCTAAATGCTTTGCATACTTCAAGTCTAGATTTTAAAAAAATCCATACAAAGACATAAATATCCCTAAATGTCTGCTTGTGTAAGCTTCACAGAAACAGTATAGTCACACAGACGCATTTGATCAAATGCGCAATGAACCGAGACAGCAGTTTAGAGGCAACTGTAGGACCACCACATTTCAAGATTCCTCTTTGGCTGTAGTCACAACTTTGTGAGCTCACTAAAACTATTGCATTTCAGTGCAGGTTTAAGACATTTTTATCTGATGATACAGATGTGAGGAACAGAGAACAATTCGCCTGAAGATGTTTACCTCCCTAAAAACCGAGTCAGTTCATGGTGAAGGTGTCTCCTCGGTTCATGTCTGCTGTCATCTGTGATGCATTTGCTGGTTTTGCATTTGAGGTGCAGTTTTTCAGTTCCCCTTTCAGCTCTGACAGCTGTTGAGCGTGGCTAGATAGAGTCCCATTGACCTGCAGCAGCAGGCCGCTCGACTGTCTCTCCAGCTCGTCCCTGATCCTCTCCAGATCTTCTGCCAGGTTGTTCAGGCCCCTACACTGATCCTCCACCGAGGCCACGCGCCCGCCTACCTCACTTACTTCTTTTTTGACCACAGTGGCTGTGCTCTGGCAAGCTCGAACTTCCTCCGCCAGTCGCCTCTTCACGTCCTGAAGTTCTCCTTTAAGTCGGGTCAGTTTTCGCTCACCTGCACCAAGCATGGAGGCCTGATGTCCAACCAGCTGGACCACCCCTTTTATTTGCTGGGCCAGACGAAGCTCCCTCTCATGCCAGGAGCTGTTTACTTGACCCATCTGGTGTGCCACCGCGCCCAGAGAGTCGTGGAGGCCTGTCAGGCTCTGGTTGACCATGTGGACGTTGAACTTGAGGAAAGTCAGCTCAGCTTGAATGGGTGTCTCTCTTACTTGTTGAACCTGCTGGTCCCTAAAGGTCATCTTTCTGAGTATTTCCTGCAGAGTTGTGTTAAAGCTGTTCAAACGGTCTCCCTGCATGTGCAGCACCTCCTTCACACTCTCCTCCTCCACCTGGATTTCATCTGGACCCGCTGAGTCCCGCTGCAGAGCAGATTTCTGAAGGGAGGAACAAGAAGAGGAGCAGAGAATCTCAAGGCCGTTGAGCTGTTTCTGCACCCTGTCCACGTCCAGCTCGAGTCTCGCTCGCAGTGACTCCACCTCTGTCTCCAGAGGTGGGACAGCATGACCCTCCAGCAGTGTGGTGGCATTACCTAGCTCTTCCAGTGCTGCTTGCAAGCGCCCCTCAAGAGCTCTCATCTTACCCTCTATTCTAACCTCCATGTCCTGTTGCATCCTCCTGCCAGACTCATCACTTTTCAGTTTCCCTGTCAAGTTGAGCTTGGCCTCTACATATCCCAGACGTCCTTCCAATAATCCCTCAACGTGATCCCTATGACTGCCTTGCTCTACTTTTAGTCGACCCTGAGTTTGGTTGAGGCTTGCTACAGATGTGTCAAGGCGCTGCACTCTTTCTACTAGTTCATACATGTCCTCACAGCAGCTGGCTGTGGGGTTGAATCCATGGATCTGAACCCGGAGGCTTCCAAGCTCACCCCTCAGCTTTGCAGTGCTCTCCTCCACAGAGTGTCTCATGGTCTCCTGCTGCTCTTGCCACTCCTTCTGGCATTGTTGGCCCTCATCCCCGTTTTTCACCTCACATGGCCTTTGTGCACCTCCCATGTTCTTCTCAAAGCCATCCAGAATTTCTGCTTTGTATTTGCTCAGTTTGGAATCCATTAAATTCTCCACAGACTGTCCAAGATTTCCGCCGAAGTCAGAAATCACTGCTCCCCCATTTGAAATTTTCCTTACTATTCTGTCGTGCCCCATCACAGTAGTTTTAAGCTCCTGCAGCTCTGCGGTGTGTTGCTGCAGCTCTGTCCTGACCTCCTCTACTCTCCCACTCAGGTCTGTGAGGCCGGAAACAGCGTGGCTGCCGTCCAAACCCTCTCTGTCAGGGTGTCCCCCTGGAATTTCAGCAAACCCTATAGTGGAAGGATTAGAAGCTATAGCTGGTGCTGGAATAGGACCCAGTCCAGCTGACAGCAGAGCAGACAGCATCCTGTTGGCGTCTTCTCTCAGAGAGGCTCTCAGGCTGTCCTCCAGTCCAGTCACGATTCCTCGCAGCGTTTCCAGACCCTGGTTTAGACGCCGCACATCCTCTTCCATGCGATATATTCGCTCTTTTGTCTCACTGTCCAGAACTTGTCCTGAGAAGTAGTGAAAAACTTTTTACAATAGAGGCAAAGTAAATATAAAACTTCAGACTGAACCTCGTTAGAGAATGAATACCTGGGACTTCCCCCTCAGGCTGTTCTTCTCCAGAGGGAGGAGCTGGGATTTCCTCTGGGATGAGTTCCTCAGGTCCCTGGTGGAGCTCATGTTCATGATCTTGGTTGGTGTTTATGATATCTGGCTCACGATCTTCTGGTACAGACTCAGCCTCAGATGGATCGGGCTCAAAAGAGGTGTGGGATTGTGCATTTGGACCCCCAAAGTGAGACATTGGGTAGGAGTTGAAACTGCTGGTGAGAGGTCCTTTTGACTGGATCCAAGGGTGAGCTTCTGCGTTGATGGGCAGGCCTTTGTACATCGGACTCTTAGACATTGGCCCTTCCTGCTGTGTCCCCTGAAACTGCAGACCTTTCATCGCTGGCTCCCTAAAAGGTGGCATCATTCTCATCGGATGGTGGTACACCGGATGTCCATCCGTGCAGTCATAACCAGAGAACCCAGGACAGCAGCGCCACTCCAGCTCTGTGACACTTCTATGTGCCACCTTGTACAGTGGCTTGTACATCAGCCGATATCTGAGGGAAAAATAGATTCTCTTTTAACTTTTTCTTTAATAAAATTAAGATCATAAAATATTCTAAAAGGGGGTTTTAAAACTAACAGGAGAGATGGACATTTATGGCCCCAGGAGCACTTGTTGTAGTCTGCTTTCACATAGGGTGCCGCCCCATCCTGCATGGTGAAAGACACTGTCTTCTCTGTGACGTAGGCACAGTGGTTCCTGTCAGAGCGCACAGACCAGATGAAAACTCAAAGAAAAGTTCAACAGTTTCCAAAAACTAACATTTTCCAGAAAACAAAAGACGAATTCAACATTTTCCATTGTGTTTGATTAAGTTAATTCAACAGGAGCCATGTTCAATAGCATTAATCACAAGGGAAGATTATAGCTCTTTGAGCTAATTCCATCCTTCACACAAGAAAAATGTAGAGATAACATACATTACTTGACAACATTTTTTAAAAATCATAAAAATAAAAGCAAATTTTTAAAAAATAAAAAGATTATGATGTAATATGTGTCAGAATATGGAAAAATACTTACTTATGTCTACTGGTTGGTTTCTGTTGATTATAATGTGGATCAAATCCAGTCTTGTATGGATGAAACTGGAACGGTCTGTAAAATTTGGCGTCAGTCAGTGTCAAAAACAAAGTCATGAACAGTAAAGGGCTCATAGCTGCTGCTAGTAGGATCACAAGAAATTTAAATTAAAATCGGAGAGGACTAATAAAAATTCTTGGAAAGAGGAAGCAAAACAAAAAAGGTTCAAGGAGTAAATCACAAATCTTGAAAAAAAAAAAAGTATTTCTCCAACAGAGGTGACTGTTAGTCTAAATATTCCACTCTGTTAGTTTTATAGAAATTCCTTTCAATTGCAAAAAATAAAAGACGGAATAATACAGGCGAAGGCAGTGAAAGCCCTGTCAGAAAAAGGCCCTGGTCTCTACTGTGCAATATTTTTGGCAACACTTTAACACTAAGCTTGAGGCTGCCTATGGGTGTGGTGGACCCTATCCCAATGACAACAGTCCACTGTGAGTTTGAAGGAACCCCAGACAACATTAAAAAGGCCCCACTGCTGCTATCTGCATATCCCCTCCCACTCAGTCCACTCAAAATGACACCAAAGTGACACTGAACAACAGAAGGAGAACAGCGTCTTCACTTTTTTTGTCCTTCCTGTTGTACCCTAAGATTTACAAATGATGAAAAAGTGGAATTCTGTTTGCCTGTGTGGTATTTCTGCCAAGCAGAGCTGTGGCTAAAGCCCTGTGAGCTGTTTTCACAAGACCGCGTCACGACAAACCTCAAGGAAAATCACACATGACCTCCACAGAGCACAACAGCAGGCCTTGTCTTAAAATAGGTGGTGTGAAGATTTGGTTTTTTTCTGAGTGTAAGGAAAACTTATTTTGGGCTTTCCATGAGCTTAAATTGTAAATTCTGACTTGTGGCAGTGCCAAGCATATGTAAAAAACAGTTGACATAATGCAAATAAAGTTTATTGATCCCACATTTCATTTTTAATAGTTTTTTGCAGGAAATAATAAAAAAACATTGCTAGTTACATTTTAAATGTGTTTTTTTTACTCTTACATGTGTTTACACAATAATGATGTGATTTTCCTTTGCCTACACATTTATCTTTGTTATTTTTGATGTTCTAACCCCCACTGAAGTCCTGTGAAAATGAAATGTTTTTTATTTTTTTCATTTAGTTCAAAGGGAAAAATGTAAAAGTTTGGTAGTTTTAAAGATGATAGATGATATATCGAAATAGAGCTGTGAAAGAAATAGCCGGGAGTAAGATTTACGAGATTAACATCGCTTCAACAAGCCTCAGGTGGAGGACATGAGCTGGTAATCACTAGAAAAAAGAAGAGAAAGTCCCTTTCCTGCTTGTCCAGTTTGAACACCCTGGGCTAAATGCGTGTTTAAGAATAAATGTCACATGCATGGTGTGTACGTAGCTTTAGGTCTATCTTAATCTTAACCAAAGGTTTAACTTATCTCGTCACTATAAATATCTTCGTTACAGATTTATTCCCTGTATTCAACGTAGCTTTAAAAAAGATTAAACATCCATTTAAAAGGTTAAAACAAAAAAAAAGGGAAAATTGTCAATTTTAAGATGTAATTTGTTGTTTGTTGATGGAAGATTACTTTCTAGGACTTTTATGCTTCATATGTATTGCAGCATTTGTATCAAAACTATGCTTTTGCCAATTTTGCTCAAGTAGCAGCAAAAGCTGAAATGCAATAAACATGTAATAAATGATAGAGTGAGGAAAAAAAGGAAGAGAAACTAAGGAAAACCAAGTTAGGATGTAATATGTTTGGTTTTCTGCAGCTTTCTGCTGCAGAAAAATGCGTCAGATGTCAGCCACACATTTGTGAATGCTTCTCTGACTGGACTGAGATGGCATTGTTGAAGCTCGCTGCAGACTTGGCAGACTGTGAAACAAGAGGAATCTGTGAAACATGTTCCTAACCTCACACGTGTTCACCCACACACTCAAAAACCAACCTAACAGCAAACTTTTAGAAATGGGAGCAAACAACAACAACAACCCCCCTTTCCTGTGTGAAAAACGGTGACAGTGCACACCCATACCCGAGTGCTGCATGCACACAAACCCACACATTCATACACAACAAAAGTCTTTGTGCACGTTTAATGACGCCCGCGCACCCTTGATCCAGAACCATGCCCCCTGAATGCTCCACAGTGGGCCCTCTTTCACTTACACCACATTTCAGTGACAGTCATCACACTTTTCAACATTGATGAAATATTAAACAGCAAATTAATTATGCAATACCAGCTTTGCCACCCTGAACACATTTGAATAAAATAAAAGCCCTCACATGAAATCTGACCCTGCATTTAGCTTCTTATTTCTCATTTGTCCTTCAATTCAGTGACAGGAGGGGCTGCAGAGCCTGATGAAAATACAAAATTCATTTACAAGCCATCAAAAAGCGGTTCATCCGTTAGGCCAGTTAAACGTCCTTTTGTGATAATCGTCATTGAGCAAATATATTTCACGCCATCTGCTGCTCACTATTTCATGATGCTGGAGAACAGAAATGAACACAGGCTCATCTACACAGCAGCAGACATGAGAATGTCTGCAGAAAATGTCTAACATCGGCGTACAACATAGGCATTTAACAGTATAAAGGGTCAATATTTCGCCGACGTGTTGCAAAGTTTTTAATAATCCAAAAGATGGAAGTTGGGAAAAATGTTACATTGAGTGGTAAGATGTTTTAACAGTGTTCCCATAGAGACTCTGACTTGTGGGCATAATAATGTAGAGAAACGTGCACATTTTCTTTTAACGAAAAGTTTACAAATGTGAATTTAATAAACAATTTCTAATTATGTCCTGTCTCTCTTGTTATTTTTTAACATCCTTTTATACATTTTGATTTAGTATGTCCATTCTCAAAGCTTTGTTACAATGTATTTCAAAACACTGTTACTATGAAATATTCTGTCAGGTTATTCTTTAGATCTGAAAATAGATTTTTTAAAACTTATTTCACAAGTTTTTTATGAATTGTCTGTTGTGATCATCTTTTATATAAATACTGAGAGTTAGGATTGTAAAAAAAATGTGTGATGGTGTTACAAACTTGTGACACACTTCAATAAGTTTTGTTATGAACCATTTTTTGAGTCTTGTGTTTCCTCAAAAGCAGCAAATTTGATGAAACATTCAGAACCCATTTAACAATAGTTGACTAGCTAGAATGGTAAACACAAACCTAACAGTCTAAATGTGAGGCTCATCATCTAATCTGTAATCAAAGTGATCACACTTTTTCTAAGTAAAAGCATTTTTAAACCTGAAAATTAATGTTCCTAAATTTTTTAAACTATCCTGCAGCTGCTCCATCAGAACCAGAACCCCACATTCTTGCTTATATTATGAGGCAGCCATTTTTACCACATATCTTCCTTGTGCAGCAGGTATTGTTTTTTTTCTTTTTTTTTAAATAATTCTTTACTTTATGGATTCTAATAAACTAATGCATTACCAAACAAAGAGATGAAACCATTGACTGTATAAGTAAACCGGACTGAGTGACCTCTCTCCCATGAAGCCAGAATCACATAGACTTCTATTCATATTTGTTTTAATTGTAAGTTTTTCCAGTATTAAACTGACCAATCAGATGCCTCAATAAAAGCATGTGGTGCCTGCTGACCCCCACATCAAATGTTGAAAATACTTGATTGACAGATTCTCCCAAGCCTTTCAGTGGTAGTGGTATGCTCACTCCTAATTGATGAGAGTGGTTACCATGGACATGTCGACTCAGAGTGACTCTGACCAGTCACTTTATTGATGTTGTCTGGCTCCATCTGCGATCTGTATCGCAAGAAAAGGGAAACTGAACTGACTTCATTTGGTTGGAGCCCAAAGTGAGTCATTTTCTATGGGTGACATCACACTCACTCAGCCCAGTTCTCATATACAGCCAGTGGCTAAAACCAAAAATACTTTAAGTTTTTTCTTAAACAAATAACAACTGACCAGTGTAATCTTTCAGGCACCACCGTCACCCAAGTCAGAACATCCCAGCTAGACTTACTGAACCATTAGATGTATCACAGGACCACTCTGCTAGTGTTTCTTTTCCTACTTTTTGATTGTACCTCACAAAATGTGGATGCTACTATGCCTCTTAACCTGCTGAATCTCTTTTGGGGTCATGGGGTTGCCAGTGCCTGTACCAGCTACCAATGGGTGAAGGCAGGGTACACCCTGAACATCTCACCAGTCCTGTGGAGGGCCACACACACACGCATTCCCACCTACAGGCAATTTAGAGTAGCTAATTAACCTTTGAAGCATGTTTTTGGACTGTGGGAGGAAGAGTGCCCAGAGAAAACCCACACATGCACGGGGAGTACATTCAAACTCCAGAAAGGTCCCAGCTGGGGTTTGAACCAGGGCTTTATCGCTGTAAGGCAACAGCAGTTACCGCTACAGCACCATGCAGCCCACGACCAATGTTTTTTTTATTAGAACAAAAGAGTTGAAATCTTTTTACTCCAGAAAACACAAATTACTATCATGCAGGTTAGACGTCTTTTTTTCCCAAGCAGAAACCAAGCCTGGATTTGTGAGTCAAATCTGGTTGGAAAGTTTCACTCTCAGGCTTTTTAGTTCAAAAACGTTTGGCTGACAGAACTAAGCGCCACACCTCTTTGGAGCTCAGTCACTTACAACAGACTCATATGTTTGAATGCAGTTGTAGTAGAGGATCTGAGCTCTCCCTCCACCCAAACCCCACTTGGACTTGGTGAGACACGACAAGCACTCTGCCTCCAACCACCCTCACTCTGAACAAGAGCAGTTTGTGTGTTGTGGGGATCAGTCGACTGACCCGCTTTAGAAGCAGACCCATTTCCTGCTTCCTGCTTCAACCAGATCGCACCTCTTTCACCTAGAAACATCCTGATCGGTCCACACAGGAGAGTGTGAGAGGGCGCATTTATTACACCTTCTCAATGAACTCTTGAGGCTCCTTGACTTTCCAAACAGGCTGTCATTGTAGCATGTGGAGCATGCTGCAGAGCACACAATGTCTGAGCTCAAGCTGGCGCTCTGCTCCCCTGAAAACAAGCAGCGCTTTATTTCTGAGGCTTTGCCCTGCAGCTGTTTTAACTTCCACTCACCTGCCTGTCTGTGCTCCAGTCAGACAAGCTTTTTTTTATATAATGAACAGAGTGAGGCCAAGTTTGTCTGCAGGCCCATGAGGGAGTGAACAGGAGTCTGTGCTGCAGATGGGAGGCCATGTTTTTGTTTATCCCCCCTTTGGTCCTTTGTTCCTGTTTGATTTTACCATCAATGGTCTAAATTCTGAGCTAGCTTTACAATCACCTCCGGTAGCGTCTAAAGTACATTCAAAAGGCTTTGGTGTACTTTGCTAACAACATTTTAAAGCTTTCATATTTGCTTTTTATGCTTCTTTCTGAATACAGAAAATTTCTTAGGGTTCAAATAAAACAGGAAAAGATTGATTTGACTATGTTATAAACATCAACAGGCTGTGCAGAGCTTGGTTTAAGTACACCGTAGCTTGTGTCTGTTTTGCTTTATCATTTGTCTTGAGTTGTGTCAAAAAATTATAGAACACACATTCCTTTTTCCTGGTTCACTTTCATGAATGATTCTCATCAGGGGCATCAGCAGCATCTGAGGAATTCCCTGGTGTGTGTGACAAACGTTGGCCTAAACAAACCTCATGCTGTGGTTAAAAGCACACTTCACACTTTAGCTAGGAGGGAAAGTGTGTTTGCCACATGTGTTCATGTGTACACATCTGGAAAGAGTCAGCACACATGCACACTTGGGTTTAAGGATGCTGTGGACAGCAGGAAACTCATTTCCCCAACATCATTGAAAAAGTTATTTGTTTTTTACGCACTTCCTGAATGCATTTGATCACTTTTTGTTAACACGACCACTTCTGTGTGGGAACTGAATTGGCTCCCTAAACAAAAACAAATAAGTGATGATGAAGCATCTTCAGAACCCACTGTGTCTCTTTTGGGGTCACACTGCTGCTGGAGCCTATCCCAGCTACTGTTGGGCAAAGGTGAGGTACAACCTGAACAGGTTGCCAGTCTGTTGCAGGGCTACACACTCACACACTTTCATGACACGCACACCTAGGACCACTTTAAAGACACCAATTAACCTGTTTTGGACTGTTGGAGAACATGCAAACTCCTTGCATATAAAAAAGGCCTTCTTGCTGTGAGGCAAAAAATGCTGACTATGACTCAACACCCCATGACAAAGCAGATTTTTTTTGTAATTGTGCTACCAAATTGATAAACAATTGGATTTTTTCTAACTGCGGTTCTTATAGAAAAAGGTTATGTGGCTTATTTTAACAAAACATGCAATCCTTACAAAATAATTTAATTGAAAAACTGTAGAAAACATCATGTTGCCAAACATTATTCTCAAAAACGTCTAAAGTTAGACTTGTGACTTTCACATCAAAGTCACGTCAGTGTTCATTCTACAGTTCTATTAAGGGCTTTGAGGTTTTATACCACTAAGTGATTTTTAAATCGATTTTGCAAGTAATAAAGCCAACAAAAATAGGACAAACCCTTACTGTCTTTGCTTTACAAGAAAGAAAAACTGAGATCTATTTCTCAATCAAAAGTTTTAAAGTTTGTTTGTGCTTTCTCAGAATCAGCTTTGTGATGCAACACCTGCTTCAATCACAAGGTGAAGAACAATATCCAGAACATGATTGCCCCCTTGTGTTACAGAACCGTCTTAAACAGAATCCCGAGTTTAAACTCTTAATTGAAACTAGAAATTCATTTTTTCAATCAATTTTTTACGCTTCTGTTTTCCATCTATATATTTATTTCACTTTTTTACCTTTAACTGAACAGAGCTACATTCTGAACCGTTCTAGAATTGACCATAAAATTATTTTTTATTTCTTTTTGTTCAATTTTTAAACAAAAGGCAGCAGCAGCTCACGGGAGACCTCACATTCCTGCAATGACTATTTTAGTCTCCTTGATCTTGTCTCCTGAGGAAACTATTCATTTAAGGAGTCCCTTACATCTTGTTTGCTCTCTAACCAGGCCAAATGTGCAGAAGCTGCTAAAGCTCACAACCTGCCTGTTATATCAGAACCAGCTTCATGTGTATCTAAAATCACTTAGAAAAGCATCTCTGTAACTGAGGAACAGAATATTTATTCACGTTTGGTCAGCTCTAGCAGGAAATTAGGAGATTCTTTCATACTAATTTTTTTGTGCAGGAGGATGGATGTCTGGTAAAGATGGAAAAGATTGTTCCTTTCATTAATTCATCTCAGAGTGGATATGACCTCTCTGTCTCCCTTTTTGTGCTCATGAGTTTAGGCAAAACATAAAGCTGTTTGACACAACAAATAACAGTTTTTGGACATTTTTTAAATAAAGATTTTGAAATATAACAAGCCTTTTTATAGTTATAGCTTCTGTAAATTAAAAAAGTATAACTTAGTGAATTCTAAGAGGATTGGAGAGTTATTTTGTTTTACAATTAGAATACCATGAAATAAACATATTTGAATAAACAATTTTTTAAAATTGTGAGACATTTTTTTTCAGTTAATTTACTGATAATCAATTAGGATACCTGACAGATGAAACTATCAAGCAATTAAGTTAATGAATGTGCTATTTCTGTTATTTTTTTTATATCTGAGGCATTCAGGCTTGTTTGTGCACACTTACAGTAGTCTCAGTTTGTGATGGAAAAATCTCAATGCTAAACTGAGCTTCTGTTTAAGCACTTGGGGAAATTTTGTTTTGGAATTATAGTTTTATTGTGTATGTTGCAATAGGAATAATTTTACATAATACGTTGTTATTCAGTTTATGCTTCACCAGAGGGCAATACATTATAGAGTAATCCTAATGTTCACACACACACACACACACACACACACACATATATATATATATATATATATATATATATATAAATTCAGGTATTTTGGACTTCTTTTAATTCTGTAGTTTGCTGCCATTCATTTAACAAATTAAGTGAAAACTATGCCAGTTTTTGTTGACTTTGCTTTTCCAATCCTCTTTTCCTCTAGCGTTGTTCACCCATAGATTTTCAGTAATTGAGGCAAATTCATCCCGATAAAACATGATTTGACTCAGTGATAAAACCTGTTTGAATTATCCTCAATCGAAAAAAAAAAACCTGAGAAAACCGCTGAAAACCTTAAATACAAGTACACACTTCTGTTTCCCACTATTTAAAGCTGACATTCAAAACTGCAGTTCCAGGCTTCACCTGTGGGGGAAGCAACGTGCCAAAAACCGCCCAGGCTGCAATGTTCAGGCCGTTGATGCTAAAAGAAGAAGAGCAAAGGAAGCTACCGCAGCTATGAAGTACAAACATGTTTCCCAGCAACACACCACACTATTCTTTGTTGTTTAACATCTGCTGCTAGTACAGTGTGAGCAGCTGGGCTTGTTGGTGTCAACTTAAGAGAGTAAAAAGGGCTGAAAACATGTAAGGAATTTCACATCAGTGTCTTATTAATCCATGTTTTTTTTCTGTGATGGTGTCAAACAGTCATAATGAAGGTTTATGAATTGTGACAAAACGTGTTTTTATGAAAAGACTCTTGTTTAAACTTCAATAAAACATTTACATTATGTAGGTCCAAACAGATGAAGGTTTATATGAACGGGATGTGACAAAAATGTGCCTAATATTTATAGTTAATTGAAATAACAATAAATATACTTGAGCCTTTAGTTAGTTGCTCACAGAAACTTACTGTAAAGGGAAAAGGAATTCTCAGTAGCATTGATCAAGCCTTATTTCAGTTTCATCACCTTCAGCCTTTTTTTAATAGTCAATACTTGTTATTTGAATGTAATTTGCCCACATTCTGCACATTAAAAAAAAGTTTTGTTGACATAAGACTGAAAGTGTTGCTCCTATACATTTACCTCAAAAATAGAAAGACAAGAAATTTTCACATGATTTTTTATTATTATTATTTGTTTGCCTGCTTGCTTTTAAATTTAATTCAAATCTCATAGGCAACAATTTGCTAAAGCAAAAGCACATTTTCTCAGGAGCTGGCAGTGTAGGAATGAAGAACACCAGGCTTGGGAGCAACTTAAACATTATAATAAGTACATTAAACATGACAAAACCAAGGGAGCAACAAAAACATGACAGGGCAGATGACCTGTCAATGACGACACGAAAACCTGAGATTTAAATACACTGGATGATCATAACCTATACTGTGACTGACAGGCTGACAACTTGAAAACCACACATAAAAAAAAAAACGAAGGAAATGTCACTAAAAAGCCAAACTAAAGTGCACAATCCTTACATATTTAAATTGTAACTCAGAGTTAATCAGTTTCATCAAAAACTTTCTTCACTGATTCACTTTACAGCATCAATGTCAGGAATCCAAATTTTTTGATAAGCATTTCAAAACTGAAATTAAATTTAAATGTTAAAAATATGTTTTTCATGTACATTAATTTTACTTGAAAAATAAACCATTTAATTTATTGAATACAACTTCTTACTCACTCACTTTCTAGTAGGAACAAATGAGGATCTTCTGTCTGTTTTCTTTAATTTGCCAGGTTTTAATAAAGAAGCAAAAATACCTAAATGATGGAACAAAACGCAGGATACCAGCTATATATAGTTATAAACAAGGAGGGGTGTCAATAATGAAAAAAAAAAGAAATATTCTGAATGGCCATTTGACTTCAACCCCTTCGCCTTTTTCTCCTTTTCTCATTCTTGACTTCTGTTATCTTCATCTTGAGTTCCTTTGATTCTGTTCTTCTTTTTCCTATTTTGTCTTCCTGCACAATATTAGTTTTTTGTGAGATGGTTTTCATATATATATGATATATATATATATATATTTCATATATTTTTATTCCCTGCCTTCGCCCATGAGTAGCCGGGTTAGGCTCCGGCAACCCCGTGACCCCGAAAGGGATAAAGCGGCTTGGAAAATGAATGAATGAATATTATTAATGACTGCATTAAATAATGCCGTGTGTGGAAATTATTTTAGACTTTTTTTTTTCCGAGTTGGGCCCCCTAATAGGCGGTGGCCTCATTTGACTAATGGTAAGTCCGCCCCTGGTTGTTAACTAGGGTAGCTGACAACATTTCAACAAACTTTACTGCCCTCAAAAAATAAAAACAAAAACAAAAAGAATAAAAAAATGTTAACACATGTCTTTGCTTAAGGAAGCGTTAGACTCCCTGATAGTTTTTTTCTGCCGTGGCCGGTGGGATCTACGATCAGTGATGTTTTTATCCCAGTAGGGCCGCATCTTTCTTCCAGAGACAGGGCTTCTTCAGGATGGAGCTGCAGTGATGACAGGAGTCTTTTCTTCTGCCTGCGTTAATTACAGGGCCCGCGGCTGCTCTTTGACTTCTCTGCGCTCATGTATGCTCTTGAGAAAAAGCCGCGCGGATGATTCTCACGAGATGCGCTCGCCGCGCACGCGCTCTACGCTGGCTCGCTCGCGCCCACTTGCTTGTCATCCAGCTGCTGAAGCTCACATTCCTGCTCGACTTCAGAGCGCCCTGAGCCGCTCCCCGCACTCCGGCGCGCCGGGACCCGGAGCTGGTCCGGAGACAGAGGATGAGTAGCGCTGTCGTCGCTGCCGGACACCGCTGAAACTTTTACCGGAGAACCGGAGCGTCGCTCACCGGAAACCATGAGACATTTTCTGTTGTAGACTCACTTCGGCTCGAAAGCTCCATGGCTGTGGACGGTGGGAAGCTTTACTTTGCTTCATGTTTTGCTGTTTAATCTACATTCATTTGAAACTGCAGGCGCCAGTATTGACGTAATACTAGTTCAACTAGTTTTTCACTCTTGGTGTGATGTCACCTTTCTTTCATGTGGCTGCTTGAAATTTAATGGATTTTCAGTAAATAAATGTATTATCAACGCATAAATTATTTGGTCGGTTTCCCTTTAAAGCTATTTTCAAATTATTTGGGGCAAAACATAGTTTTTCCTGTAAATTTTAATGTTTTTTTACCTAACAAAGTACTAACTTTGGTATAAAATCATTTTTGATCTCGTACCTATTTCAGTTATATTATTTCGTAATTGATTTTTCATAATTAATAATACTGGTGGCCAAGGCCGGATATAGGCATGGGTAAAGGGGGACATTGCCCCCCAAATGCTGTGACTGCCTTACAAACGTGATAGCCTGCAAAAATCCACAGTGAACTAAAGAAATAAAAATTACAAAAAAAAACACACACACAAAAAAACAACAACAACACTGAAATTTTAAAATTAAAAAAATGCAAGGATGGACAAATAGAAAGCCAGACAACAGGGCACACGCCAGTGTCTTGCTTGTACATGTCCAAATCTGTAACAGATAGTGTCAGGAAGAGCATTCGACATAAAACTTATTTTGACACATAAAGATGAAGCCCCTGCGACAGACTGGCGACCAGTCCAGGGGTGTACCCTGCCTTCGCCCATGAGTAGCCGGGTTAGGCTCCGGCAACCCCGTGACCCCGAAAGGGATAAAGCGGATTGGAAAATGAATGAATGAATGAATAAAGATGAAGTTCCCATTATCAAATAAATGAGAGGTTGAAAAGACCAGAACGTCCTCTATATGCAGAGGAGTGGACGTGCATGAATGGATCATAGGATGAACATAATGTAAGTCAAAATGTTTATAATTACAGAATGACAGTGAGTGTCCATAAAGTCCCTGAAGTGGGATAGGAGTCATTTTTGTTTTCAGTTTAACTGCACATCTTTATAATCTAATTTAAGACTAATCCCAAATGTGTCTTTAAAAAAAAAATAATAATAATAATATTTTTTCCATATTTTTGTCAAGGTAAAGCTTTTTATGCTGAAGTTTAGACATCCCTAAACCCATCTGGGAAGAGCTTTAATCTGCCCGACAAAAACACCACATTAAACACGGCAGCCAGGCAGCTCTCTTAAATTAGGCTTTGATTCATGAAAGGGTTTTCCGTTCCAGTGCTGCCTGTTGGCTAACGAGGAACTTTTTCTTCCCAAAAAAAGAAAAAGGAGGAAATCAAAAAAGGTAAAAAAAATAAATAAATAACAAGAAGACGCAAATGGTTTTCACTATGCACTTTAAACCAGTGAAAGTAGGGCATATTAGTGTTTTCAACAGCCTATTGAGGAACGTTGAGGTGCAGTCTAGGCTGACTCCTGGTTTGAATCATTCCTGATCGTGTGTTTATTAAAACAAAAAGTACATCAACGATCTTAGAGAATTCCGTTTTTGAGATGAAGCTCATAGAAACAGAGAGAACTCAAGGATGCAGGCGTTCCCCGCTGACAGCAGGACCCACTTTGGCTGCATTCCTCTGCTGGAGATGCTGAATGACAAAAGATGCAGCTTGAAACGCACGGATGACTCTTTCATCTCCAGAACAATGTTTTCCCTCATGACAGTTGCATTCCTTCTGTCCTCTTTTTACATTCTTTTAGTCAACTTAAATACATTGAAGTTGAGGCTTGCACACTTCTCCATAGTTAGAAAATCCCTTCATTCGGGCTCATGAATCCGTAATGACCTGTGGCTTGGTGCCAGAATCTGTGCCAATAACAGCATGTTTACTGTGGTTCAACACTCTTTAATTACTGGATGTGGGGGAGCCACCTGCTGTTGAGAGGACTTGGACGTCTGCCTGCAGGCCTGCTCATGATGATGAGAAAGTAGCTTGTTACACAGCTGACATTTGCCCACCAGCTTTTTCAAGGGGCGACTGTGTTACCTGAGTTAATGGAGCGGATCTGACCAGGTATTTCACATTGAAATTAATCAAAAATGACATTCGTTCATCCCTGGTACACAATGTTCAGCAGTTCTTCCTTTGAGAGCATATCTTCTTCAGTGCTATAAATATTTTTTTAATAACTGTCAGACTGTTTTTTTCCCCCATTTATTTACCCCAGCCGCATCCAGCTTCAGTTTCTGCCGTCCAGCTGTGGAGTACAGGGCTCTCCCGGAGGACTTCAAGCACCAGTTGAGTTGGCCGACCGGCGGAAACCTAACCTGGCATGACGGGCGTGGACAAAAAACAGCAGGAGGTAGAACAGTGAAGCTTCTGCAGCAGCCGGGGACAGAAGCCCTGCAGGTACCCAACACCTCCATGACCTCCACATGTCAAACAACGCAACTATGGTTTGATTACAGCCTTGGGTTTTCTTTATCACCCCTCCCCAGATGTGAGATGTGAATGTTATGTTTCTGCCTGCTTTATTAACAATAATTATCTTAGACAGCGTGAATTCTAGATAAAATTACAAAAAAGCTACATGCTGTGTGTTTTTCATTCTTATGTTGTAAACATAAACAAATGTTGGTTTTGTGCTGGTGGGTGCTGTAAATCCCTTGTGACTCCATTACAACCAAACCTTTTTTTCTAAACATTAACAGCTGTCATGTGATTCAACTGTCATAAAATAATAATTAATTAGTTCCATTTAAAAGTCTCCCTCCGATCATCTTTTGATCTATTGTGTAGTGTTCCCAGTGCACTTTTAATTATGATTATGACGTTTTTAGCTAAAATCAAAAGAGATCTAATAGCAGGGAGCTTGTGGCCAACCCTGCATATGTTTTTTACATCACAAATAAGCTTCTTTTGTAAAATACATTTTTTCCTCTGCTTCTGATTTGCAACCATTTGAATAAAGGAATCCTCAGAAATGAAATTTTCAGATCCATTTTATTTATGTATGTCCTCCATCATCAGAAAAATTTGATAAGAAAATGTTAAAAACACCAAAAACATGATTTTTGTCCAAAGAAATTTAAAAGAATGTAAGATTATTAATATTTTGTGATTCATTACGTGATGTATCAGAAGCAGATGAAAATCCGCAGTTTGAAAAAGGTCTCAGTTTTGAGGCAACAACAACCATGGGCTGACCATAGTCTCCGTACTCTACTACAATTCCGATCCATCGACGTGCGAACACATAGATCCATTAACGTCTGCATTTTCCTTCTCAGCTGCCATGTGTGGCTACATAACTCCTCTGCTGTGCACCAATATTTTTTTATTTTTTTATTTTTGCCTTGCTAATGTTAGCTTAAGGTTGTGAGGGTCTGTAATTTAGCTGGAGAAAGTGTAAACAAAGAGATGCTGGGATATCAATGTAGGGTTACTTCTGCGCCAGCAGTCCCGCCCACAACTCAGAGGCGAATTTCTAATGAGCTTCTGCTGCTCTGCAGAAAATATGTCTTAAAAACGACACAGGCTTTTAGATTTTTGCTAAAATAATCTTTTGCATAATCTTAAAGGATTGGGAACTATTTTAACAATAGAAATATATAGTCAGAGTGGGACTTTAAACAGTTCTATTCCCTCAAACTCTTCTTGGAGAAAAACCTTCTTGAATCATTCAGTTTCATGTTTATTTCCGTCTCATGTTTGAATACTGATGTATTTGACCAGGCTGGGCTCAGAGTGCACGAGTTATACAGTTTGATTTTGTAAAAAAACATTCTCAGAACCCATCCAGTCTATTTTGTATGATAAGAAACACATAGACTTCTTTTTTTCCAATTTTTTGAACCTCTAGTTGTCAGAGGTTAAAAGAAAAAATAAAAATTCGCAACAATGTCCAATGTGTTTATTGTGAAGACATTTGCATTTGCAGTAAAAATGTCACAAAAGCTTCACAAAGGTTTTTTATTGTTCTATAATAATTACAGGAAAGAAAAAAATCCCCTAAAAGTGACTTTAAGTCAAATTCTTAATTTTATTGTGTTAACATTTAGAATAAAAACAGAAATCTGCTTCAAAGCCACTTATGTCATTGTTTGTCACATTGATTATATTAACAAATAAGTCTCCTATCAACTTGTTAAAACCATAAAACTCTAAACTTATTAAAATCTGGCTTCAACAAAGTAAAACTACAGTGTAGTGTACAAATATTTGTTTTAATTAATTTAGATTTCACTTATGTTTAGGCAAGTCCCAGCGTCTTTATCACACAAAAAATATATATAGCAAAATAGTAATATTAGTAGATTTCTAATGATGTGTAGATTTAAATAAGTTAGCAAGTTCAAGTCCCAAAATTAAACGAATCCTTCAATTTGTAGGAAAATATGTTTATAAATGAATATCAGTCGTTGGATTTATGTAGACTGTTTCATGGTTCTGTTGGTGTCCTTGCACCCACACGGTTCTCACTCATGTTCAAACACTTTACTTTTGAAAATCTTTGCTAGAAAGCTTGACAGAGCAGAATCTGGGTCCGGCAAATGCACACAGTCACATCCTTTGTTGTAAATGGACACTTTGTTAAGAGAAAATGGAAGTTGCTCTTTCCCCAGCGGGTCAACGGGCTCCAACTGCCTTTTAGCTCTGCTTTAAATAGCACAGGTTTTCTGACGCTCACATTGCACCGCAGCACCGCTGTGTGTGTTTACTTAGAGCCAAAGAAATTGAATATATTTTAATATTCACTTCAAGATGGGATCCAGTCTGCGATTGTTACAGGATAAAGCCTGTCGTTTTTTTTTTTTCATTTACATCTTTGTGTTTGAGCTATTGTCCTTTTTGATGTCCAGTAGCCATTCTGCTCCAGTTTAAATTAAAGTTCCTTATTATCTGATGCAGCCTTGTTGGCTCATACAGTCGGGATTGACAACAGAAGCAGTCCATGTATGGTGCAGAGTCGGACTGGCCTCATTTAAAGCCAGCGGTTACAAGTCAGAGAGTCCATGCTTTTGTCTTCACCCCCTAAAAGGCTCTTTAAAAGGCTGGTGTAGGAGCTGAAGCCAAAGCCGCACACACAGAACTGGCCTGTGCTGATAGAGTTGTTTTCGCTGCTTTGCTTGTTTGCTTCAATCCTATTTTATACACATAATGTGGAGCCCGGCTTATTTTTGTCTTAAAGAGCATGTTTGAGCAACTCTAGAAAATGTGTGCAGTGCTTGTTTTTTATGACTTCTTCAGTTTGCCTTTCATTTTATGTATTGTGCTCAAATCCATTCCACATCACTGCATCAACCCATTCACAGTGCACGATTTTACCTCACCAATACTGATTTAACACTGATATAACACTGACAAGAACATACATTGTATGTAACTCCTGTGGGGAGTTAGAAATAATAAAGGAAGAAAGCAGTTAAAGCAGCTATTTCCTCAGTAACATGTTGTGCTTTTGTACACTTGCTGCAGTGTTTCCCTCAACATGATGCTTGACCCTGGTCACAATAAGGCTCATCTGTACTAGTCACACGCCCCAAGGCTGAGCAGTAATCAGTGCAGAAACAGTCAGCAAAGCAGAATGAATATTAACTCTGCTTAACTAGTTTTAAAAGACAGTACAGTTGAGGTGCAGCTAGGCTAAAGCGTTTCCACCCTTACAAAAGAAACAGTTCACGATGATCCATAGTTTTTATCATTTGCGACGGCCTTTATTGCCTTCAGTGCTGCTTTAGTGCTGTCTTATAAAATCATTTTTGTTGTTTTTTTTTACTTGTCCTGTTCAACAGCTGAGCAAACAGATATGAGCTGAGAGGTGCGAAGGTTTTTAAGTCCAGCATAAAACAGAATTTGTCACCACCTTTGAAGAGCTGGTGTTTGATCCACTGCTGCCACCTGTCTACACAGTTCACGACATGCCAATTAGTTTGTTACCATGGAGACGTGAAACTACAAACTAAAGAACTGCACGTAGGTGTGTTTCTGTGTGTGCATGCTGTTTTGTTTCCTCATTAGGACCTTCTCTGGTGCAATCAACAACGCCTTAGCGGCCAGTAAAGTCTGCAAAGCGGCTGTGGGTAAAATATTTTTTCCTGGGAGCCATATTACCTTAAATATAATCATAGGGCCCCACAACTCTGGAAATCCCATTGCTGTTTGTTATCAGTTGTGAAATACAATCATTTTTTTCTTTCATGGCTTAGGGTTTAGTAGGATCCTCTGGCCCTACTTTGCCTGCGTATCACAAAATTATTTAATCTGGTAACAAACTGTTGTTCCTGAAGTCCTGGTCATGTTTAAGTCTAATGGCTCAACGAGAAGAGTCCATTGAAGTGTTTACCAGATTTCAAAGAAAGTTCAGGAGGAACTTTATAGATGCAAGGAGAAGCTTTTAGTAAAAAAAGGAAGATGTAGGGGTGTAACGATTAATCTACTTAATCAAAGAATCAATTAAGATTTCTACAATCTAACATGATTGAGCTGTCTGAGGCAAGTTGTTCATCGAAATGAATCTTATTTTTTTGTTGCGTTGATTGCAACCTAAAAATGTAGAAAATAATTGTCATTGCTCCTTTTCTAGTAATCAAGACCAGGAAGTGATTGATTTGGAAAAAAAAAAATTGATGAGGTGCCTCAAAATTTCCACAAGGGGTTAATGAGAACGATGTGCCACAATGAGTAAAACTCACAAGGATCCCTGGCTTATTTTGGGGTCAAATTTGATCCATTGTTTGTGGTCATGACCACAGGTGAAGGAGAAGCCAAAATATTAACAATTTGAGTCTTGTCTGAACATTTCTTATTTCTTTGTGTATTTTATTCTGGAAACCAGCTGAGCAATTCATAAATGGAACTTCCAGGTTAAGTTAAAGTCCCGATAAATGCCACACATTTAAGGGTTTTACATTTGTTTAGTGCAATTATCCACTCCCCAAGAAATCTGTGAGCTACAGTGACAAGCACGAGGAGTTTCAATCTCTGAAACCATTTGGTGGAGTAACCTGGCCAGATGAATCAATGCAAAAAAAGAACATACGTGAAAAAAGTAAAATGTGCTTGCACGCTTAGCAGGATAATCCTATTGTTTTCTGAAAACTGTTAAAGTCCCACTCCGATAATGTTTTGATCTATTTCCAGTGGTTTTAATTATGATTATGCCGTTTGGAGCAAAAACCTGTGTCGTTTTCTAAGACATCATTTCTGCAGAGCAGCAGCAGTTTATTAGAAATTTAACTCTGAGTTGTGGGCGGGACTGTTGGCACAGAGTAACCCCTCCCTCATTTACCATCATCCATCTGTTAACATGCTCTGCTGCTAGCTTACAGCCCCTCACACCCCCAACTAACATTACCGGTGCAACAAAAATGGCTAGCAATTTTATAGCTATCCAGCTGTACAGTTTTAAAAAACAAAGACAAAGGATTTATTTGTCTGCAAGTAGGTGGATCCGAATGGAGCGCAGCAGGGAGCTTGTGACCCGCCCATTGTAGCTTCAGTGTCACAGCGACAAGCTTTTTCAAACTGCGTTTATTTCGTCTGCTCCTGATTCACAACTGTTAATAAAGAAATACTCAGAAATGCAACTTTAAGCTTAATTTCTTTATAAATGTTTTACATCAACAGAAAAATGCTACAAGAACATGTTAAAAACACAAAAAACAATTTTCATCCGAGTAAGTCTTTAAGGCCATCTCTCATGGAAAGAAAAAGTAAAGTTGTTATTGTTTGCACAATTGTACACGCTATGAGTGCATTGTTTTCTGAGCCCTTGTCCATTTGCATTCCAAAAGTTGTGCTAACTTATCACTGTTATGCAAGTCTGCCTTTATTTTGTTTTCATCGTCGTTAGCATCAAGGCTGCAAAAATGTACTAAAATTTAAAATTAATATTAGGTAAGCATACCCTTATTCTAACTATATGCAGTGTAATGGCAAACTTTAAAGCATTAATACCTATTAGCAGGGCTAACACCTTTTGCAGGATGTTAATGTTGAAAATGTTTTGCTTTAGACCAGGACTGAACTTCTCGTGAGGCAGTGCAGGTGCAGCGTTGTGAAGCAATAAAGAATTGGAGTGCAAAGAAATCGATGTCCTGCAAAGTT
Organism: Adrianichthys oophorus; assembly: GCA_036245035.1. NCBI lineage: Eukaryota > Metazoa > Chordata > Actinopteri > Beloniformes > Adrianichthyidae > Adrianichthys > Adrianichthys oophorus. The sequence continues at coordinate 19,199,418 of BSAI01000015.1, forward strand.
TACGCGTGTGAAACATTTATGCTTATTTTAATTAGAAAAGCCTTCATGAAGATGAGGTGCTTAGAGTGTGTGTGGTGCTGAAAGATCACACTCCAGTTTGTAAGTAAGAAATCTGGCAGGAATATTTCCCTGACTCTTAAATGTGAGCCAAGCTTTTTATATTGCATCAGAAAATCTTGATATAGAAAAATGTTGTCCCTGCTAAATTTTTAAAGCTGATTGGCTGATCAAAGGCACAGCTTGATTCCTGTTCTGTTTCACATCCTGAATGTTTTTAAGATTAAAGAGCTAGTTTCTGAGATCACACAGGTCTACATACTGTTCTTGTTAGGCCACTGTTCTTGCAGGAGGTACTGAGTGTTCACTGACCCCTATTAAGAGGTTGGAGACTCAAAACTACAATGTGTTTGATCTGTATGTTCATGTGGCCATGATTGCTCATGTGCACTTTAATAGATCTCTGCTCTATCCATGTCCTCTCACAGGAGTAGCTTGGTCGACTTATGCATACTAAAATTAAGTCAGTGTAAGAAACTAACACAATATTGAGTCTGTGATCCTCTACTGGCAGATTCTTCCCGCATTCACTGTGTTTGCTTATCTCTTGCATCATGAAAAGTAAAAAAAAAAAAAAAAGCTAAACATCATATATTTTAAACAAAGTATTTCACTTTTTGACCTAAAAGTCTTCAAGTTTTGCTGCGGTCGAAAATACAGTTGATGATAACTACTTTGTGTGATAAAGTAAGGTGTTGACATCCTATAAAGTTCCAAACCTTGCACATTTGTGTTTTAGAGTTGCTTGGATTTTAAAGAATCAAAGGGTGGTTCGATCCACTTGTTATCACGGTTGGCAGAAATTGTATACATTTTAAATAAAAAAAAGTTTCCATTATGTTTAATATGTTAATCCAATGCGACTGTGAATTATTATGGTCTTTGTCGTTTGTTTGCACTCCAGACAGAGAAAGGAGCTGAACCCGAACTGAACGAGTTAGAATGTAATTTAAAAATGTCAAAGTCCGCTCAGCTTTGGCTCTTGCGCACTAGAGTTTTCTTCTCAAATATTTCGTTTTCTCTGTAAAGTTTCCTTTGTTTGGCAGGTGTGAAAACTCACCTGAACTCTAGTGTTGAACAAACAAGCAAAGCCTGGTACACCAAAATAAAGGTATTGGTTTGGGTTACAAATTAACCATGGAATGAACCCTGGAGTGGTTGATCAACAGAGAAAATGCAGAAAAACCTATCAGCTAAATAAAAAATGAAGGAGGACCAAAGAGAGGACTGGTGCTATGCTTTCACAGTCGTTGTGCCCTTTTGAAAAGAAAGTAAATAAATGTGTCAAAATACTGCTCTTTCATTAACAGATATGGGTCTCCTCTGGATTTATGTATTTTTTCTTTTGTCCTTCTCTCTTTTAGTATTGTTCCAATGACCGTTATGGGATATATCACACCAGTCCAACTCAGCCCAGCCTGATTCGCCCAGTGGTACTCTGGTCTCAACAAGATGTTTGTAAATGGCTGAAGAAACACTGTCCACACAATTACCTGACCTATGTCGAGGCATTCTCCCATCACGCCATCACAGGTTGTCCAGCAAATTTAATTGAGGCGCACAATTACAACGTTTTGAAAGCAGGGCTGAACTGAGTTTTCTTGATACAGGTCGTGCATTGTTGCGACTCAACAATGAAAAGCTGGAAAGGATGGGGTTAGTGCAGGAGACCCTTCGACAAGAGCTGCTGCAGCAGGTGCTGCAACTGCAGGTTCAGGAAGAAGGGCGCAACTTACAGCTCCTCAGCAGAGGTGAGGACTACATATACTTCAATTCTGAGATGCTTAAAGTGTTTACATGTAAGGTGATACCATCATCTGTAATTACTTGTTATATTTTATGAGTTTATTTGTTCATTCTGTTCTAAAGTACATTATTACTAAAACAAATTGGATTTATGCAAGTATTCAGAAAAATGGGCATTATTTCTCGGATTTCATTTTTGTTTTTGATGTATTCAAATGATTATAATCTGCTGTTTGGAGAGGATTGTACACTTGATTGCTTACTCCTATTACCAGAATGTTTTTTTTAATAATTTCCCTATGTTTTTAACAGTTTAAACAGTTTATAAAATGTAATATGGATATTGTATTCTATAGACAAGAATCAAACTGATAGGTTTTTTTTTTCATTATTCTAAAAGTAAAGATAAACAATTACTAATATCATTGAAGAGGTTGACAGTTTGGAGTCTTCACCATAAACTTGATTTATTAAAGACTCACTCCAATGAAAGTCGTGTTTTTGGTGTTTTTAACTTGTTCTCGTAGCATTTTTCAAATTTTCTCATATATAAACTGCATTTCTGAATATTTATTTATTCAAATCAGGGATAAATCCGGAGCCAAGGAATAAATACCATTTAAAAAGCTCTCAGTTGTGATGTAGAAATTAAAATCGGGGGGTCGAAGTCTTCCTGCTCTGCTCCATTCTGATGCGTCCAAGTGCAGACAAACAGATAGATTAAAGTCTTAATTTCCTCGTCTGAGCTGGCATCTGGCTCAAAACTATACTAGATAGCTGCAATATTGTTTGTCGTTTTTGTTGTACCATTAATGTTAGCTTGGGGTTGTGAGGGGCTGTAAGCTAGTGGCAGAGAGTGTAAAGAAGGGAAGATGGGGCATCAGTGGAGGCTTACTTTTGCGCCTACAATCCCACCCATAACTCAAAGGTAAATTCTAATTAACTCCTGACGCTATGCACAAACTTTGTCCTAGAAAACCCCTGTTTTTTTAAGTTGTGGTTAAAATGTCATAATCATAATTAGAAGACCACTGCAAACACTTTAAAATATATCAAAATATGTTTGGAGTGGGACTTTAAGCATATTTGACCTGCTCCACCTTATGTATTATTTTTACTTACAGTCACCAAAATCCTAACCTATATTTTTTTGTCTGTTTTCCAGGTTCTTTTGGAAAGATATCCTAGTTTAAAAGTGGAAGAGCTGGAATTTATAAATATTTAATCATAAGATTCAGTGGGATAAATGAGTGTGGGCAGCAAGGATTTTGGCTGCTTCTTGATCTATGACTACAGTACAAACATTCCCTTTAGACATTATGTTTACAGACTGTAAACTGTGATGAAAAACCTTCATTACAGTATGTTGATTTACTGCTAATCAGAGCTTATATATGGTAAACATTCATGTTTTACCATTTCATTTATTTTTCTGTTTTTGAATGTCAAAAAATATTGCTTAATAAAAATTTTCAAATGAAAAATTAATGAGTTTTATGGTGTTTTTTTTTTCAAGTGGTAGTGTCATGCCTGTGGGAGCATAGAAAGTATATAAACTACACTACCCAGAATGCATCAGCCTACCCAATTCGGAATCCATTCACGGTTTCGCAGCTCATGACGGCTACGAGCTCTTACGATCCCGATGGATATGGAGAGGTTGAAAATTATGTCGTCTCGCTCTGACAGGTACATAGGCTGCAGTCAGTTTTATTTTTATTTTTTATTATTTTAAACGAGGAAACGTCTTCGTTTGGGTATTAATCGTGTTTTATGGTCTAGCCCGCTGCGGCGTCCCTCATCCTGTGATGTAACGATTCCCATAAACCCAGTTCCTCATGTCAACAAACCAGAAATAGGACACCTACCATTTTATTATATTAAAATAAGCAAATTATTTACGTAAATTGATAGGAAACGGTGCATTTAGACTGTGCTTTACACGCGATGTGTCTAACAAAAACAGTTCAAAAGTAGGTGAACGGCATGACGTCACGTGGGGCGTCACAGGCTGGAGTAGAAACCGCTATAAAGTTACACCTGGAAGAAAAAAAACATACTATACATACTATACATCCATATTTTTTTAACACAAATGGCAAATTATGTTTTATGTAAATGAGCATTGCGTTGTTATTTATTTTAAAGAGGTTTAGCTCTTTTTATAATTTCTGTCAATTTCAGATTAAAACTGCAACAGCACCCTGACTTTTTTAGCCCCTTACATGGAGGGACAATTCTGTACAGAATGAATAATAATTTTGTGCTTTATTTAGCACTATTTTACTACTAAATAGGGGCATTACGATTCATTTCAACAATAATTCGATTTAGTCTGTAACAATGTGTGGTTGCTGATATACATAGTGGATTTTTTTTTTCTTGAGCAATTCGATTCAATTCACTGGCCTAGAATCGACCCAATATATCTTTAGCCAATAATCCAACCAGTGTGACTCGGAGATAAATACCTGATACTGAACAGTGCAGGTGCAGGTGCAGTTTTACAGATTCCTTGCATTACTTGCAAGAAAATCAAGCAGAAATTCAATGTGTTCAAATAAACAAGTAAACAAGAATTCATGTCAAATCCATTCACATTTTAGTTTAATAAAGTTCAGCCCACTGTTGTTTTTTCACATCAAAATAATACAAACAGATTTTTTTAGAACATTCTATCACACTCAATGGTCACATGTCTTTGCAAAAAAAAAAAAAAAAAGTGTTTCCACGCATCAGACTGTAATGATGGCTTGATGATTTTTTTGCTGTCGTCACATGTGTGTTGTCCACTGTGATGCATTTGTTTGTTTTTTACAATATAATAAAATAAACCTACCAAATCTGAATCCAAATTGTATTTTCCAAGATTAATTATCGATTTATCTCGTTTTGAAATGATGTTTTTATATAGGTATGGGTGGATTTGATTCGATTCAGAACTTTTCTTAGACAGATTGATTTTATTGGATCGTAAGAATATAAATTGATTGATCAAACTTTACACCCCTATTACTTAATATTTAGCTTTGTACTCTAACTCACCAAATACCTACGTTGGTGTTGTCCCCTGAATGCTCAAATCCACAATCTCTGGGCCAGACTTGTATTGTTTTGGCTTCTCTGCTTTTAATTTTTTTGCTGAAACATTTTTGTTTTTATGAAAAAAAAAATCCTTAAATTCTGTTGGCATTTAAGTTGATCTCAAGTCTTTTGACATCACTAAGACTAATGATGGTTTAATTCTAAAACTATAAACGGTAAAACCAGTTTATTGGATTTATTTCATTTTGGAAAATATTAATTTCCGAATTTTTTGAAAGCCAGAGTTGTAGTCTGTTTCTCAGTGTATGGCTTCATCGTAGGTGGACTAGAGAGAGGAGTTGTCTATGACTTTGGGAAATGAACAGCGGGTTTTTTTCTCTGTTCTGTCTCGGTGTGTCAGGTCAGTGAAAACAAGCGGATCAACAGGAGAAGTCTGTTCTGCCCTCTTTGTCTTTGCAGCTACCTCTATTTATACCAGCCAAGCAGCTCTTTGCTGTCAATGTCAGTGTTCGGCTGATCCTCTTAGTGTCCCTCACATGCTGGGACAGCGGGGAGGATGCTCCGGCAGCCACATGGAGCAAAGGATCAGACTGTAGATGCAAATCACTGAACACGCATTAGAAACCAGGCCTGTAATTTACGCTCAGTGACTTTCTCAGAGACTCTTGAGGCCTGCTTGTAGGTGTTTCTGGAAGGTTTTTGGACAAGCTGGAGGGTAGCAGGCTGTCCTGTGAGGCAGACATGACTCTGCTGGACTGTGCCGGAGCCAGAATATCCGGGTGTTGGTCGCTGAGGGGTGACAGCAGGTAAGATGCGACTTACTGCTGTTGCTTTCTCTCAGAGATTTTTCCCATCAGGTGGTTTTCAAACACTCCGGGGACTATAAATAGTACACAGGATTTGTTCAAAGGCTAGAGGAAGTGCAGGATCTGGAATTGTTTACAGGGATTTCAGGGAAAGCTGCTTTCATTTTCGCCTGCTCTGGGAACATTCAAAACTTCTGCTACTGGAGACGCAAAACCACCATTCGCCACATTATTCTCATAAATGACAACAGTTTACATCAACAAAACGATTTGTAATCGTGACCTGTGGCAACACAGGAGTACTTACACGTTCTCAGGGAGCGATGCGACAGAAAAGCTGACTTTAAGAGCTGGAAAACAATCTTAAATTAAAGTTAAGTTGCAGAAAAACTTCTCTCAGTGTAGGTGTGGCTGTAATTTACTCCTAATTGCAGTGACAGAGCTGCACTGCCAGGAAATTGCATTATTGCCAGGAAATACTTCATTTTCAAAACTTTAAAATGATCAGAGATCTTTTGTAAATATTTGTCTTCATCTAAACTTTGACTGCGATCTTTGATTGGTTCAGCTGGACGACGTTTTTGTGACAGATGGGTAAATTAAACAGGAATAAACAAAGTTTTTAGTGTGGTTTACATCCACTTTTCCATTTATGTTAGTTCCCGTGGCTCCGATTCCACAAGATTCAAAATCCAAACCAGTTAGTTTGACGTCTGCTGTCCATTTCAGCCAGAAGACGTTTTGGTGTGGTCAAGACACAGATTTAGGAGTTTTAACTTAGAGACAGGCTGCATGGTAGTGTAGTTGTAGTGCTCTCGCTGCAGAGCGAGAAGGTCCTGGTTCAAATCCCGTCTGGGATCTTTCTGTGTGGAGTTTGCATGTTCTCTCCTTATATGTGTGGCAATCTGTTTAGGGTGTACCTTGCCTTTGCCCAACAGTAGCTGGGTTGACCCCCGTGACCCTGAAAGGGATGCAGTCGGTTCTGAAGAAGATTTTATGACATACTGAAATCAGAAAAAGAGATACTCTGTTGTCATAATTGATTGACAAGTTCTGCAACAATACTTCAGAGAGATACAGATGTGCAGTAAAGAGACGTACAAAGAGCCACATTACTAGACTTCCAAAAGAAGACAAGCCGTTTTCTCCATCTGTTCTAAATGAAGACACACATGTCCTGTTTGTTGGTTCTCTTTGTAAATGTTCTGCATTTTCTTTGATAAAGATTTGATAAAGATTTTCTATAAAACCCAGAATTTGTTTTTTTATTATTATTTTTAGAAAATAAAATTTGCTGAACCCTCCAACCCTGGTCCACAAGACCCACAATCCGCTCCTTGAGCCTCTTTCTGCTGCTTGACTGACTCAATTAATTCTGCATCCTGACTGACCGAACACACGTGGTTTAGGTGGTTAGCATCAAGCAGTCCAGGGAGAGCTGGAAATGAGGCAGGGCTAATGACCTTGTGGACCAGGGTTGGCCAGTCCTGCTTTAGTTGATCAGTAAGTCCTGATGTAAAATATAAATATTTGTGTTTAAATATGTAATTATTACATGAAATTGGTTTAAATGATCAGACCAGCTCATTTGTCTAGTGAGTTATTTATTTATTGTTTTACAAAATAGAAAGGTTTAATTATATTATTCAAAAATTAAAAAGATTACAAAAGTAAACTAAAAGAAATCAAAGTATTTGCTACATTTTTAAATCACTAGGACCTTAAAAAGCTTGTGGCTCTCACTACATCAAAACATTTTGTGTGTGTGAATTTTTCTTCATAGGCTTTTTTTTTGTAATTTTCCTTGGGAATTTAAAATGTAACCAAAAAACCTTCAAAAACTACGCGTTTTTTCTGGGGGTCTGCTGTATATGTCATTAAAATTGAGCCTATTATTGTTTGTTGAAAAATTCTCTCATATTTTCTCACAATTTGAGAACACACTGACCCACTAATTAAATGTAACACACAAAAAAAACAGTAAGGTCTTCAAGAAAACAACATTATGTTGACACAAACGCACTTCCAGGTGTGGATGTTCATGTTCTAACCTCTGACCCTTTGCTGCGTGACAGTGGGAGCGGGGAGGACTCTTTGGACCGGCTGCTGCCTCCCACTGGGACCCCGCGCAGGAAGAGCGCCACCTCTCTGAGCAAAACAGAGCCTCCTCTGCTCCGCACTGGAAAACGCACCATCTACACGGCTGGCCGCCCTCCCTGGTACGACGAGCACGGCGCTCAGTCTAAGGAGGCCTTTGTCATCGGTATGATCATGATGTCATGCAAAGGAAATACTTTGAGCTGCAGAACCTGTCCTTTAGTCCTCTGATCATGATAAACACTAATGCTTCGGCGCGCGTCACACCAGAAGACGTTGGCACACATAATGGCTCTTTGAAATGCATTGTGGGTCTGCAGGGTTGTGTGGGGGCAGCGCTTCAGGGAAGACCACCGTGGCCAATAAGATCATCGAGGCTTTGGACGTGCCGTGGGTTGTGCTTCTGTCTATGGATTCTTTTTATAAGGTGAAGAGGATGTTTTTATTGGCTGTTATCTGATATTTTTTAAAGTTTTCTGCAGAAAAATATGGTTAAAGAAACATTTCTGAAAGGCAACATTTTCTTTCCACTACAGAGGTATTCCTGATCTTCTCGCTCTCTGACTAAATTGGAGTTTGCTCTGATGATTTAGATTACAGCCTGCCAGTTTCTCCAAACAAGCCAGTTTATCTCTTTATAGGAAGGCGTGCTGTGTGCTCAGCCTTTTGCTAGAATCCATTAAGTTTTTGAAACTTGTCAAATAGAAACTCTGAAGGCTATGGGTCAACAGTACATTTGTTTAGAGAAATATCAACCTTTTTTGGCTAAAAGTTGCGCAATTTTCTTAACCGTACCTATTTAGGTTTACACAGTTCTGTTAATATTGCACCTTTCTTGGGTGACCCTCCTGTTTCTGCACCGTGTGTTGCTTCCCAGGTCTTATCTCCTGAGGAACAGGTCCTGGCAGCGCAGAACGACTATAACTTTGACCACCCGGGGGCTTTTGACTTTGAGCTGCTGGTTGCCACCCTGAGGAAACTGAAGCAAGGCAGGAGTGTGAAGATCCCGGTGTATGATTTCACCACACACAGAAGGCAAAAAGACTGGGTGCATTGAGCTTCCTTGTTTGATTGAACACTATTTCTTTCCCACAAAGCAGTATTACATTCAGGGAAGAACAAAATAAAGCATAAACTTATCAAGATGTTCTTTTCCTGCCATATATTTGTTTAAGAATTAAATAAAATACGAACCTTAATTAAAATTGTACTTTTCATAAGAAGTTCTCCCTTGATTTCTTCTAACAAGTGAAGCAGCTTTCTTCTTCTGAAGCTCCTGTGTAATGCTTTTGCAGAAGAACCTATATGGAGCCAGTGTTATCATCTTTGAAGGAATTATGTCTTTTGCAGACAAAGAGCTTCTTCAGGTGAGGCGCGGGTCTTTCATTCCTTCTTTTTTGAAGACATTTTCAGTCACAGAGTGATGAAGCTGCTCACAAGTGTTTGCCCCGCCTGCAGCTGCTGGATATGAAAATCTTTGTGGACACGGACTCGGATATTCGGCTCGTCCGTCGGCTTCGTAGGGACATAACAGAGCGCGGGCGGGACATTGAAGGCGTCATCAAGCAGTGCAACAAGTTTGTGAAGCCCGCCTTCGAGCAGTACATTGAGCCAACCATGAGACTGGCTGATATTGTTGTGCCAAGAGGTGAGACAGCTGCTGCAGATTACCTAAAAAAATATACGAAAAATGAAAGCCTAATGTCCTTCAAAGGACATTCAGACTGCCTCTTAAGCTGTGTTTGTTTCGCTCCCAAGGTGGGGGAAACATGGTGGCCATTGATTTGATTGTCCAGCACGTCCACAGCCAACTGGAGGAGGTGAGTCACTGTATGTTAGAAGCTGGCACCACCTTGTGTTTAAAAGCGGCAGAAAGAATTAAGAATGATTTTCTTTTAAGATGTATTTAAAAAAAAAAAGACATTTCTAACAGCCAAACCAGAACGATAAATTTAAAGTTTTGAATGTTGAGATATAGAAGTAATTCTAATCGCCACTTTATTATGCAAATAAAACTTTAGATGAAATCAAATGCATTATATTACACTGTTATGGAAAAAAAAATTAGATAAAGTGTAGAAAAGGAGGGTAAAATACTGAATCCATCCAATTTTCTGGTAATTTTGAAAAAAAGCTGCATTTATTTGGCTTTTCTTTTTGATCCATAAAGTGCATTTACTTTGTTATAGTGCGTTTCCTCACTCACTCATTTATCCTTGTAGGTTATTGTAGCTCATTGCTTATTGAAGACATTTTTAATGTTCAGTTCTTATGTCTCCATCTCTTTAACTGGGTAAAAATCTTCTAGCTGTTTGGATAGCAGTCTGCTGGAATATTAGAGACCGTGCGTCACTCTCTTGTACTGACTTCTGCATGCCAAAGAGTTTATGGTTTAAATTTTTCCACAGTGGAATCGAGCCACATTGGTGAAAAGAGACCACTCAAAAATGAATCTCGTCTTCCTTTAGAAATTCACGCAGATCAATTTTTTTTTTCAGAGCCCATAGCAGTGTGTGAGGTCAGGCTAATCGCTAAGAGGGGTCTGATTTGCTGTTGTGTTCACAGAACACGATTCCCGCCTTTTCCTGTATGTATAAATTAAGGGTTGACTAAAAGACACCTAAGAAAATTATAGGCATATGTGTCTGCAACACAAGACCATATCATCAGCCTTCCACCACCTACTACTACAGTAATTCTGAGGAGTTTGGTTTGGTTGATTTTATTTAATTTTAGTATTATTTCTTTATTCAAATGAACTCCAACTTTTTTTTTAAGTGATCTTTTCTTTTCTTTTCATAGATTGATCTATGATTCTAAATTGTTTGTTAGTGTGCATGTGAGTGTGTGTGTGATTGTGTGGTGCTGTGACAGACTGGTGACCTGTTCAGGGTGTTCTCCACCTTTACCCAGCAGTAGCTAGCATTGGCGCCAGCAACTCCAAAAGGGATTGAGTGGGTTGGAAAACATGTTAGCTTTAATTCCTGTCTGTTTCTTTTTATAAGTGTCCTGCCTGGTAGACACCTGGTCCTCTTAAAACCCTAAAAACATGAATAAATATACATATAAAAGTAAAACATTTGTAAAAATGTTCAAATATGCAAAAGAATCACTATCATTTGTTCTGACAGTAAGGAAAATACTTTATTCTTCTAAAGAAATGGTCTTTTTTCTCATGTCGTTGCCTTTCTCCTCTCTTCATGCAGCGTGAGCTCAGCGTCAGGTACACCCATATATGTTTTGACTTCTCTGGCTTCGCATGTCGGGATGGTGTATTTTACATGCAGGGATGTGCATGTGATGTATGACCTTCATGCCCTGTCCTGTCTGTCTGTCTGCATTAAGTGTCTCTGGGATTCTGCTTCATTCATCTCTAACTTTGCTACAGAACGACTCAGCGAAACCTCTTGACCTGAGCGCGCTCTCCTCTTCCTCAGGGCGCTCCTGGCCTCTGCACAGCAGACGCAGACGCTGCCGCAGACTCTCAGCGTGCTCGAGAGCACGCCGCAGGTCAGAGGCCTGCACACCATCATCAGGTACTGACTCGTGCGCAGCTTCAATGTCTGTTTGAAAAGCTCCTGTGAAGTCGAGAGCCGCTCTGTTTCTGGCTGTCTTCAGGAACAAAGAAACCAGCCGAGACGAGTTTATCTTCTACTCCAAGAGATTGATGCGCCTGCTTATAGAACATGCACTCACGTTCCTGCCCTCTCAGGTGGGTTTAACCAACTCTCACAATGAATTCTGGATCCTTTTACAGTGTCTACGTGTTTGCAAAATAAGTCTGAAGATGGAGATTTTGATAGTTGAGCAATTTCTAGAACTGATTTTTGCTTTCCAAACAGCTGCACTGACAGTTTGTAAGTGGAATAAAATCATCCAGTCTAAATACTAATGAATAAAGATTTTTATTCATTCAATTAAATTATTTTATTCAATGTAGTTTGTAAACTATAAAGTAGGATTGAACCTTATTTCTGTGACATGAAAATAATTGTATTTTCAGGGATTTGGACCAACATTTTCTATGTGTTGAAAGTGGGTCATGCAGCAAAATAGCAGGTGTGTTATCCAAAGACTGAGTAAAAGAAGAGTGGAGTAAATCTTTCAAAAGCCCTGACCCTAATCCAGCAGAAATATTGTGGATTGGAAGCGGGTAGATAACACAAGGAAACCTACCAACATCCCAGCAGTGGAGATACCACTCCCGAAGAGAGGACTGAGATTCCTGTCACCAATGCAGCGCGCTGATAAACACTGCGGGCTAATGTTAAGCTGCAGTTATTTACAGCACAGACGAAGCATTACGTGTTCTTATCAACTTCTTAGGTTTGCTCAGAATTTATCTTTTCACTTCTTGAACTAGAAAAACTGAATTATGTATATATTTTTAATTTATTTTGAACTAAAAAGACAAAATAAGCATCTCAAACAGAAGTACAGTGTTGATTAACAGCATTGAAAGTTCAAATGTGCTTTGGGTGAAGTTGGAGTACTTATCAAGTCCAAGCCCTTTTATCTTTTTTTTTTTTTAACTCAATCCAAACTCAAAGTTTAACAGAACATCACCAACACCACAAGAAACAAAGAAAACACACACTTTTCTCAATGATCCATAATCAAAAGTTCTCAAAGAGGAAAAAAAAACATTAAGAGTTTCATTGATTTATTAAGCCTCTTGGCCATATATATTATTTAATCATTTTGTTTTGTAGCTTTAAATTTGTTTGAGTAATATTTTTTCATATATTTGCTACATCTGCTCCATAACTGAAGCCCTCTTGTGGAAATAGTCCCTTTGCATTTGTATGTACAGCTGGTTTAGTACAAATATTAGTATTATTTTAAACTGTAATTATTTTCTTTTATATTTAGGGTTCTATTTAGGAAAACAGACATTTCCTAAATCATAATAAAACACTGTTGAATTGCTATTTTTTAACTGGGGAAAATATTTACTTGGCTTTCCCTTTTATCATTTTGTTATTTTAATCCCCAAAAACCCTATTTTTGTCTTTGTGTATTTTGTTACTTATTTCTATAATAATCTGAGGACAATTTACATTTCCATTCCATCACAATTGCTGGAAACACTTTTTTTTCTTTTCCATATTTCACAACAAAGTAACCGTGTGCCACTTTAGTTAAAAAAAAACAAAAAAAAAACAAAACAAACACAACCAACATTTGTCAGGTAGATAACTGAAAAAAGCTGTTGACTACTTGTACTGCTGTGCCAAAGCAAGCTAAACATTCTTATAGCACATTTGCACTGCTTTTAAAAACTCAAATACTGACAAAAAACAGTAATGGTGGGCATACAGCAAGTCAAATGTTCCTGCTTTGTGTATCATTGCTGAGGTCTGTGCAGATAACTGAGCGGCCCCTCTTGTGTGTTTTCTGTCAGCCGTGTGTGGTTCAGACTCCACAGGGTCATGAGTATGAGGGCCGCAGGCACAGTGGGAAGGGGGTGAGTGATGACTCGTTAACTTCCATTCCAGTCTCTCCTCGGGGTTCCAGTCATCACTCTCACTCAGCCTCCTTGTCTCCGCAGATCACCGGCGTGTCGATCCTCCGGGCAGGGGAGACCATGGAGCCCGCCCTGAGGGCTGTGTGCAAGGATGTCCGCATTGGCAAGATCCTCATCCAGACCAACCTTGACTCTGGCGAACCGGAGGTAAAAAAAACAAAACAAAACAAAAAAAGCCACGAGGAGCTTAAATGCTATTCACTGTGTAACACAGGGTTTCAGGACTCCGACCAACAATGGATGGACATTTTTTATTTCATCCACATGATGCTTGTCTCCGTGGTAACTACCTGTCCTGCTCCTGTAGCCATGGTAACTGGTCTCCTCTTCTTTGGCCTTGCCAGCTGCATTACCTTCGTTTGCCCAAAGACATCAGTGAAGATCATGTCATCCTAATGGACAGCACAGTCTCCACCGGTGCTGCCGCAATGATGGCTGTCAGAGTCCTGCTGGTGGGTTGCACATCGTTGTTTAGGAAAACAGCAACAGGAGCTTTGCTCACCAGTTCTGTGCTCATCACCCAAGTCTGTAGATGCAGTGTAGAAGTTTGTGGTTGTTGTATTGTTTGTTTTTTGGTTTTCATTGTTCATCGCCTCTTTATTTACCGGTGATTGCTGCTCTGATGTGTCTGAGCAGGATCATGAGGTTCAGGAGGATAAAATCATGCTGGTTTCTTTGCTGATGGCTGAACTCGGGGTGCACTCTGTGGCCTACGCCTTCCCCAAGGTGAAAATCATTACCACTGCTGTGGACAAGAACCTGGATGATAGCTTACATGTAGTTCCTGGAATCGGTAAGAAATTGGATTTTTTTTTGTCCCTTTTGAGTCCCTCAGTTTGAACAAATTTCTTAATTGTGGGATCAGCTGCTTCAGGTCCCATTGGTTTGTTTTTAACTTTGTCAGTGTGGAGAAAATAAAAGAAGCTAATAAAGTATATTTTTTAAAAAAGCATGTTTTTTCTCATCGACAGCTGCAGTGTAAATTTAGCTGGAGACGTAAGTGCCTTTAGGCTACCTCCTAAATCTCAATCAAAAGTGTCCTTCAGCTTTGAAAACTTTTCAAATAAATGGAAATCTTTTAAGAAGGCATTTCTGCACTGCAAAAACATAATCTTAAGAAAGTAAAAAGACTCCTTTCAATAAATATGATCTTATTTTATGTCTTGCAAGAAAAATAATCTTATCAAGGAGGTTTCTCAACAGCAAAATAATCTTAGTTTGAGAAAACATGTCTTAGTGACTTGCATTTTTGTCCTAAAATAAGAATTCTTGGTAAGACCATATTTCTTACCCCATGGAAGAATTTTTGACTTATTTAAAGAGCATCTGCCGATAGGGTAAGAATTTTTTTACTTATTTCTAAGGGGCCAATTTTTGTAATTTATGAAATCCTGTTCATTATTGCCCATGACGTCACCTGGATAAATGAATGCTTCCTCTGACATCTTCCTGTTCACAATAATTTTTCTCCAGTTTTTTGTTAATAATAATAATTATTATTTCCAGTAAACCAACATGACCAAAAATATAGTCATGACACATTTGGTTGTTTTCAGGTTTAGCTAATTTAACATTTAGCGTTTGGTTTGGCTTTATCAGTATTAGGCAGAAATACTTAATCTTTTTTTATGTCTTTATTTTTTATTTGTTTAGCATTCAGTGGTTGATTTAGCAGTTTTTGAAATTTTTGAGCTGTTCGATTAATATTCAAGTTTAGCATTTAGAAAATCTGTTGTGCAACATATTTTAATGGTATCTATTTAGTTTCGAGTACAATTAAGTATTTAGTGTTTATTTTTTCCATATTATTCACCTTTATCATTTTAACTCACTTTAGCTGTCCTCAGCTAGTTTAAGTAAATGCAAGTTTTCATAAACATTTTTCAGCTTTAAAACTTTAGCTGATGTGGATTATTCCGTCTAAACTTATTGCAACATCTCGACACTAAATGTTTTGTTCCAACGGCTCAAAAAAGTTTAGAAATATGTTTCAAGCAGAACAGAAGCTCGAAAAACTTTCTTTTGTTTGAATTGTAACCATTTCTCCTCCACAGAGCTCATCTTTTCCGTTTTTTTAGACGAGGTGCACACATCCTCATTTATAAAATTATTAAACCACTGAAAGCCATAATAAAAAGCAGATATTGCTCTTTAAAGCAAAACCAAAGCTGTAGCTTTGAATCTATATGAAAGCTTCATGATCAGAACAGACCTTGAAGTAGGACTCTTTTTTAATGATTGTCAGAGAAATTATTTCATATTTAGCAAAGTGAGAAATCTCTAAACAAAAAAATATTTTAAAAAAAACTCTTATTTTTTTAGCGGTTATGTTCACAAAGATTCAAAACACTGAGAATTGTGGGAACTATAAACAGACTTTTAAAGACTGTGTGCTTTAGACGGTTGGATGAACAGGTATAAGGCTTGACTTTTCCATGGTGAAGCTTAGCATCATGACCTGTCAGGCAACAGAAGATTTCCTCCTGTTTTATACCCACTCAAAAAAAAAGATAAACCGGATTCCATCCCACACATTTTGAAGTTGCAAAATCTTTTTTTGGTGATTTTGATGGTAAATATATTTTGCATTGTGATTGTGTTAATGGGTGAATGGGACTGTAAAACGCTTTGGGCCATACAAGTATATACCATTTACCATTTGTTGTTGACAGCATATTGCTTTTCTTCTGATCTGTCTTCACTGTTTTGGGTGTTTTAGGGGATTTTGGGGACCGGTATTTTGGGACAGATGGGCTGGAGATCGACTGGAGTGATGAAGAGGAGTACCAGCTATAATATTTGCAAACCTCTGAAACCAAACTACCTAAAAACGTATGAGCCAAATTTTTCTTTAATTTCCTTTTGTTTGATGTGAATGAAGCATTTTTCTCCTAGTGTAGCCATTGAGTCAGCCTGGTTTGGAATCTTTTTTTTTTGCAGCTCTCGGTGTATAAAGTTAATATTTTAATAAAGAAGGGCTTTAAATCTGGTTCTCTCTTTCAGGTACAACACTCCAACAATATTATGTAAAAAATAACCAGGGCTTGCCTGCACCAAAATGTTCTTTAGTGCAGGATTGTAAGTTAAACCTTATTTATAAATGTATACATTTATATAGATTAGTAATTGAAATTTAGTGTGAAATAGTGGTATTTTTAGGAGCACAATAGGATTGTTATTGATATTAAAAATATATATATTTTGATAATTTGTTCTTCGTGAATTTAAAACAAATCAGACTTTGTAAGTATATGTAAACTTGCTGAGTGAAATGACTTTAAAGCACATATTATATCATGTCTCATTTTAAATCGTCTCACAAATTCTAATATTTATATTTATGGATATTTCTTTCTACTGTTAAGCATAAATGTATTTTAATGTCAGCAGTTATTTAAAAAGTCATCTGATTCATTTGTTAACAAGTTCTTCATTCCTTAAATGCAGATGAGTATTTTTGCTTTACTGTTTGAGATCTTTTTCTTTTAAAGAATAGATTTGGAAATGTTATGTGATTTCTTTCAATTGTTGACAAATTTATTTTAAATGAAAAGCTAAACCTTTTGTTGAATTACTTTTTTTTCCCAATAAAAGTAGGAATCATAAAGATGAAGCAGCTTGTGACTTTAATTTTGCTGTAGTTGGAAACAAAACATTATGGGGAAGGAAAAAAATAATTTGGGGAATCAAGGAATTTAAAACTTAGCTGCAAATTGAGCAAGAAGTCGTTGAATTTACTTTCAGTAATTTATTGCTTGAGAAGATAAAATATTGCTTTGATTTTTGTTTGTTTGTTTTATATGTTGGCAATTTAGAAAGTCTGACGCATCTTGTCAGGACTCTCCCGGGGTTTAAACTACCGGTTTGTATATTTATATAAACTGACTCTTGTGTAGTGCTCTTTTTGGCCGGTAGGTGTCAGTATATCTTACATGTGATTTCTCTCCGTTTTTCCTTGCAATTAAAGATAAATATAGACTCATGATAATAATCATTTTGAAGATGCGGGTTTAAAAAATATCGGGGGGGAAACAGATCTCTTCCGTGTTGAGTTCGCGCCTCCCGAACATTGGCACTGCCTTCCCATTATGGCGTAATTTCGCAGCTTTACGACCTCACGTTCCGAGCGGTGCTTTTCTCCCTCAATGAGCCGACCTCCCTCATTCATCCGCCGCGGCGCCGCCTCACGTTGCACCGCGGCTGTCCCGCCGTCTCCCAACCCTTCCATCTCTCCGCCGCTCCACTCCAACCCCGCGCGCTTTCTCCCGCGTGCCGGCTCCTCGCCGACTGGCTGACACTTTGATCACGGATGTCACGCCACGTTCTCCGTATTCTCCAAGACAGCAGCACCACGTGACCGCTGCCTCAAGGTTAACCTGTTACCATGGAGACAGGCCCGCCAATTAAAATGCAGCAGATGGCTGCGATGTTGACTGCAAGCTTTTTGTTTTAAGGGGTGACCTATTTTTTTTTACCCCCCCTTCCTCCCCACCACCCCAATTTCTCCCCCAACAGCCACTCAGACGCAAACCCCACTACTCTGGCACGTGCGCGCTCACAGGGAAGAAGAAGAGGGGCCACCTCCCTCAAGAACACAAGCATGTGAAAGGAGGAAATAAAAAGACCTTCATAAAAAACATCTATGCTTAATTGCCCTAAAAATTCAAACACAAAAGTATTATTTAGAATGGTTATTTTAAATACAGCTTTTTTAAGCAGAAACTAAAAATAAAAACTCCCAACAAAACCCACTTCCTGTCCACTTTAATAAGTGAGACTGTGAGATAAAAGATATTTTTAAAGTGCCACTTTATTACAAAAGTATAAACTTGACTGACATTTCATGAATAGTAATCTTGATATAAAACATTACAATCTTTTGCACTTTAGCACTTAATTACACACTTTTGAGTTACAAGACCCTGTCGTCTTAATAGCAAACACACAACATTAGCTGCCACATTAAACTTAGCAGGGCTTTCCAAGAACACACCGTAGCTTCATGGCTTTGAAAAACAACGAACAGAAAACACCAAAATTTACATTGCAGCTGTTTTGCATTTTGTGTCACAACAGAAGTCATTCCAAAACACAGTTGAAAATAATCGGAAAAGATAGATTTTTCTTGACACTGATGATATATTTATTATTCTTTCTCTTTTTTTTAATTTTTGTCATGTACATACACATTGCATCAACATACAGAGTAATCACATTGTTCGCTGGGGGTATTTGGTTGAGTGAGGTTTACTGTCCAGGATTTTTGGATGCAATTTCAGTGTGTTGATCCTCAGGGTGATGCTCTGCTGCTTAGCAAACTGCTTGTTTCATTTATCTTTTCAATTTTTTTTCCTTTTTGTAGTCATTTCTGCGATATTTTCAACACTGATAACAGTGTTCGTCAGTGGCGGGATGATGAGACGTGACATTTTGCTAACACACATCAGTTCTACTGTAGCTTTCCACGCTGCACTATGATGAAACCAAAGCAGATTTGTGATGACCACAAGGCAAGGGACCATGGAGATGGACGCTCCACAGATATGAGGTCTGAGCAGACGAGGGGAGGGTGATTGTGGGAGGGGTGGGAGTGGACTGTCTCCACCTTTAGGACTCCAGCAGTTCTTTGTTTCATTTGTGTACAAGAGAGGAAGCCAAGCATCCTCCCAGCTCCAGGGGAGCCCCACCAAACCAAGGACACCCTTAATCTAACTGGCTCTGAACTCTACGAAAAATAAATAAAAAATTAAGCAACACACTTAAAATAAATAAATAAATGACCAAAGGCAAAAAAAACATTCATATAGAAGTACAACATGACAGTGCTTGACTATTTTTTTTTCTTTTTCTTGCTTTTATAGACATGCAACTTGTAGCAGGCAAAGTGCAGAAACAGGATCAACAAAGTAAAAACGTCATTTACAGGCAGGGGAGACAGTGTTCAGTCCATGAGGAGTGAAAGATGGAGGGAAGTATCTGATCGGCTCTGAGTATGAGCATGATCTGAATCTTTTAGGAGGAATGCGAAATGTGTGCAAAGTTTTTTTTTTTTTTTTTAATACTCTTGTCACTTTTCTTGGTCCCTGAGCTTTCAAGTATTTTGATTAATTATTTTCTTTTTATCATTTTACTACATCAAAAACAGGGAAGGCCTGTTCATAACAGACCAAGCTTTGCTACCAAAATGTTTTACACAAAAAGGTCCGGCTTGGACCAGATACACTCCCTTTTAACCCACCAGAATTGAGGAATTTAGTTGTTTTTTTAACGTTATTGTGCTTTGCACATATCAGTACGACAGAAGTGCTACTTTTACCTACAGATTTTACTCTGCAATAGTCTTGTGCTCATTTATTTTCACTACCTTTGGACGTTTTTTCAGGACTTTGTATTCAGCCCAGGTCATAACAGATCAACTTTACTACCCCAAGGTCTCTGGAGCCGTGAAAAGCTTAATGTTATGACTTGAATGTAAACAGTATGTGTGGATGAGCATGACAGGGGCCCAGCCGTCACTCTGTGGCTCGGCTGTGTTGGAAGGAAAAGGGGTTCACAGTGCAGCCGCTGTCTCAGAGCCCTGTTACGTACATCTCCATGCCATCGTTAAAGGTGAAGATGGTGGTCGTGCTGGAAGTGGCCGAGCCCTGCTTTAGGTCGCCTATGCTCTCGTACAGGTTTTCCCCCGGCAGCAGGAGCGCTTTGGCGGGCAGGTGTTGTAACTTGGGGGTCTGCTGTGTGGGCGGCGGTGGAGGTGGATGCTGCTGCTGCAAGGGCTGCTGGGCTTTCTTCCTCCTCGGCCGCAAGGTGGCACACGTGTTGGGGGGCCTCTCTCGCTTCCAAACGCCGCCAACATCTACGTTCTCGTAGGCTGGGTCACACTCCTCTGCTCCAATGGACTCGTAGCAGTGGTCATCCAGCGGCCCTCTGACCGCTTTTCCCTCCTGAGGGGCCCACGTCTGGGGTTTGACCACAACACTAAAGCCACCATCTCGGTCCCGCTCACCTCGACCTAAGGTCCGGAAGCCAAGGTTGGCTGGAGGAGAGCCCGGCACTGCTCTCTTCTTCTTTCCAGGTTTGCAGACTTTAGAGTACATCTCAGCCACCTGAAGTTAAACAGAAACATTAGAAGCTATTCACTTAAAAAAAAACATTACTTTAAAGAACCAAATCAACCAACCACACAAAAAGACCAAACTTTTTATCAGTTAGTCAAGTCAATAGTATTTAAATAAGTAAGCAAAGAAAGACTTCAAGTTAAAAGGTTGGATAGCAAATCTAGCTGGGATGAATATTACTCAGCTACAAAGGAGCATTTTCATCTGACCGAAGGTTTTTGGTTTGCAGCATTTATAACAAATTCTTGACAAATATCTGCAAAATCCAGTATAAAGATTTCTTCTTATACGTTTCACTGCCGTTGTTCAACTTTAAATAGAAACACATCAGAAAATCATGTTGTTGGTGTTTCTTGTAGAATTTTTCTTATGATGGAGTTTATATATACATAATGTAAGATTAGAATAGCATTTCTGATATTTTTTTATTCAAATCGATGTGAATCAGGGGCATGCAAAAAATGCTGTTTGCAATGTCTTTAACCTACCAACAAAAAAGGATACAAACATAGTCAATATTAAGAAAGTTTAGCAAAAATTACAAAAGGGGTTTATACAAATATACACCTTGTGTGTCAGAAGATTTATAACCCATGATTGGAACCGCAGTGAATTGTAGACACACAAACTGGGATTCACTGTTGTTTTACTGGCATGCATGAAAATGAATCTTAATCACTTCATTACTCAATGCTTTTGTGTGAAATTTAAAAAATGTATTACAATGGTTGAGTTTTACCTATTATTTTAGACTTAATCATGATCAGAGAGGCTTGTGTACAAATTTGTTATACATTACTGTAATGCACACATGTGAGAAAAAATAAGACTGTTAAATAACCACATCTGCCTACTGTATGTAATCTGGAATACTGAAATACAAGATTAAGATCCCCTTAATTGAGTGTCCAAACAAGTTACTAGGAACCTTTTAATGAATTTAAAATACTGCTCTGGCCTGAAAAGATTACATTTCTTTTTTCTTCTATTCACTCAGAGGTGAAGGGTTTTTCACTGCATTATTCTATTTTGTGCTGGATATCTTTCTTTACTTCATAAATGTACCAAAACATTTTGCTTTCAGATTACCTAAAGTCCTGAGTTTTTATATATATATATATATATATATATATATATATATATATATATATACATTATAATCAATTGAATCAATGTAACTGTGTTCACACAGAGAAGAGACTGAAAAGACCTGTGTTGAGCAAACATGTAATCTGGATTCTGTCACACTGAAATTTTGTATCTAAAGAAGACCAATAGGAGCAAACAGCAACGTTAGCTAAACAATTAGCGGCGTTCGCTGAGGGGCGTTCACTCACCGCAGCAGCAGACGGTTGAATATTCTCCATGGTATGTGCGCCCAGCGGGCCCAGAGCTTTAGTCTGGAGCCCGAACATGTCTTCATCCTCTGGAGGCTTCCAGATGTACTGCTCTCCGTTGCCCATAAACATCACTTCCTGTCAACAGAACAACAAATCCCATCTAATCAAATGTTTTTCCAGAAGGAATCATAAAAACAGAGAGAATAAAACTTTCCAGAATAGACAGGAAATGGACAAAACATAAACCTCTTCAAGAAGAGCTATATTGTTGCAAACATGCAAAACTGATCCGGTCTGTGTGAAGCGGCTTCCCCTAAGAGAAGCCGCCTTTTCAATGACTCAGTTTCAATGTGTTGCATCAGCCACTCGGAAAGTGATGGTAAACAAATGTGCTAGCAGACCGCTTACACGTGTACACCTGTGAACTGTGCATGTTCCTGAACTCAGGTCACAGCTGATGGAGTGACCTTGCTGACCTCATGCAGGGCAGCAAATAGTCTCCCACTGACACCTGGAGGGGAACTGGGAGCCGCGGACAGTCGGCCTGCATGTCTGCTGCAGTGAACACATGGAGGAGGGACAGACTGCAGAGGGCTTAAACTCCCCATAATCACCAAGAACACTTCCACAAAACAAACAGCTCACTGCCCAGACTTCAAAGGGATTTCTGCAGGAGTGCCAGCATCTCACAACGCCTAAGGAGGCCAAGACCAAAAGAAACTGCAACACTGGCACAATTCTAACCATGTAGATCTGCAGCAGTGTCAACACAGAACCACAGGAACACTCTCCTGATCCTGATCCCTGCACTCAGACCACTAAAAGCATGCCTTTTAAATGTGTAACGCCACCACGACAAAAAACACAATCAATTATTCATCAGTCAGAAATCTGTATGGATCCAAACTGAAACTGGTTATTCCTCCTGCCTGAGTCAAGTACACAACTCATCACTCCTACTCTGTTCTAGATGAATTGGTTTGTTGTTTTCAGACCTCTTGAGGGCCACTAACAATCCAGGAGCAGTTAAGTCTCCCTCCAAGGTCAGGACTTCCTCAAAGTCACAAAACATGATCTAAGTCAGGCTGTTGTTTTGCGAGAAAAAAAAAAGGCAACTGAGCTTAAAGGAAATGCAGCCTTTTCCTGTTGTTATCTCAATGAACTTAATCCAGTGCGGGTCCCTTGGCAAGACCTTTCACACTACTGCCTAACTATGTAACCACAGGGGGAGCAAAATCTGGGTCTCCCTGTGCCAGTCCCCAGCCCAGAAAAAATACAAGGTTGTATCAGGAAGGGCATCCGGTGTAAAACTCTCTGCCAAACCACTTGTGCAGATCAGTGAAAGCTGAGTCACCGTGGTGACCTCTGACGGTATGTGCCGAAAAGTAAACTACAACTTGTCACATTTCTCTCTTCAGTCTACATACAGACCCTTTTCAAAATAATTGAATATCAAGGAAAAGTGTATTCATTTGTATAATTCCATTTAAAAAACATAAAATGTCATAGAGTATAGATTCAGTTTAGATCCATTGTCTAAATGATTTCCAGTATTTATTTGTTTATTTTCATATAAATTGCTATTCCAGCTCATGAAACTCACAAAGTTTTAAAATTAAAAAATTACAATGCTATGAAGAAATCTGCCTTTGTTGAAAAGCAAGTTTCAAACAAATAGACCATTACTGTTTACCAACTACTGTAGATTATCACTGTTTATAATTTAGAGAGAAGCTACTAACTCAAAAGAGACTGGATTTTTGCAAGCATGCGTTCTTGCAGGTGTGTCTTATAACAGGGTAACAATCATCCAATAGCAAGAATAAAACAAAATAACGTTTTATAAAGTTTCTTTGCGCCATTAGTAGGGTTGGTCTCTAGTAAATTTTTGACTTATCTTAAGCCTTCAACATGTGCTGTCTGTCAACATAAAAATAAAGCCAGAAAGCACACTAGTTGATCAAATTTTCAGTGTAAAATCAAATTACTGAGAGTTACAACCTCCCAACATCGTGAATTATTTTATAGTGGATGTGGGACCACACAGTAATTGGAAAGTTGTGTCTTACACTGAAAACAGCTTGGTGTTCTAAGGAAGAGACAGTCATGCATCTTTCACTATTTGCACAAGTTCATGGGCTGTGTTCTTCAGAATCCAAATATAAGGGAAACATAACTTGAGCCTGTTCTTACCTGCACCATCCTTTTCATATCCAATTTTGGAAACTTTGCTAGCGAACTTAATAAATCAGACCCTTTTCCTAGAAGAGCAATGTCATTTAATATGAATGCATGCTTCCATCACTTCAGGCTTTTTGCTATTTTTGGTTTGCACTACAATTTGTCAGCAATAAATTGCAACTACTGGAAGTTTATGACATTTCTCAGTCAATATTTAGGCGCACCCGAATGATATTTAACAGTGTTATTTATGAGGCAGCAAAAGGATTGCAGAAAGTTTACCTTTACCAACCTTTGGGAATGATGGGACATTAAAGGCCTCAATGTTTCGTCGGGGCAACTTTGTACTGTGGGGGTGTGGTGGAGGAGGTGCTGGATGTGAAGGTGGAGCGTGTCGTGGAGGAGGTGGTGGTGGATCGCCCATATCCGTCCCGCTGTCCCTCTTCTGCGGTGCCTTTTCCGCCTTCCTCAGCTTCCTGACGCAGGCGTACTCTGCAGTCTCTGGAGGTTGAGGGGGTGTCATGACCGGGGCCTCAGCTTCAGGCAGTCCTTCTTCCACGTCCCCGTCTGGATCTGGAGGTGCTGGGGTGTTGGCAGGCACCGCTGGAGGGGCTGGAGTGTCCGTCTGCCCGGCCCTGCCTACCATGGCGTACAGGGTATCGTCAGTACGTGTAGTGGAGGAGCGTTGGCCCACTTCAGAGTAAGTGTGCTCGCCGTCCTCTCCAGTCCCAGAGGGGATCTGGGGAAGCTGCCTGCCTTGAGAACGAAGGTCAGAGTTAGACCGGCAGCTGGGCAGCAGCAGAAGGTCCATGCTGGCTGGACGTTTCTTTTTAAATTCCACTGCGAGGCGCAAACAGCCCGCTGCCTCAACAGCCAACACCCTCCATAAAACAGAATTCACAGCCTCCTGGATACTTTTGAGGTAAATGATGGTTCCAACATTTGTGAACATGAATGAATCTCTCACTGCAAAGAGTAAAGAACGTCTGAGACTGACAGGAAGCTGAGAACTGACATTGATGCTTAAGAATTTGCATCCAAATTGGCTTCAGAGTACTACAGTGGAAGCAAGTGTGAAGCAGAGCATATGTTTAGATCTCTTGAAAACCTCTTAGGCCACTGTCACTGCGCCCACAAATACAGATCCCTGGTGACTGCCAGGAACGGAGCTCCATGATTGGATTTGGCACTCTGAACTTGTGTTTTTAGATAGATTCACATTTACAGATGAAGACTGCACATAGAAGTGGGACATGGCAGACTTATAGACATGATGTGAATTCAGTTTTATGATTTTCATTATTTCGTCCTGCAATACATGGCTTACTTTTGAGTCATTTTAAGGCCAGATCAGATACTAAAGTGTGCAGGGAATGTGAAAGGTGTAGAGTGAAAACCTTCAGTCTCCAGCTCTGCCGACTTTCATGCTTTCAAGTGAAATGTCTGAATACTTGTACCCGATGCTTTTGAGAATAGTTTTCAACCTCTCCATCTCAGATTGCAAAAATCCTCTTGAACGACGGCATACTCAATCTTGGCATGCAACGAAAACAACACCAAGCTTTGCATCTCCTGAAAAGTTGACATTTGGGTGACACAGAGGTACAGTTAACAGCGCACAAGTCAGGGTTGGAATGTGAAACATGCACTCACTTTTGCCATTGCAGTTCATCTTGTTCATCTCAGTGTCTGATTTACTGATGGACCGCAGTTTGGACTGCTTGAGTATACCCTGCTAAGACAAACAAAGACATATACTGGACCGTTGAAGTGTATGCTAGGACTAAACTGGTATTTTGTAGCTTGTTATTGTTTCCTTACAAAAGCAATCTGTAAGGATGCTTACCATGTCCATGAGACGGTGTTTTCCACTTTCACCAGGAACATTGTGTGCCTTCCCCTTCCTATGGAAAACACAAAAAACAGGAAAGGTCAAGGCTAGCTGTATCTGTTTACCCAAGTACTTAGTAGCACTAGGAAGTAAAAACGACTCACAAGCAGTAGTACTTACAGTATGAAACTGGGGCTGAGTATTAACTAAAATGATGAATAGGGGCATATATTGACCCACTTAATTTGTTTAGATCGTTGACATAAATGCATTGGAGGGAAAATCTCTCACATCATCCATTGGATTCTGCATAGCAAAAATGGAGCCTAAAAGGGGACGGACACATTGAGTTTGCTCCGCCAAACCCATAACATGTTGAAAATGGCCGAACAGGCAGAACAGAGTAAAGGAAAAGCTGTTTTGTCTCTCTAACCATGGCTCCACCCAACTGCCAATCAAAAATTATGACTGTGGTGATGTTTGCACCCTAATAAAACCAAAATGACTTTTTCCAGCTCATTATTTACCTTTTAAGTTGTAACAAATAAAAGACAAGGCAATTGCCTCAAAAAAGATTTTTATTTTATTTATTTTATGCTAAATTGAACATTTTAATAATAAAATAAATAAATAAATAAAAGTATATCTTTTTCTCTTTTGGGGGCTTGGGGTGAACATTTTTATCCTACTCCTTCCTGTCAGCCGCCTGCCCTTGACCCCTGTCTGCTCCTGCCTTTGATATGTCAATGCCAATTCTGACCCTTGCCTGCCTGACCACCGCCTTTCTGAGAAATCCCTCATCCTGTTTTTGCTAATAAACACTACAGATGGATTCAACTGCCTCTGACTCGTTACAACGACCCTCTCACCCTCCACGACTGGTACCTCACCCCAAGCTCGGGTCCAGAGGCCTGGAAGCTTGAGGGTCCTGCGCAGGATCTTAGCTGTTCCTAGCAGTTCATCTTTCTGGATTGAGATGTCTGAGGTCTTTCCAGGGATCTGCTGTAGCCACTCCTCTAGTTTGGGGGTTTCATTCATTCACTTTCCAATCCGCTTTATCCCTTTCGGGGTCACGGGGTTGCCGGAGCCCAACCCGGCTACTCATGGGCGAAGGCAGGGTACACCCCTGGACTGGTCGCCAGTCCGTCGCAGGGGCCACAATCACACACCCATGCACACTCACATTCACACCTAGGGACAATTTCAAGTAACCAATTAACCTATGAAGCATGTTTTTGGACGGTGGGAGGAAGCCGGAGTACCCGGAGAAAACCCACGCATGCACGGGGAGAACATGCAAACTCCACACAGAAAGGTCCCCCAGCCAGGACTTGAACCAGGAACCTTCTTGCTGTGAGGCAGGAGCGCTAACCACTGCGCCACCGTGCAGCCCAGTTTGGGGGTTAGTCCCTGGTATTTCTCCAGTGTCTCATGTTCCTTCTTGATGTTACCATCACTTGGTACTGGCACATCCACCAAACAGCTTTCCTCTGTTCTTTATCCACCACTACAATGTCTGGTTGGTTCGCCATTACTGTCCTGTCTGTCTGTATATGGAAGTCCCACAGGATGTAGGGTGAGGAGCTTTTGTGTCTTAACATCCGTGGTCTGTATCTCTTCCTTTGGTCATCTGATTATTCCTGCAGGATATCTGATGACTGGCAGTGCGTAACTGTTTTTTGCCCAGGTCTTGTTCTTGCTTTTGAGCTGGCTTCTCAGGACTTGCCTTACTCATAAGAGGTATTTGGTTGTTGCGGTTTTCCTTGTTGCCTGCTCCAGGTTGCTATTTGTCTGTGGAATTCCAAGGTACTTGTAACTGTCCTCAATGCCTACTATTGTTCCTTCTGGGAGTGAGACCCCTTCAGTGTGGACTACCTTGCCTCTCTTTGTCACCATCCGACTGCATCTCTCAAGCCCGAATGACATCCCAATGTCAGTACTGTAGGTCCTGGTGGTGTGGATCAGGTAGTCAATGTCATGCTCGCTCTGAGCTTATAGCTTGATGTCATCCATGTAGAGGAGGCGACTGATGGTTGCCCCATTCCTGAGTCGGTATCAATAGCCAGTTTTGTTGATTATTTGGATGAGGGGGTTCAAACCTATGCAGAACAACAGTGGGGACAGAGCGTCTCCTTGGTATATGCCACATTTGATGGACACTTGTGCAAGTGGCTTGCCATTGGTTTCAAGGGTGGTTTTCCACAGCTTCACTGAGTTTCCTATGAAGGCTCTTGGAGTCCTGTTGATGTTGTACAGCTCGTAGCATTCAGTGATCCAGGTGTGTGGCATTAGGCTTTCTTGAAATCAATCCAGGCTGTGCACAGGTTGGTATGTCGTGACCTGCAATATTGAGCGACTGTTTTGTCAACCAGAAGTTGTTTTTTGGCTCCTCTGGAATCCTCCTCATCTTCTGTGCGTTTTCTCATGAATTGATCCATGTGCAGACGTATTTTGATTGCAATGATGCCCGACATGAGCTTTCACGTTGTGGAGAGACAGGTTATTGGCTGGTAATTGGATGGGACTGTACCCTTTGAGTGATCCTTCTGGATCAGGACCGTTCGCCCTTTTGTTAGCCATTCAGGGTGAGTCCCATCTCTTTGCAGCTGGTTCATTTGTGCTGCCAGGCACTCAGTGAGTTTCTAAAGCCAGTATGAATGTATCATGCCAGGCCCCGGTGCTGTCCAGTTTTTCATACCTGAGGCTCTTTCTTGGATATCTGCTACTGTGATGGTCACTGGGTTCTGTTCAGGGAGGTTGCTGTGCTCTTTTCTCAGAGAGACCAACCACTGAGCATAGCTGTCATGTGCTGTCTCTTTCTTCCATATACTTTTCCAGCACTTTTCAGTTTCCAGCCCTGGTAGGTTTGCTCTGCTGGTTTGACCCTGCCACTGAGCGTACACTTTCGCAGGTTGAATTGCATACAGCCTTTTTATCCGTCTGGCTTCATTGTTTCTTGTGTACCTCTTTAGGCGGCTGCTCAAGGCCAGGAGCCTTTGTTTGGCAGTTTCCAGTGCTACAGATATCTGACTGTATCTCTTTGGCACTTGCTTTTTCATTGCACCTCTTTGGGCCTGTTGGCTTCATTGAGCCAGGGCCTTCAGCATGCATTGGAACGATTACAGCCAATGTGAAGCGGCTGGGATGAGGGTCAGCACTGTTAAGTCTGAGGCCATGGTTCTCAACCCGAGAAAGATGGCCTGCTCTGCCTCGGTGGGTGGAGTGCTCCCTCCCCAGGTGGAGAAGCTTAAATATCTTGGGGTCTTGTTCACAAGTAAGGGAAGATCAGATCATGAGATTGACAGATGGATTGGTGCGGCGTCCACACACTCGGCTGGGGTGTCAAGCTTAAAGGAACACATTTTTGGACAGGTAGCAAGCAGAGAATTCACTGCACATCAAAGGCGAAGCGGCTGACGTGAATTTAAAGTTTGGTGTGAACGCAGCTTTACGTGTTCAATGTGAAGCAGCTGATCTGCAGAGAAAGGGCAGCTTTGCACTGGTATGCATCACTTTAAAGTGGTTTTCACCCATATCCAACACATTAGAAATATAAAGTGTTGCATTTTGATGCAAAGCTGCTTTTCTCTGCAACAGAATAACCTCATTCACGTTTATCGTTTATGTTAAGGGTTGCAAACACTGGAGCTAAAGCTCTGATGTAAAAGGGTAATAGTTTTACAAATCTGAACATTTCAGTTACTACATTTTGAAAGGAATACAATTATTAAAGTTTTTAAGCTTATCTTGCACACTAAACTGTTTATTCACATTATAAAGTTTACACAAAACATACTACAATTCTTTCCCCCTCAAAATTAAGGGGCTTGAGTAAAATCTGGTACATTTGTAACTATTTACAACTTTGTTTGATTTAGCTTGCTTACACACTACCCTTTCACATCAGACCAGATGAATCATTTTTATGCTTTTTTATTTATTTATTTTTTTTGGGAGGGGGGCAACAAATAGAAAGCCCTACTGTTTTTGGCCATCTTTACTGGTAAAAACCTTTATCTATTCACAACTCACAACTCCAGGATGAAACCTATCAGTCCTCTTTTTTGAAATGCATGACACTAATGTCGCTTAGGTTTCTTTCACATGTGCCAAACTAAGGAACAAAGACTGAAATGTATTAAGCCACCTAAAAAAATCTAGCAGCACTGAAAGCCAATAAAACTCTTTTCTCATTCACTTTTTGCTAATGATCTTAAATATTACACTAGCAAGTTAGACAACCCAATGAAACATTCACTGGAATTAATTAAAGACCTACTCCAATGAAATTTGTGTTTTTGACGATTTTAACATGTTCTTGTAGCATTTTTCTCATGATGGAAGACATTCATAAAATATAGAAAGATTACCATGGCATTTCTAAGTATTTCTTAATTCAAATCATGATGTATCAGGAGGTGACAAAAACCCGGCATTTGAAAAATCTTAGGTTTGTGATGCAGGAACTGTGACGGGTGGACTAAAGTCTCCCAATTCAGATGCATCCACTTGCAAACAAATAGATCCAGTAATATATTTATTTTCCTTGTCTGAGCTGGCATCTGGCTCAAAACTGTACGACTGGATAGCTCAGATTTTGCCCCCCATTTTTTTGCTACGCTAATGATGACTTTGTCAGGTTGTCAGGGGCTGTAAGCTAGCAGGAAACAAAGGTATGATGGGAAACGGGGGCAGGCTTACTCCACTCCAACAGTCCTACCCACAACCCAGTTGACTGTTTCAACTTGGCCAAATAAGGCAGACTATCTGAGAAAAAAAAGTCTCAACTGGACCAAACAGCCCTGTGTGAATGCACTCTGAAAACTAAAGGCGTCACACAGAAGGAAATAACAATGTTAATGACTAAAGAAAATACATAAAAATCTTTGACAGAGATCCAGTGTGAGGTTTATTAAACATTAATCCAGTTGATGACCCACAAATGCTAAATGAAGGGGTAAACAAACAAACAAAACAAATTTTGTAATTTTCTTGAACCAAAAGAAAACTTTTCTCAATTATTGCTGTCTTCCATATTTTTTTTACATCTA
Organism: Adrianichthys oophorus; assembly: GCA_036245035.1. Taxonomy (NCBI): domain Eukaryota; kingdom Metazoa; phylum Chordata; class Actinopteri; order Beloniformes; family Adrianichthyidae; genus Adrianichthys; species Adrianichthys oophorus. Next base: position 19,230,214 of record BSAI01000015.1, read on the forward strand.
ATAAGCAAACACTTACACATCAAACAAGAAGTTTGTCAATTATTCATATTGTCTATAAAGTAACAGTGAAACTTGTGAAAAAAAATAACACAATAAAAGTTTTTGCGAATTGTCAAAAGAAGTGAACTAAACCATTTTCTGCAACACCTTTAAGAAAAATGTTAAGATTTATCTTGTTTTTAGCTTGATCAGCCATTGACTGTATAGAAAGAACTGGACTCAGTGATCCCTCCCTCTTTGTGTTTTAAATAAGAAGTACCTGCTGGCTTCAAGAAGCCAAAATCCCATAGATTTCTACTGAGAAATAAACAGCTATTGATCAGTCATTATGTTTGTCAGAATAACCATTCTTGCTCCTGAACTTTTTTAATAACATGTTCTTGCAAATCCTATTTTTTTCATGACCTTTTTTCTTTAAAGCAAGTTATTCAAGTTATAAACTGACCAATCAGATGCCTCAGTAAAAGCATGCTTCCACCTCGAGCGTTTGATTGACAGATTCTCCTGAGCTGCTTTCAGTGGAAAAAGTGTGGACCTCGTACAAGATCACTCCTGATTGGCCACAGCACTTGCTCTAAAAACATGACTCAGACTGACTCGGACCAATCACTGTTGTCTGGCTCCAACATAGCGGTGCCCCTATTGCGAAAAAATGGCGACTGAATTGGCATAATTTTGCTGGAGCCGGAAATACGACATTTTCTATGAGTGATGTCACACCCACTCTGTCCAGTTACATTATACAGTCAGTTAGATCTTTTTTTTTTTAAAAGAGTATATTTGGTACATGTGACACCTCAAATGAATTAGCATGAATAAAATTACAACTTCAAAGATTTATAGATCTTCAAGGACCTCTATTGATCAGGTTACCTCAGAGCCAAAAATGTCTACATTTGCTATTCATAAACCTCATAGTTAAATATTTTTCTGATGTTTATCTCACACAAAACGTTTTTATTATTATTTATTTCTATATTATGGTCCCTCAACATGACTTTGCTTTTTTTCCTCTTGCCATCAGTCCACTTGTAATTCTTCATTCTATCATTGAAACTGTTACAGTTTCTTTTTATATTGAGCGTGTTAACTTTAGACTTTTTTAGATAATTTTGCAAATGATCTTGGCTTTTTATTTGCAAAACACATGCAGCTGCTGCACCATTTTCAACCTGTGATGAGTTCAGCTACACGTGTAGGTGTGAAATGCAAAAAGCCGCACGGTGACATGTGTGCATGGTGTTGCTCTCACCTCTGGCAGCCCACGCAGAGCACCACAATGAGAATGGTAACAACGAAGGCTGAGGCAGCAGCGATAGCGCCCAGCAGCAGGACCTTGCCGTAGGGAGGAGCCGTGAAGTTCAGCCCGTCCTGCATGGAGGCCATGTGGGAGCTCTGACGCTCGCTCGCTCTCACGCACGCACACACACACTCACACCCTCACACTCATGCACGCAGGAAGGTGTCACGGTCTCACTGGGTTCTGCAAACACAGACAGTTGCTTCAGTTATATGTATTGACAACACTTTACAACACTTTCAGGTACAGTGGCCGCGAAAGGCAAATCACACCAACAAATGCAAAAAAACTGAAGATCCCAATGACAATTAAAAAAAACAAAACAAATAATAATAACAAAACAACATTACATTTTAGAAATCAAAACAAAATTCCCCCAAAAAACTAAAAGTGAAACCTTGCAGAAAACAAAATGTTTCTAGAAATCAAAATGAAATATTAAAAAAATACAATAAGAAACCATTTGGGTGTATCCAAAAAGACATTTTTTGTTCATTGGCATTGTTTTTGAAACTAAATTTTTTGTGTTTCAAAAATAACCTTTGGCTTTTTTTTGTAAATCCCTACAAAACCTAAATAATAAGATGTTTTGGATTTCTATGTTCCAAATGGAAATATGTTGTGAATTTTGTCATAAAAAAACAACAAAAAAATGTGGGACATTGCTGATTGGATGATGACATTTGAGATTTTTTTATGCGTCTTTAATTTCCGCATTCCGGTACTTATAACAGTTTTTAAATTAGATCAGAGCATATCTAGGATCACTTAATGCCAAATATGTTGAGTAATTTGTTGGTGTGATTAGCACTTCAGGGTCACCATAAGGCAGAAGAAACAACCTAAAGGGTTAAAGAAAGCAGAAGCTGTAAATTCCCATTCAACACAGGAGCAAGTGAAGGAGTGAAGGGACTACACATCCCTACGAAAAGATGATTCAGGTTGTTTAGGAATTATTCAGAAGTGTGTCACAGCAGTCGTCCAAAGCTCACTTTCCCAAAAGCGGAAATTTCCAGGTCTCTCTGGTTTCATCCTACAAAGTGGATAATATATTCACTCTCTCTAGTATTCTTGCGCAATAAAGCACAAACACATTGCAAATTCTGCTAAAAACCTCGTCTGCTTTGACATAAATGTTCTTTTGTACGCCTAAATGCAAACAAAGCCAACTCTGCACAAGAACAGGCAACACTCGATGAGTCAGAGCACAGATCAACATGTCAGCAGTCACAACAGACAGAAACATCTCGTCTTCATCTTGTTATGTTTTTTTCTTCTTCTTTTTCAACTCCTATGCTTGCCAGACTGTTTCTTATTTGGCAGTATGTCTCCAAAAAAACAATAAAAACACAGAGCTACACCAGAAGACCAAACAAACAAGCCTAATCTCTGTCAAATCATGCCATCTGTCAGCTGTGACAGTGTTTTTCATGTGTGTCGATGTGCGCTTGTCACTTGTCCTTCAGCATCAACAAGCCTGTGTTCTGCAGAACTGTTTTGTTCAAATTCTGGCTCCTTGTTTATTTAATCTGTTCCCAAATCCCAATATATAGCGAATCTTGATCTTTTCTTTCCGCATAGCTGCAATAAAACAGGTATACATTCATTTTTATTCTTAAAATGTACACAGATTTGCTCTTCTCTTTAAAAGCTTTGCACTCTTCAGAGCTGTTAACTTTCTGATGCCCTTTTGGTGAAAAAACATTAATCTGAAGCCACTTTTAGCTTTTATTTTAGCTCTTGCCTTATCCTAAAAATGACAAAAACATGATTGAAAGTTAATTTAAACAAAAACACATCAATAGCAGACTGTTTTGTGTAAAATATTCTATTACATCTCATTACTAAGCCATTTGCACATAGACAGTGTTGTTCCCATGTTACCTGTTAATATTTATCTGCTGTCACCTCAGAGGATAATGAATTAGTCTAAAGTCAAAGGACATTAACTATAGTTGACATGACCTATTTATGGGTCCAGTTGCTTTTTTGGGACATTGTCTTCATTGAACATGAAAAATTACCAATTCTTGTAGAATTTTTTTCTATAGATGAATGGATTGCATTTCTGAGTATTTCTTTATTTAAGTCCGGATGAATCGGGAGCAGATGAAAAAAATGCTGTTTGAAAAATCTTCCTTTTTGTGATTCAGCAAGCGAAATGGGCGGGGCAAAGTCTCCCAGCTCTGCTCATTACTGATGCATCCACTTGTAGACAAAAAGACCCACGTATGTCTCCATGTCCTTCATCTGAGCTGCCATCTGGCTCAAAACTGTACGGCTGAATAGCTTTAATATTGCTTGTCATTTTTGTTGCACTAATAATATTAACTTGGGGTTGTGAGAGGCTAAAAGATAGCGGGAGAGAGTGTAAACAAAGGAATGGTGGGATATCACCAGAGGCTTCCTTCCACGCCAACAGTTTTCCTCCCAACTCCAACTTCATCAAAATATCTGATGACCTGGTGTAATGCTGCAGAAAACAACAGCTTTTTGGGTTTTTTTATTGGGAAAGATTTTACAATAGATCATAAGATTATCGGAGTGGAAATTAAAAGACATTTTTCTCTGACAGTCAGAGAGAATGTTTAGTTTTTCTTTAGTAAAAGAAAAACAGTAAACCATTCAGTACAACTTCAATGTTTTTTTAATGTTTAAGGAAATAGAATACTTTTATTGAGATAGCAGACCACTGAAGGGCAATAGAGCACACTGCATTGTTTCAGCATTCGCCAGGGGGAATTCTTAAGTGTGTCTTCTGTGCTTCTTAGGAGTTCCACCATTAATTCCTGCATTTATTGGGATTTTAAATAATCATTCCCAAACCCTGAATTGACATTAAGTGACAAAAACATCACAGTAAGCCTAACAACTAATGTTTTTTTGATAATAAATCGGACTTTTTACCACAGAAGTAAAAGGGATTTGTATCCAAAAACAGCCTTTAGTGGTCAATTGAGGAACTGCAATTTTAATTCGGTAAAAGGAGTGAGACTAGCCTATAAACTGTCAGCCGATTCAAATAAAGCCAAAACAAAGTTGTGACCCTTTGCACACATTTGAACTTTTGTATTTTGTACAGAGCTGGCTGTGATTGTGTCTAAACACAGAAGACCTGGCTTCACTGTGGGCGGGGCGACATCCAAAACTGCTACAGAGAGACGCAACAACACCACAATGGACTGGATACCACATCCATGGGGTCTTTTTATTGGTAAAAAAAAGAAATTGACTCAGTAATTGAATCAAAAAGGAGAAGAGACCAAATTAGTAAAATATCAACACCTGAAATGTTGTAAATAGGAATTCTGACAGAAGAAACTAGTGGCTGAATATGCTTCGATATCTGCAGCTTGTTCTGATCTGCTGAGTTAGCTGTTAAGTAAATTATGCTTCAACAGTTGAAAAAGAGTAAAGGTTACCATAACAAAACGTTGTGGCTTCATATGAAATGTTTCCTTTTGTTCAAGGTTAAATACTTTCTGTAAACTTCTACATTTAAATCATGTTCATCAACAAAGTATTGTGGCTTTGATCACAGAAACAAATACAACTGTTTTTTTAGTTTGGTCCTTAAAAGTCTGAGGGTCAAGCTTGTTCCCACAGGTTTACAACGGCTTATTAAGTAATTTAGCCAATCACGATCAATAAATTGTAGTTCTCAGAAAGTGCTGGGGAATGGTGGAATTTTTCATGCATTATTGGTTCACAGGCTGGACTTATTAATCAGTATTAAACAGTAACAAGATTTTTTTAAATAAATTGTTTCAATAGCTTGAAATGAACATAAAATGTACAAATTCTGATTCATGAACTTGATATTTCTTTCCTCTCTATGTTACAATGATGTCACTGACTGATTTGACGTCTAATGACCATAGAAAAACTGACTTGACGCAGAGTTAAGGCCTTCCAAACAGCGGCTAGTGTCACAAAAACAATGTGCATTCATGAGTGAGCAGGATAACTCAGTCGAGCTCTGTTCAGCAGTCTCCCAGACATTTTGGTCATTTGCATTTCTCTCTGTAGACATCCAGCGTAGATGAACCCAACTGTTCTCAGCATGAAATCCAATTTGTGCCAAATTCCAAACACGAGCCTGTTAGTGATTCTTTGCACACTGAATTCACATTTGTCTTCTAAGTTCAGGACGTGGTACCCAGCAAGAGAACAACTGCTTTGTTTAAACGTTTAAATCCCTGTCGTTATTATTGGCATGATCTGCGAATAGCTCACATTTTCTGTGCACGGGTTTAATACAGTTCCCTCTCTGAAGACGCCTCAGAAAAGTGGCTGCAGCATATTTTAGCTAGCAGGGCTTTTAAAAACTGTTTCTACAGCAGTTTCCATCTGTGACCTGCTTTCAATGCTGCTGAAACATCTGAACAAAAGCACTTCCTGAGGGAGAAGTCTGGAATATCAGGTTGGATTTGAAGCACAATGTGAATCTCCCAGGTTACGATCATTTCATCCAAAGCTGCAGCATTGTCAGGATAACTGTATTTGTGCTGGTTTTGATGGCAGAGCTCAGCAGTGGCGACAGAAAGGGTAATGAGACAGAAGAAAAGGGGGGAAAGAGTAGGTGTGGAGAATAGGAAAGGAAAGAGGAGGAGGGAGGACATGCGTGGGAGTCTTGTGGCAGGTGTTTGAAGAAGATGATGAGAAGGGCTTGTCACATTTCCCAAAGAATTCCCACTTTCTCCTTTTTTCCCCCCCTCTTACATGTCCACACCTCCCGGGGCGTTTCTCCCTCCTCCTGTCCCCCTATGCCTCTGCTTTTCCTGCAGTGTTAAGCCAGAGTGACGCTTCAGCACTGCAATGTAATTTCTGGCCCTCGAGCAGCTTCGCCTGAGCCGACCAATCGGACTGGGCACTCGAAGCAAAAGGGAAGAAACGGCCTTCCACCACTTCCTCTCTGGCAAACAAAGCCTTTGCTCCCCCTATCACAAGAACCCTTTCTTCAGTGACATGCCTGCAGGTTCACCATTGCAGGTGTTTTACTGAAGACTTGGCTGGAAGTCGAGCTGGCTATCAAATGATTGAATCAATGCCATTTTACTTCAATTACATTTCAGTTCCGTTTGTTTTTCATAGTTTTTTACAGGTTAAACAAAGGTAGAATTTTAAAAAATCTGTTTTTGACTGAAAAACTAGAAAAAAAATCCATCTATAGATTTGACACTTTATTGTAGATGTTATATTTTCTGAATGATGATTGATTGAAACCCATTTTTATCGGTTTTATAAAACCCCTTGACACCTGAATATATTTCCAACTGTTAAAGAAATCAATTATGTTTTTGCTTTCAAGTAGCTGCTAAATAAAGGTAATTTTGGAGCTGAAGTGGTTTGATGCATATTTGCATCAATTAGTGGAGCTGGTTCGGTTGATATTCAGACAAACCGTGCATTTTGTGGTACAAGCGCCAAACATGACATGAATGTACCTCGGGATCCCCTTGTTCAGAAAAGTGCATTAGCCAAGAGAAAATCCAACATAGCAGCCATTTGTAAAGATGGCAGCCATAGACTCAATTGTTACAAGAATATTCAATGTGCATTTGGCCTAGTCTCAACAATATGGGCTGTTCATGTATGAAATACAGTCTTTTAAGATCCACTCCAATGAAAATTGTGTTTTTGGTGTTTTTAACATGTTTTTGTAGCATTTTTCTCATAATAAAGGATATAAAAGATTTGAAGAACTCCGTACTCCTCTACAATTTTGAAGCATCCACTTGCAGACAAATAGATCCATGTACATCTACATTTTCCTCATCTGAACAGACATCTTCATACCTCTGAGATTGCTCATCTTTTTTTTTTTTTGTGCTACACTAAGTTAGCTTGGGCTTGTAAGGTGCTAGGAGCTCGCAGGTGAGAGCGTAAACAAAGGCCTGATAAATTAGCAGAGCAAACCTTCATGCCAACAGTCCTGCCCACAACCCAGATGGGCATTTCTGCTCTGCAGAAAATATGTCTTAAAAAACGACACAAGCTTTTTGATTTTTGGCAAAAAAAAACTGCATAATCATGATTAAAAGACCACTGGGAACGAAGTTACAATGGAAAAAAATATATAGTTGGAATGGGACTTTAAACTTGAGTGGTACCCACAGAATAATATCATTTGTGTATCATATATATTTTAAAATCTTGGATTTTCTCATGGCTAACAGGCTTTTCTGAAAGGGGTTTTCTGAAAGGGGTGCAAAATGCACAACTATTTTAATAACCGGTTCCACTAAATCCCATCTTCAGGTGCTCTTTCTTGGCTTACAAGTCAGAACAACGTGATTTCCAAAAGCAACTAAACAGAAATTTGATTTTGAATTTAGATTGTTTTTTTTAGAAGTCTTTAAATCGTATCTTTATATCTTAATAATACAATTTGTGTGTAACAGGGAGACCAATGTACCAAACAACCTCTATATGCACAGAAACAGAGGAAAATATCTACCAAATCAACAGATATGTTCAACCAACATGCAAGTGTGCAACTGCACATCCATAACTGTCATTTAATCCTTTCAAAGCAAAAGCCTGAAGCTCACCCAGCTGGACAAACTTGCTGTTTGACATCATCTCATCTCATTTTTTGCCACCAAACTGAACAAAAACCTTGTTTTGTTCACAGAAGCTGCTAAATTTACATCATTTGTTGACTTGAACATACTTTCATCATATAATGACCTTAAGAAGAAGTCATGTTCTAAAACATTTGAACATTTGAACATTTTAACATGCTTTTAAGGACCATTCATGATTGATTCTCACAGTAGTGTTTCTAAAAAAAACAAAAAAGTGGTTTTGAGGAACACCATGAACTCAGCAAGTACCACGAAGCATTTCATTTTCTTGGAACATGTGCTGCATTTACATATTTTTTTTCATTATTAATAACACTGGAGCTTCTTTCAGACGGGCCCAAGCAGCCGGTCCATCCATGGTGGACTCTCCAACAATCTGCTTAGGTTCGGAGAGAACCACCTGGGACTTGATGTGGAGCAAAATCCTCACCCTCTGTGACACAAATAACAGCAACGTGTGAGTCGGGGTGGGGAGGGAGGGAAAGAGGCCGCTATTGTGTGGGAATGTGAATTAGGTCAAATGTTTGCTTGCAACAACGATTAAGCACAGCCCCGTGAGGAAGACAGCAGCGTGGAAGAGGCTCCGTATTTGTCTGTGGTGGGCTGACTCATCCATGTGACATCCATCCAAAAAAATTTAAAAAAAAGGAAATCAGAGCAAAGGGAAGGGGGTGAGCAGAGATGCCGAAATCAGCATCCAGTGTTTTGATGAAGGGTTGGTGCGTCTGGCGTGGATTTGTGTGGCTCGTGATGGCACCCACTCAGCAGGGATCAATCACACATGGGCTGACGGTTCGGCTGCTGCTGGCTGCCTCTGGGCTCTGACACCTCCAAGTGCTGTAATGCATCTGACAACAGGTTAAACCGCCACTCGGGGGATGAGGCGGACTATCAGACCGGGCAGGGATTTAAAGGTTGAGTAAGGGTTAAAGTATGCAAAAAATAATGAAAGAAGCTGTAGAGGCCCTGACAGACATTAGGACTAACATGCAGGATGATGCTTTTATCGGGGTTTTGTCTGCAGCAGCCGGAGATGTCTCCTCGCGTTCATCTCCCATCATCAAAGCGTTTCCGAATCAAAGTGGTAATGTGGAAGGATGCTGCGTCCCCGAGGTCAGCTGGCAACTTATTACGCGCGACAACCCCCTCCCCTCCCCTCCCTCCATTCTCCACCCGCCCAACCAATAACACTCCGTATTTATGAGCAAATGAGGAGGGAGAGGAGGAAGATGGTTGTTGGTGGGGACTGCACCTTTTAAAAGGAAGGGTCCGACGTTGAGGGTCTTTTCTGGCTTGGGTTTGACGCTTCCTGCGCATTTCTGCCCGCAAATCAGAGGAAGGTTCTCAGATGGTTTCTATTATTTGGAGCGGAAATTCAAACATACGTGTGTGTGTGTGCACCCAGAGAGAAGATTGGAGGGGGGGGGGGGGGGGGGGGGCAGCGATGCAGGGAGGCGGGTGCCCATGTGTGTGTATTATAATGAGAATATGAAGCAGAAAAGCACTGAGAAAACATCTTTTATCCTAGTGTGGATGAAAGATGCGTCTATTGAGGGCACATATGGATGACCCCCCCCCCCCCCCCCCCCCCCCCCCCTCCATCCCTCTCACGCCTGTCACACAGGCATTGCGCTAGAGCATCCCTGTACTCACTCAGCTCACAGATATGAGGCGCAGCATCCGCTTCTGTCCGTGTTCTCTTCCCTGCGGACCCGGCGCTCCGCGCAAACATAATCAACCGAAGGCGAAAAACTTGTCTCTCGTGGGCTTCACCAAACAGGGATGCTGCATATTGCATGTGGTGCTCTCTAAACGCCAGCTGACCGCGCGCCCCCCAGCCAGGAGGAGGGGGAGACTGCGTCCTTTTACGCAGTCCGTCTGCTTCGCCGCTGCCGCCGTGCTTTCTCCAGTGGTGCCTCCGAGTGCCAGGTTTCTCCTCCACGGTCCCTCAAGCCCCCTCCATCTCTCCTTGCATCCCCTCGGCTCAGCGACTGCGCTTCCATGTGACACAGGCAGAGGTGGAACCCCCCAAATGGGAACCCGCCTTTTTGATTATGGCGCCATGGCTCGGTGGCACGTGGAAGTGCACGCTGGTGAACTGACCAAGTTCTACTATTTGACGGACACATTCAGACAAATGGAGCCCAAAATATGCAAGGTAACATGTGAAGATAACAACAAAAAACAAAAAAAAGCATTTTATCTGGATACAAATATTGCAGACTAGGTATACATGATTATATTTAAACAGAAATTCAATTTTCTGTTTTTTTTTTTTTATTGTTTGATTTGTTAGTTTTAACGTCACATACCTCTAGAATATTAACCTCTACCACTACCGCCACCTGCTGGACTTTTCAGAGCACTAAAATAACGCCCACCTATCAGGCTGCAGAGGACTGTGTTGCTGTATGAGGGCCAATCCATGCCACAGTCAGAATACCACCAACTGGAAGAGTACCCCAATTTATAATACATACACAAATAAAGGAACAATAATATTAATTAATAATAATAAAAGCTGAAATACTTCAAAATAAACTAATGGATACAAATGTTGGTTTCAGCCATGATGTGAGATAGATACGTTCAGATGTTTAAACCAAGCTAAATAAATAATGGAAAAGGATCATATTCAATCCATAAATGAGCAACTCTTCTAACTCATCATGTATGAGTTTACTGTCCCTCAGATCTAATTCTAACCCCAAATACATGACCTTTCTGATGTCCTCCTTCCCTCCATAGTTTGGTTGCTTCTCTGTTCACCAGCTCACCCAATCTTTTTCTCCATTGTGTTTTGCTGCCCAGCCCCAAACTACACTTGGCAAAGTTCACAGAAAACTCCTGTTCATTCACCAAAACTTTCTGTCACTGGAGGTCAAATGACTTTTAAAATAGACTTGACTTTTGACACAAAGCACAAAGCCCTCCACCACAATGCCTCCAGAGATTGCCCATCAAACTGAATCAAAGTCTTACTCCAATCATATTTTGATCTGTCGTAAAAGAGCTCCCAGTGGTCTTATAATTATGAATATGCTGTTTCCAGGCAAATTTAAAAAAAAAAACTGTGTTGTTCTCAATGGCAAATTTTGTGCAGCATAGCAGGAGTTTTTTGCCTTTAAGTTGTTTGCGGGATTGTTGGTCCGGAAGTAAGCCTCTGCTAATATCCCATCATCCTTTTGTTGACACTCTCTCACACTAGATTACTGCCCCTCAAAACCACAAGCTAACATTAGTGGAGCAGCAAACATCCTGAGCAACATCAAAGCCATCTAGTTGTACAGTTTTGATTCAGGTGTCAGCTCAAATGAGGAAAATGAAGACGTTAATGGATCTAATTAGCTGCATCAGAATGGAGTGGAGCAGGTAGACTTTGGCTCTCCCATTTCACTTGCTGGGTCACAAACCTGATCTTTTTCACACAGCATTTTTTTTCATCTGCTCCTGATTCATCCTGATTCAAATAAGAAAAAAAAACACGTTAAAAACATCAAAAAACACAGTTTTCTTTGGAGTAGTTCTTTAAAGGCCCCACACCCTGCTTTTCTTAAGCCTTTCAGAGTAAAGTACATCCATATATGACCATACATTACCTTTGGCACACTAAAGAACAAATTATTTATGGCATATGAGTTATTTTTGTGATCTCCTTTACTACCCAGAAATAAAACAACTCGAACTCATAGGCACCGCCTTTCGCTCTTTGTGTGTGGCATTCACTTCATGACATTCAAATTATTATTTATCTTGACTGAACTTATATTTTGTTTTTTGCATTTTGTCAGTGATTGTATTCCTGCAAAAGGATCATTTTAGTTCATTATCACATCTGTTGTCCCTGTGCCTCCTTTAGCTAGCATTGTTGATTTTAGATAGTGTTTAAATAATTAATAACTATTTACAAAACATAGTGTAAAACTCTATATTTTTTGTCCGAAGAGACTTTTCAATGTACGTTGTTGGGGATTTTCTCTAAAAGGCTGATGTTTTTACATAAATCAACTAAATTAACAGTCAGGATGCTACACAAAAGATGAAGAAAACTCTCCCCAAGTTCTGAGGACCGTTTTATGCTTTTGACTTGTGATTTTTCCTTTCTTTCTCTGAGGCATGCATAACCCCTCATACCCAGCCTCCCCTCCCCCTTGCTTTGTAGTCATCATGCATACAAAGTGTTTTCCTCCTGAGGTAAAGTGCAGAGTGCGTTTGCTCACACCTCTGGCCATGGATGCAAAGCTGCAGAGGTTCAGTCTTTGATTTTGAGGGAAGCTTTACATTTTAAAAACCTCAGCATCTGTCATACAAAAATAAAACCACAGAGGAGAGGAAGATGGGCTGCTGCTCTGGACGTTGCGTGCTGATCTTCCTGTGCTGTGTGCAGCTGGTAAGATGTTTATTTTGTATGCTGCCTCCATATGAAGTCTTCTTCTTATATACCAGACCACCCTCTGTAGCACCTGACCTGAAAAAAAGTTACGCCAGATGAATTAGCTGTTTATGATCATCATTTATTGAATTATACACTACAAGTTTTCATCTGTTTCATCAATTTCTGACCCTTTTAATCATTTACATCCATATTTACTTTGCACTGATTTAAAGATTTAGAAAAGTTTATTACAGGTACTTCAAATACTCCTTCATATTGCATAGAATTGTACTTACATTAAAAAAATACTTGTTCAAATATTTTAACAATAAAAATCTTTTTTACTCTGCTTGAGAGCACCATGTTCTTCTTAATAAACATTTTTATCACACTGCAAGTTTGTAGAGGGAGTAATTAACAAGCAATCAATAGAACTAAGACTGCAGTTTTTATGACACATGCCAAAAGGCTTTAATTAGAAGTGCTAATGAAAATGAGTGACCGCCACGACAATGGGGGGCTGCGCTGGCTTTGTCCTCCTTTCAGCCAATCCCTTTCATGACTAACCCCTAAGGACACAACGCCATCACCCAAGTACACTTTGTTTACACGACTCAGTTGCCTTGACAACATTTAAAAAAAGAAAAGAAGCATGCACACCTTCACATACGCAAAAAAAAGCAAAAAAACAGCACAGCTGACACTGACATATTTATCTGTGTGCTTCTGCTGGTGTTTCAGATATCTGCAGTGGAGCGGCAAGTCTTTGACTTCTTGGGCTTCCAGTGGGCTCCCATCATGATCAACTTCTTTCACATCATCGTGGTCATTCTGGGCTTATTTGGTGTGATCCAGTACAGATCACGCTACGTCATCATGGTAAAGACATTGACTCTCAATGTAAAACTCATATTTCACGTAATGCTAACATGACAACATGTACAGTAAGAGCTCAGCTGACATGAAATCCAATATGCAAAGTTTGAGTAAATGAATGATGACAAAGTCACTGGGCTGCAGCATGTTCAATTGTTTTAAAAACCGGAAGAAACACTTTTAAAATCCCACTCTGATCATCTCTTGATCTATCATAAAAGCGTTCCCAGAGGTCTTTTAATTTGGTTATAGATTTTTAGCCAAAATCAAATGAGCAATGTTGGAACTATCCAGCCGGACAGTTTTGAGTCAGATGCTAGCTCGGATGAGGATAATGAAGACATACATGGATCTATTTCTCTGCAAGTGGATGCATCAGAATGGAGTGGAGAAGGGAGCTTGTGGCTCTTTTTCAAACCTTTTTTTGTCTGCTCCCAATTCCCAACGATTTGACTAAAAAACTACTTAGAAATGCCATTTTAAGTTGAAAAAATGCCACAAGAACATTTAATAAACACTAAACTACAATGTTCGTCAGAGTGTATCTTTAATGAAAATAATTCCATCCAAAAATAAACTGATGTCTTTCATATTTCCTACATGAACTCTCAGGGATGTCTGAAGAATTGTCTTTGTTTTCGCAGTACCTGCTGTGGAGTTTGTTGTGGATTGGCTGGAATGTCTTTGTGAGCTGTCTCTACCTGGATTTGGGGGGTCTTTCAAAGGTAAGGCTTGTGATCTCATGAGAAACCGATAATTACAAGGTGCTGCTGCCACACCCCCTAAATATAGTGTTCAGTACTGTAAGTGATTCAAAGCTTCCCTCTGGACTTGCCAACAATTACAAACACAATAGGAAACCTTTAAAGTTAGTCTGTCTGCAGGCAGCAGGATGTTAAAGACAGTTATGTTTCCTGTTTGTATTGGGAAAACATGCACAAAGTTACGATAAAATCTTTTTTTTTTTAATTTGGAGTAGCTTCTTGATGAAAAATGCTAACAGTTTTCAAATGTATATCCACTGAACAGTAACAATTTGTAAAACATGTTTAGAATTTGAAATGAAATGTTTTAAAAAAGATTTCAGACTCTAAAGACAAGTTAAAACAATTTATAGTAGACATTTTAAAGTCTTTCCACTCTTTAAAAGCTCTTATTTTCACTAAAGTAGGTCTTCCATGTTATGCAGTCTTAATTCTGTAAGGCGTTTTTATGTTTGTTTGTTTTTATCTTCATGTGCTTAAACTGTTCAGAAACAGAAAATTCAGCAACAGGTCAAAGTTGATGGATTCAATGTGATCTAACTTTTTGATGTTATGTTTCTTTTAATCCTCAACTTTAAAGGAAAAATCTTTAGAAAGTTCAGTCAAATCTCTCTGCACGTCTTCACGGCCTCAGCCTGTTCTGAAACAACTGAAGGCTGAAGCATTGTTTTAAGAGAGTTTATATTTACTGTCTCCAACGTTTGCATCCTTTTATCTATTTACTGCAACAAATTTCCCTGCAAAAATACAGGAAAAGACTGACACCTGTGAATCCCAGTCTTTACCTGTCTTTAAAAACAGTCTTTAAAAACAGTACATGATTGTTAAAAAAAACTGCCAAATTCTAAAGAAATGTATTCACATTGTACACATTTTGCGCCCAATTTAAAAACAAAAAATGACATTTTTAATTCTGTTTTCATTATTGGAATTCATTCTTGTTTTTTTATATATATTCCATCATTTCTCCTGCTTTATTGTGCTTTTGCTAACACAAATTTAATGTATAGTTTAAATTGTTTTTTTCTCATAACGACATTTGGGTCAAATCAGTTCACTTAATAACACAGCAAAGATGCCATCCCACTATCAAAAATATGTGTGTCCTCTTCTTAAAGAAGGAAGAACTTTGCAGTGCAGACTGGGATTATAATCCTAACTTTATAATTCATTGTTTTTTATTTTTTTAAAAATTGCAGCAATGAAAAAGCATAATAGTTGCAGTAAAAATAATAGTTTTTGCTTTCAAGTAGATGCTACATTAACGTAATTTTGGAGTTGAAGTGGTGTGATTCATATTAGCATCAAAAGGCTTTAAGGGGTCAAAAGCTAGTTAAGTTAGCTGACTTTTATTTTCTTAACAAACTTTTACAATTATTTTTTTTCCACAAACTCTTTTGACTTTTTTTTTTTATCATGAAGCCAGGAGTTTCCTGAAAAGTTTCCTTTCAACGTTCCTTTCTGTGACATGTAGGACAGGGATGTTCTCTCCCTGGGACTGTCATCACATTACTCCTGGTGGAAAGACAATGGGCCCGGATGTCGGAGCGAGAACCTTCCCTCTGCCACCTGGCAGAACCAACAAAACCCAGAGCTGACCACAGTGCAGAGCTGCTGGCTGGAATATCAGTACATAGAAATACTGCACTGTGCTATGCAGCTCCTCATATCCGTGAGTTAATGCTTATTTCCTGAAGCACATGCAAATATTATTCTAATACCAAAACTTGTTTATATTTTAAATTGAATGTAGATTTAGTCATGTAACAGAAAGTGAACAATTACTTTTTTGTTTCATAATTTACACATAGGGCTGCACGGTGGCGCAGTGGTTAGCGCTCCTGCCTCACAGCAAGAAGGTACCCGGTTCAAGTCCTGGCTGGGGGACCTTTCTGTGTGGAGTTTGCATGTTCTCCCCGTGCATGCGTGGGTTTTCTCCGGGTACTCCGGCTTCCTCCCACCGTCCAAAAACATGCTTCATAGGTTAATTGGTTACTCTAAATTGTCCCTCGGTGTGGATGTGAGTGTGTGTGTGTGTGTGATTGTGACCCCTGCGACAGACTGGTGACCAGTCCAGGGATGTACCCTGCCTTCGCCCATGAGTAGCCGGGTTAGGCTCCGGCAACCCCGTGACCCCGAAAGGGATAAAGCGGATTGGAAAATGAATGAATGAATTTACACATAATAATCACAATTCTAAAATAAGACAAATCGTAGAAGCTCTTCAAGTCAATTGCTTTCTAATTATTGTTACTCATCACACACATTTTGCTTAATCTTGTCTTTTATTTGTGGGATGTTATCATAGTATGAACCCTTTCTAATGTTTAAATAAAATGTCATTAAATCTAATTTGTTACTAAATTAATGTTTCTTTTCTTTTTCTTTTTCTTTTTTTTTGGTAGCTCTTGGGAGTAATTTATGCCTTTTTCGTTGCCAGCTCATTTTCCAATGAGGAGGAGAGTTGTAAGTTTAATCTCAATCATTGAGATCCTCAAATCAATTGGATGAACATGTATTTACTTTCAATATGAATATTGATGGATTTTGTTTGTTTCATTGGGTAACTAATTGCCAGTCCAAATATGTTTTAGTTGCTATTTTTAAGTAAACACCAGAGCTTTGTGCTATCAAAAAATTTTTTTTTTATTCTGAGTTACACTAGAGTCCTGTGTCATGACTTACTGATGTATTCTTACTTTCTTGTTTTTTCCGTAGATTTTAAATAGCCACAAGTAGAAGATCTTGAGAAGCTGAGAGGGATTTGACTGGACGTTGTCCATTTGAAACATTCCTTTTGGATATCACCTTTGAGTCACCATCTCTAAATGTAAAAAAGATATTTCCTATATATGAAAATACCTCTTTTATTGCTAAAGTTCAAACCTGAATATGGATCTATATTAGCATGAATGACTGTTTATGAAGGACCCGTCAGCAGCAGCTTATTTGTTTTGTTTTGCAAAGTGTACTTACAATAGACATGACTCTTCTCAGAAAAAGTGCCATGCCGACAGCTTTGGAGTAACATTTTTTTGTGGAATAAACAGTGTTGGTCACAGACGCTGCTGGTCCAATTTGGTACCGTCCACTGATATTTACCTGAGTATTGCTGTGCATGATATTATTCTTGTTGTTATTGTTTATTTGCTGGATATTCACCTTGATTGTGTTCCAGTTTTCTTTGTGTTCAAGTTGTTATTATTATTATTATAACTGCATTTGAATTAGACATTAGATGTTCAAAATATTTGCTTTTTTGATTATTTTACTACAATTTTTGCTTTAGTATTTATGCGTGTATTTTTGTGTATGTATGGATATATCCTTGTATTAGTTTTCTCATCTTATATGTTAGCAAGTTTCTCCTTTGAGGGACAATTATCTTAATTTATCTTAATAATAAAATCTAAAATCTAATGTTCAAGTCTTTTTATTGTTTTCTTTACGTGAATACTGTGATAATAAACAAACAAACAAACAAACAAACAAATAAATAAACAAATAAATGGAAAAAGAAAACCCAACTGCTGCTTAGGGGTAGCCATGGAAACGCGGAATAAGTCACCAACGTCAGTTCCGCTCTGCAGGACCCGGATGAATCTGCCTTTGGGGGCAAGGAAGCAACGGGGCGACTGAAGCTGTTTGGGTTTTAATTCGGTGTTGAGGGGGTCGGAGCGGACTGAAGCCCAGCTGGATTAATGTGGACAGGACTCCGAGCAGTGCCAGCGGGGCCGCGCCGAACACGCCGAACAGAGGCAGCTGCTGAGAACTGTGGGTAATTTGTAGCAGAGCAGAACCTGCTAGCCTCTCCACACATAGCGGAGTTTGTAGCTCGCTCGGTGCACGTCTTGTCCGGTCCTGTCCGATACAACACCCGGTGGATGAATGATGTCTGCCGCTAGTATTGACCCTCAGGTAAGCAGTGACAGAGGTTCTCTGTGGGCAGAGTTTGACGTTAGCATGCAGGTGCGATAGCAAACAGCGATGCCAGCTAGTTAGCCAAAAGGGAAAATAGGTTAGCTAGAGTTAGAATCTGCCGAGGCCTGAACCACTGCTTTCTGTGGCAACCTGAACAGATGTGGGGTTTGTCTATCAAACAGTTGTGTATTCATCCCAGATTGGAACACATATTTCGTGTAATGTTGTGTTCACCCATGACCCAAACAAGCTGTCTTTGTTTTCTGTCTTTATTGGGACTATGAAGACTTCGAAAGGACAAGATGCAAGCAAAGGTGAGACTTTTCTGCCTCTCTCGTCTAGATGTCACACACAAACCTGCTTAGCATCCTTAGTTAAGGCCAGATGAAGTTACCTGACATGCACACCTGCCACTTGGAAAATAATCTAGCATTTTGCCACCTTTCGACCTTTTTGTTTCTTCTTTTAATTGTGAATGAAAGTTTGATTTATTCAGCCAGCTGAATAGATAAAAGAAACACATGCAACCGTTTATTTGAATATGTTTACACAATCTTCTTGTAGTTCTTCATTCATAGCTGGCTTAGGATTTACAGAGAAATTTAATACACCCTCCAATTGTTGCACCTTTACTTTTATGACCTCTTTGTATCTCCTAAAGGTGCTAAAACCAGTTTGGAGTCGTATCAAATTTACAACTTCGTTGTACCAGAGATCCACCAAGAGTCATTTTGGCATCCACATATCATTATTTAGTGCTTTATAAAAGCATGCAACAACAAAAAAAATCCTATTTCAAAACCCAAAATCCTGCTTTATTTGGCTTTTTCATGGATCAATGCATTTTTAGCATACTTTTTGCAGAATTTTATTCTTTTATGGACCCTTTTTCACATGTTTATTATTTTTTTATTTATTATAAATTATGCTGTTTCTATGAACGTTCTGGATTTGTGGCCTTTGTAATTTATAGCTTGAAGTAAGGATCCACTCCAATCATCTTTTGATCTACTGTAAATGCGTTCCCAGTGGTCTTTTAATTATGATCATGCTGTTCTCCGACATAGTTTCTGCATCGCGGCAGGGGCTCATTAGAAATTTGCTTCTGTGTTGTGGGTGGGACCGTTGGCACGGAGTTAGCCCACCTCCCTTCCCCTCCCCGTGATTGAGAGCTCTCTGTTTAAACTCTCCTGCCACCTTACAGTTCCTCACAATTTCAACCTAATGTAACCTGTGCAACAAAAGTGGACAGCAATATTATAACTATCCAGCCCTAGAGTTTTGAGCCAGATTCCAGCTCATACGAGAAAAAACAAAGATGTATATGGATCTAGACACCTACTAGTGGATGCATCAGAATGGAGATTGCGGCCCACCCATTGTATTTTCTACGTCACAAATAAACTTATTTTCTAGCAGCAGTGTTTTCGTTTGCTCCTGATTCACAATAATTGATTAAATGAATACGCAAACACAATTATAATCTTAATTTTATATATATATATATGTCCTCCATCATGAGAAAAATGCCACAAGAATATGTTAGAAAAACCAAAAACACAGTTTTCATTGAAGTGGGTCTTTAAGAAATATGATCTAATAAAACACATTTACTCATGACAACAGGCTACTTTAACAATGCAGATATCCTGAATTTATAACTGATTCTGTAAAGATCCTTTTTCTTTTTGTCTTTGCTGTTTGTCAATCTTGACCACCAAATGTTTGATTTCACCATTTGTAGTCCAAATAGGCTTTACACATTTTCTATTCCTGTGCAGCGCAGACATCACAGACTGTTGTGCTTTTTTGTGTTTTGGTATCATTTTCAATATGAGCCTTTTGTGTTTCTTTAAAAAGAAAAAAGGCAGTTTCTTGTTTTTGTGTGCTTCTCTTTTGAATAAAATTATTTATACTGTATATTCCTTAGAATAAATCTAACATATTTTAGAATGGAGTTTTTTTTTTTTTTTTACCAGACAGTCTTTATCCTTTTCTCTTTTTTTTGTTCTGAATACAAACCAGATGTTTAGTTTCCCTTAATAACTGGATTCTAAAATAGTTAGATCATGTATATGTTTTTGTGTTTTATCATATATTTTTTTAACTAAATGTTGCTTTGCTGCCGTGGTTAAAAGAAGAAATTCAAAGAGTCGTGTTAAGATGGAGCTTTGACAAGAGTTGCATATATTTTTCTTTTTTTCAGCTTTTCCGGTGTCAGTGCAGAACGGCTCGCTCCACCAGAAGGATGCAGTGCATGACAATGACTTTGAACCGTATCTGACCAGCCCGTCTAATCAGGTAAAAACATTCAAAACATCTTCAATTTGTTGTTGCCTTTCTTCTAAATAATCACTTAGACTTTCTAACTCAATAACTGATTTAATTGCATTTTTGTGTGTATGTGTTTGCAGAACAACAGCTATCAGTCCATGACAGACCCTTACCTGTCCAGCTACTATGCACCCTCTATTGGTTTTCCTTATCCACTCAATGATGCTCCCTGGTCTACGGGAGGTGATCCACCCATACCATACCTGACACCATATGCCCCGCTCAGTAATGGCGACCATCACTTCATGCCCGACACAGTATTCGGGCAGCCGGGCGGACTCAGCAGCAGCATCTACCCCCACAGGTTTAACTTTTTCCCAGAGAATCCGGCTTTCTCGGCTTGGGGCACCAGTGGCTCCCAGGGCCAGCAGACTCAGAGTTCAGCCTACGGGAGCAGCTACAGCTACCCACCGAGCTCTTTAGGAGGCACACTGGTTCCTGACGGACAGACAGGTTTCCATAGTGACACCCTAAGTAAAGCTCCAGGCATGAACAGCCTGGAGCAGGGCATGTTAGGCTTAAAAATAGGTGGGGATGTGACTGGAAGTGGCTCAGGTGTGAAGAGTGCAGGCTCGGTGATAGGTGGTGGTGGTGTAGCGGCAGCCGTTGCCACAGGCAACGGTGGCACACCAGTCGGAATGCCCCCTCAGAAACCGACATCATGGGCTGCCATTGCCAGCAAACCTGCCAAGATGCAGCAGCAGAAGACCAAGAACAAGCCTGGGACTCAGATAGTGGGAGGAGCCCTGCCTCCTCCCCCCATTAAACACAGCATAGACATTGATACGTGGGAGAATAAGGGGACTATCACCAAGATAGGGCCCCCTTTACCCCACCATCAGCAGCATCCGCAGCAGATTCACTCCCATGCTCCCAGTCTCATACCCCCCCTTCAGCAGTCCCTGCAGTCCGCTCAGTCCCTCGTGCAGCAGATGACCATGCAAGCTCCTCCACCTCCTCCGCAGTCCTATCAGAACTCTGTCCCAGCCATTCAGACCCGCTGGGTAGCACCACGCAATCGCAATATGTGCTACGGTGGGGGCAGCTTGGACAGCAGCGGCTCCTCCAACTGTGGAGGCTTGGGGAATGGGGGTGCAGGGGGCGGGCCCTTAGAGGTGGGATTGGAGTCTCACCCCGTGTTAGAGAAGCTTCGAGCGGCCCACAGCTACAACCCCAAGGACTTTGACTGGAACCTGAAAAATGGCCGCGTGTTCATCATCAAGAGCTACTCCGAGGACGACATCCACCGCTCCATCAAGTACTCCATCTGGTGCAGCACGGAGCATGGCAATAAGCGTTTAGACTCAGCCTTCAGAGCCATGAACTCCAAAGGTCCCGTCTACTTGTTGTTCAGCGTCAACGGCAGCGGGCACTTCTGCGGCGTGGCAGAGATGCGCTCGCCCGTGGACTACAGCACCAGCGCGGGGGTGTGGGCGCAGGACAAGTGGAAGGGCAAATTTGACGTGAACTGGTTATTTGTTAAGGATGTTCCCAACAGCCAACTGCGCCACATCCGCCTGGAGAACAACGATAACAAGCCAGTCACCAACTCGCGTGACACTCAAGAGGTTCCCCTGGAAAAGGCCAAGCAGGTGCTGAAGATCATCGCCCAGTACAAACACACCACCTCCATCTTTGATGACTTCTCCCACTATGAGAAGAAACAGGAGGAAGAGGAGGTGGTGAAAAAAGTATGTATTTCCTAAAATCCTGACATGAAAGAAAAAGTTTTTACTTTAGAACAACACAGCCATTCTGAAGCTCATCTGAAGATCACATTCATCTTTTTTTTATTTTTCAGACTATAAGTCATTTGTAGTGTAAGTCACAACACCAAAAAAAAAAAGAAAATCCATAAGAAAGAAGAAAAAATCATATACAAGTCACAATGGAGTATGAGTCGCACTTTTGGGAGAAATTGATTTAAAAAAAATACGGGAACACGAACTGACATTTTATTTTGAAAGGCAAATCATAATAACAGAATAGATAACAGTAATACTAAATATATTCACACTTCACTAATGTAGCATGTTGATTTTTATTTAGCTTCATGAAGCATAGGTGGAATCCATTATATTAGTGCAACATATGAACAATTATTCAGATAAACAAAGCATTGAGAACATGCTAAAAGTCAACTAAACTCTTTATTAGTGGTGTTGAATTATCCCGTTAATCGCTATTAGTTTACTTCAAACAAACTTGTGCGTTTTTTGTGTGTGTGTGCGTTAATCTAATTTTTAATCTATAGTTATCGTCACATATGACGCATGAATGTTTTAGTTTAACTCCGCTAAAAAAGCGTTTCACTTTGCTCTCAGTGCATGTCCTGTATACAATGCTTGCTGGGCAGTCGTCGTTGCTGTGACATCATCAGTATGTGACTTTGTAGTTCTTGACAGAACTAACCCTAACAATGTCACAACTCTTATCTATTATGTAAGGGATAAAGCCCGATGAGGTATTCGTTATCATACATTAAGGGGGTACGCAGAGCACTGATCATGTTGGACAGTAAACTATGGAATAAGGTACGTTAATATATGTAATGTAATATTAAAAATAATCCAGTTTTACTAAAACTTCACAGCCATTGTTTCCATTTTAGAATTTCTGGCATTTTCCAGAAATCTTGTGCCAGTAGTTTGACTATAATTCGACAGTAATTTATGCCGTAAAATGGGAAATATTTTACTTGGTTAGATTTAGATTTTTTTTTTTTCTCTTTTTTTAATGGAAAGAAACAGTTTCAGCCACAGAGCTAAGCATTTACATTTTGATTGCAGACATTACCCGACCTTTTACCTTTGAATCTGTCTTGGTGTTTGCTGATAAAAAATAATGAGAAAACAATCATTTATATCAATTTTTTACATCATGTAAGTCCCCCCTCAGAATCAAATTACCTACAGGACACATTAATGTCGCATTTGTGTTAATGTGCTTGACAACATTTTTACATTATTCTGAGTAAAACAGAATAATTCTGTCCCTTTTTTCCTTTTAAAATCCGTCACTCAGAAACTCTGCGATCCAAATTGTCCGCTTTTAGATTGTCACAGGCTGAGAAACAGGAGAACTTTTTCTATTCAGCTTTCAGGGCTTGAAGCAAAACCATTTACTGAACATTTATTCAACTATTTATGGGTTTTTTCTAAGAGAAGATTTGCAAATTCCAACGTTCACAGGGTTTCCATGTCAAATATTTATGGTTGGTTTTAAAGTTCAAAAGTTTGGATAATATTTCAGGGTTTGTGTTGGGCTTTGAAAAATAAAAATACAGTCAATGGAGAAAAGTATTGGATCAAAAAATCCTCATAGGTATAACACCTCTGAACAATCCAGCTGGAGTTTATTTCACATGTTGATGATGTTTGAGAAACCTTTCATAACATCACAAAAGGATGTATTTTTGTTGTTGTGTTTTACCAATAATATATGGAGACAAAGTATTATTTTGTCTTGTGGTTTGATTGGAGAGGTTTATTGCTAGTGAGAAATGAGAAAACACATTTAAAAGTGCCACAATGCAGGTTATTTATTTTTTTATTTCTATTGAAAGTTTTAAACTAAATAACATTGTAGCCCAAACACAATTCCCCTTTATTCTCAACTATGACATCATTTCAAGCTCTGTTTTTGATTTAATGGAGTTTATCATTCTCTCAAGTCTTCTTCATGTTCGTTTTAAAGTGTGTACATGTGTCCGTGACCTTATTTTCCATCTAATCTTTGTTCAAAAAGGTTTTCTTTGGTCACATTCAAAGTTTTGGAATACTTGTGTACACCGTTCTCCGAAGTTTCAATGAGCCAAATTTCACAGAAGGACAAAAGAAAGAAGTTCATGTCGAGTGTGTCAAGCTAGCTGCTGCTCAGCATGGAGCCACAAAGATTGCTAATCCTGTTACTCTCGGCAGCAGAAACTTCATGCAGCTTTCAACCAAAAATTTGGGAGTTTTCACTTTTGACTTCCACCTTTATAGTTGTTTGCTACATTTTTAGCAACATCATGGCCATGTATTCCAGTCAGAACAGCAAACATCCATCTATGTAGTCTAGTCTAGTTTTTTTCTCTAATCAGTCAGCACACATGGATGCAGATGAAGAATTTCAAAATACTATACATCTACAGTGGGGATCGAAAGCTTGGACACCCCAGGTAAAATGTTATATTATTGTAAATAAAGAACCCAAGGAAAGATTGAAAATCTCCTAAAGGCATCAGTTTACAGATAAGAAGTCATTTTAATATGTTAAAAAGTAGGCTTTATTTCCATCATTTACCCTTTCAAAATAACAGTGTGTGCAAAAGTTTGGGCACCCTGCAGAATTTATAGTATGCACCGCCCCCTTTGGAAAAACTGAGACCTGACAGTGTCATAGATTGTGAACAATCTTCATTTGCAAAGACAAGGTGATTTAAATCTCAAAGATCTGAAATAATCTGAGTCATCTGACCTGGCCTCAACAATCAACATCATGGGTTCTTCCAAGTAGTTATCCAGAACAATGAAACTGAAAATAGTTGATGCTCACAAAGCAGGAGAAGGCTATAAGAAGATAGCAAAGCATTTTCAGATGCCAATATTCTCTGTTTGGAGCATCATTAAGAAATAGTAGTCAACAGGAACAGTGGACGTTAAAGCAAGATCTAGAAGACCAAGAACAATGTCAGAGCAGTTCGCAAGGTTGTTAGAAAAGCAAATCAAAACCCACGTTTGACTGCACCATTCCCCCAGAAAGACCTGGCAGACTCTGGAGTTGTGCTACGCTGTTCTACTGTCAAGAGATACTTGTACAAATATAGTCTTCAAGAGTCATCAGAAGAAAACCTGTTCTACGTCCTCACCACAACATTCAACGTTTGAAGTTCACAAATGAACATATAAACAAGCCTGATGCATTTTGGAAACAAGTTCTGTGGATCGACCAGATTAAAATTGAACTTTTTGGCTGTAATGAGCCAAAATTAAGTGTGAGGAGAAGAAAATGTACAGAGTTTAATGAAAAGAACCTCTGTTCAACTGTTAAGCATGGGGGTGGATTGATCATGCTTTGAGCTTGTATTGCAGCCAGCGGCACAGGAAACATTTCACCAGTAGAAGGTTGGATGGATTCCACAAAACGTCAGGAAATTTTGGGAACTAATTTGATGCTGTCTGTGAAAAAGTTGAAGTTGAAGAGAAGATGGCTTTTATAAATGGATAATGATCCTAAACACACCTCCAAACCCACACTGTCAGAGGCAGAAACTGAAGGTTTTGCAGTGACCTTCCCAATCACCTGACCTCAACATCATTGAAAATCGATAGATAGACATGAAAAGAGCAGTGTGTAACAGACATTCCAGAATTCTCAAAAAAATGGAAGACTTTTGGAAAGAAGAATGGATGAAGAAACTTCAAACAAGAATTGAGAGACTCTTGGCTGTTTACAAAAGGCGTTTACAAGCTGTGATACTTGCCATGGGGGGGGCGGTACAAGATACTAACTGCCGGTTTCCCTAAACTTTTGCACATGCCATTATTTTTGTTTCTGTTATTTTTGAAAGGGTAAATAATGGAAATAAAGCATTTTTTTTACATTAAAATAATATCTCATCTGTTAACTGATGCCTTTTGAAGATTTTCAGTCTTGAAGTTCAATAATCCAGATTTACGTTAAACTTATATTAACCAGTGTAGCCAATTTTTTTTTTACAGAAATAACAGCTGCAAACAGTTCTTTCTTGTTTCTTTCTACAAAGAAATGAAATATTCTTCAGAAATGTCACCCCAAGTCTCCCACATAGGTCTTCATTAATATTTGGCAGTGGTAGTTTACTTTGCTTTCACTCTTCCGTTCAGTTTCTCCCAAACAGCTCAATTAACAAGCCTGGAGGCAGTGCTGGCTGTTTTGAGTTTTCAAGTTGAACATCTTGTTGAACATCTTGTTCTTCTGTCCTCATGTAGTTCTGGCAGAGTTTAGATTTACGTTTAGGGTCATTGTCTTGTTGTAAGATGAACCCATGAGGTGCGTACCAGAAGGAGTTTTGTTTGTCATGTTTGTGTTTGTTCAGGGTACCTCTCTGTTGCAGCAAAATATCATCACACCATCATACTACCTTCTCTGTGTTTGACAGTTGATGTCCCAAACTGGAGCCATCTTTTTATCTTTACTTGGATCAAAGTTCTGCTGACATTCAAAGAGCATTGCTGAAATCATAAACATGAATGAGAAGAACACTAACAATGAACATCAGGGTTTCTCCAATCCAGCATTTTCAAATATTTTTTTCTGCCAATAATATAAAAGTATTTCTTTCTCATTTTTTCAGTAGCACTTAAGCAGAATGTTAGTGATTTTTACTGTAAATATATTACTTTTTATTGTTTCTCCAACATTTTCTGACATATTTGTTTTCCAATCAGAGCTATGAGCCCGCTCCATTACAGAGTCGACCCAGAATTGATCAGGTAAAGCCATTTATTCTTTCAGCTTGTCTGTGGTTAAAAACAAAAAGAAAACCAAACATGAAATTTTGTCAATACGATTATCAATTTCCTATTTCTCAGTCTCTAGATTATTTCTGCTCCTTTGTATTTTTTTTTTTTTTTTGGTTGTCAGTATTTTTTTATTTATTAATTCATTTATTAGTATTGTTATTTATGAATTTGACCATATTTGCTAAAAGTCAGTGTTTTGAAGTATTGGTATTTGCTGAACTGTCTAATCTTGATTTTCCTCTTGTCTATTTCAGGATCGTCAAAAGTAAACTGTTGCAGAGAAACCCTGAACTATATGTTATTGTCTTTGGATGGACATACCAATATTTAGATAAAAACTGAAAACACACAGACATTTAAAAAAAAATAAATATCTGATATTATTTTCTATTTAAGTTAAATTACTTTATTTTTCCCCATGTGAAACTGTTAAGTCACATCCAGGTGTCCCAGACTTTAACATACGTGCAGGGATGAAGCTAGTTCTACCTGTTGAATAGCTTCAGTGACATCATTTTATTTTCTTTTTCCCTCTTCAGTTTTTAAACCTTGTGTTACCTGCTGCCCTAAATTCTCAGTTCTGTATAAATATCTGCACGCTCATGATCATGCTGCTGATATTAGGTGACTGATCACTCTGTGGTTCGTGTGTTGAAAGAATGTCAAGTGCTTGTAATGGTTCATTGTAATGAGTGAACAACACTGTACTGAGAAATGTCTGCTACATGTGTGTTGGCAAGTGTTTTCATGTCATTTCTGTTAAAAAAAAAAAAAAAAAAGAAAGAAAATTCAAAATTTTTTTCTTGTTTAGGGGAATTTTATTTTGAAGGGCTCAAAGTTTATGTGTGCACAGACATTTCTGTGCAAGTTGTGGCATTAGGGTCTTTAAATGTTAAAAAGTATTTAGAAAACTTGGCTAATCAGTTTAACAACAACAAGCAACACGTTGATTTTTTTTTTTTTTTTTTTGGGAAAACTTTAAAATTTGCAGCAGTGGTGTAAAAGAAATTTCTTTTTTTGGCAGTACTGTACCTCACAAGTTTCTGTAAGAGATTCAGGGAATTGTGTCCATAAATCAAAACACACTCTAAAGTGGTTCCTTTCTTATTTATAGGAGAAAAAATATAAATGTGCTGTATGATTTAAGGTTTTATTTTGAAATTTCCTGTTTTCTGCTAAGTCTAAAGACTATGTAGCATGTGCTGCTTAAAAAAATGAAGCCAGGCTTGCCACATATTTTCTTTTCTTGCCTTTTTTTGCTTTTATTCTATTATTATAATCTTGGTGAATTCATAGTTTTCATTGCTATAACAAGTCCACTTCATCGTAAAATTGTAAGCTTTAATGTAACCACATTTCTAACTGAGATTGCCTCAAAATGTTAAACTGTAGCATAATACTAAACTGATTGTCAAGCATATGAAAACCCAGAGAATAGACTACATGGTAAACTGTATGTTTGTGACTTTTTTTTTAACTGCTTGCTGTATTGTGTGTGTATACTGGAGTGACAGAAGAGGGAGTGCGACTGTGGCGCAATCAGAGTTGTACTATGGTTATTGGAGTTTATAAAATTTATGCAAAAAAAAAGAAAAAAAATAAGAAAAAAAAGTTTTAAGTCACCCTTAATTAAATATCTATTGTATCAGAGGTCACTATCACATTCTTAGATTTGATCATGTCCATTATTAAAGATATACTCATCTGTTTCCTGTCTCTCACTTATTCTGAAAAGGTATTCTTCTGGGTTTAGTTTTTAAAACCAAGTTCTGATCAGCTGTGCATTAGCAGAAATTAACAGACAATGCAGAAGCCTGAACTGTGTCCGAAGCGAAGTCCCAATAATTTCTGATGATGCACACTTCGAAGGGCATTATCTCACTTATACCATTCTTACTTATGAAATGAATATGTATTTAAAAATTAAAGTACCATAATCTTATTTTTTTAGGTTTAAATTGCGTTTTTACAAAAAGCATACTATTTGATTTGTGATGCGATGTTTTTACGTTCTGAAAGTCCAGTGGATCTTCTTCCAGAACACAGGCTTTGAATTCGATGTTTTCAGGTGAATCCATTCAATGCTTTACTAGTGAACTGGATGAATCTGAAGATGGAGATCTGCGTCTTGCTGCTGATTCAATTGAGAAGGTGACCACACATTATTTCACTTCAACTATAGTTTTTGTCTCTACTGCCTTTTGCATTCCACATTCTATTTCAAATGAAAATGAGTTTTAGAGAATTTAAAAGAGACTGGTCACTATGGGATTAATTTCAAGCCATGTAATACCTGGCTGTGCCTCTTCATTAAATTGATGAAACCCTACCATTCCGGAAAACTGGAACGTCAGCTTTTTATGCAGTTAGCCAGAGGGAGAGATGATTCCCTTCAGTGCTTATTCAACTGAAGTCAAAGGTTTAAGCAGGAAACAAAAAATACTCTATAGACAAATAAACTGGAAACATCATTTTTTTATTTTAGTTTATTTATATATATATATATATTTGTTTTTAAATATTTATATATATTTAGATTTATTTTGCATGGTCTTTCTTTGGGCTCTTTTTAAATCTTTTCTGTTTTTATTTGACATTTTTTTTATTGATTACAATGTATTTGTTTGTTCAAATATGTAAGTTCAAAGTGTAGATATTGAATCAATTAGCTTATGAGTTTGTCATAAGGCACAAGCTGATCTGGAATTTAAAAAGATTATTTCCCAAAAAAGATTTACAGTTTGTCATAAATAACTAAAATTCACAGTATGAACTAGTGCAACGGTTCATCTTAATGTTTATTCACAGCATAATCAATGCTTAGTGATACAATTCAAAGTCAATACTGAGTAATTTTATCAACTTGAAAAGATGTCTGTCCTTCAGCTTGAAAAATGAAATTACTGTCCAAAGCTCCATCAAAAAGTTTTAAATTTGATGGACAAACTATAACTTGAATCATTCTATAACACTTCAGAGTAACCCCATTAATGTCCTTCTATCTGCCCCTTTTTTCACTTTATCATCTTGGAGATTTGGAGTGTAGAGATTTTGGCTCTTACAATCATTTTAAAACCATTTCATTGTGAGAAAATGAAGCTTGCAAAATAAAATAAAAAACACGTGGTAATAAAATGTAAAAGGATATGAAAGCATTTTATTTTGCATGCTATTCAAAATCTAATATGCACAACGATGACAAAGTTAGAGAGCAGAGGACATCTCATTGATGCTTGAAAAAATCAGAATTAAAAGCAGGTGAGAATTTTGAATTCTTGGAATAAAAAATAAAAAGTCCCGTTAAAGCACAATAGGAAAATCAATTTCAGCTCAAATATCTAATTTTAAATCAAATCAGCTTATATTTAACAGGCACTATCCCGCCTGCGGTTTAAATGAGTGTCAGTTTAAGGATGTGTGTTGGTGTGAGCGCGCGCTTGAGTCCGCACAGGTGAGTGCGGCTGCAGATTCCTCTCTTGGCATTCACCGCGTGCCTTAATAGTGCGCTTGATCAATTAAAGTCCGCTGTGAACACGAGGAGTGGAAATCCAGTCTGTCGTTGTGGAAGTGGGACGTATCTGTACATTAGGAGTGTTCTTCTGAACCAGGCCTGTCAGAGCGGGAATCTGCCGCTCAGAAACAGCCAGAACCTCACCGTCCTCCTCTCGTTGCCTTCTAAAGAAAATCAATTCCAGTTTACTCCTTTGGAGAAGGAAGAAA
This sequence comes from Adrianichthys oophorus, assembly GCA_036245035.1. Classification (NCBI taxonomy): domain Eukaryota; kingdom Metazoa; phylum Chordata; class Actinopteri; order Beloniformes; family Adrianichthyidae; genus Adrianichthys; species Adrianichthys oophorus. The sequence continues at coordinate 19,260,582 of BSAI01000015.1, forward strand.
ACCGGCCAACACCCCGCTGATTTTCCTTTTTATGGAAACGGACGGGCCTGTAGGCTGATCAGTCAAAATCCTGCTTCAGTCCTGCCTCACCTCCAGCTTTAACAAGAGCGGACATCCGTCACTGTCCAAAGACCAATCCCCCAACAGCTGACGGCGGTCCGGTTCCGGTCCGCTCCTCTTGCGTCCATCTCAGCTCAGATAGGGACATATCCAGGTCTCTCCATCAACTGACGCTTCTCCTTCACCGCAGACTGCCACCGGGAGAACACAACAAACCGGAAACGTTTCCGCCTCCTGAGGAAGGAAGGGCCGGCGGGGCGCTGACCATGGTGCTGAAACACGGAGCGCGACTCTCTCCAGCACACGACTCCTCTGCAGGCTCTCGTTTAGGCTGCTTCCGGTGAATTGTGTCGCGTCATTCCAAATAAACAAATAAAATATGCCTATAGTTACTCTAGGGAAGATGATTCACTTCAGTTAAAAGGAGTTATAAACACAAGTTTCCCCCACTTTAGAAGAAAACGTTCCCAGTTTGTTCTGCTTTCTTACAAACACTTTCATCAAATAACACTTTCAGTGTGTCATTGGTTCTAAATTATTATTTAAAAAATAGTTTAAGTTTGATGTTTTATGTGAAAGATCAAAAGAAAGCAGTACACCTTAATGCGCACGCTCCAGGGGGAACATTTTGCTTTGTAGTTTTAAGTTATTTTCTATTAGCCATAAAATTTAAATTACTTTAAAGTTTTATCAAACACAAATATGTGAAATAATATGTTTAGAATGATGAAATAATTCATTTAACTCATTGCATTATTTTGTGTTTATTTCAGATTATAGACAAAATCCATGCAGTGCAAAAACATAAAAAATGAAACTTTAAAAAAATATAATCATCTATATCATAAAACTCTTTGAAACAGTTGAAGCAAATAATCACATGTCATTTATCGACTTCTAAACTGTATAAAAAAATATTTAAATTATTCTAGTCCTGTGACAGACTGGCGACCTGTTCAGGGTGTACCCTGCTTATCCGATAGTTTCCGGCGGCCCTGTGACCCCCAAAAGCAACAAAACGGGTTTAGAGAATGGACAGATGGATGTTCTTACTAAAATGACTTAATACATTTTGATGAATTAATGTAAACCAAAAAGCAAATGGGAAACAAAAAAAAGTTCACATGAAAGAGACAAAAAAAAAAAGAAGCAGAAATGTGGCATTGGTTTTCAATGACAACACATAACCCTTTCTTCCCTGATCATTAATGTGACACTGCAGTTCATACAGAAGAGCCCCTTCTATTGCACTTAAGCATTTGCAAGTTTACTACTTGATTCTGATTTACTTTGAGTTTTTCTCTTTGCATTGTAATCTCTAATAGTGCATGTTGATGTTGACCTTCATTAGAACAAAATGATAATGCTTAAGCATATTTTCCAGAAACATTTTGGTTTTCCTTTCAAAAATGGTGATGACAGTTTGACAAGAGCAATAAATGTGCATACTGTCCATTATAATATCTACATATTCACTGTTCCAGAATAGTTTCATGACTTTTTTTTAACTACTCTCCTTTTCCAAGACAATCAAAAATAAATTAGGAAAAATAAGTCTTTAGAAGTCTTAGATTTGATACTGAATTGTCGAAGGTTGAGCAGCAATAGACACAGGATGTGTCAAACCACAACAAGCCGGCCGTGAGCCGTTTGATCAAGGCGCTGAGCATCTCCAAAGATGAGGAAAATCCCAAGACCAGTGGCATTTACTAAAATGATGAGGGAGAACACTGTGGCCCACGACAGGGTGATCTCTATCAGATATCCTGAAAAGGACACCAACAGCAGACCTGAGAAGCACATGAGGTGAGCCGTTAGAGTTGGTATTTCACACTTCACTGAAGTTCAGAACAGGTTTAGGTTACTTACCCATAAAGGCCCCCATCATATTCATGAAACCTGTTAGAGAAAAACAGGATATTGATAAATACACACACAACAAAAAACAATTTGAGGGAGAAAAAGAAGCTTAGATGTACCATAAAGAGCTCCAGCACACGATGGTGTGAGGTCCTGTACATTCACAGAAACACCACTGAAACACAAGACCAACAAGCAAATTTCCGATCATTCAATTTCTGTCTTAATTTGTCCTCATTTCATGACAGAATGTATGAGTGCAATAGATATTCTTGTATGGTTTGTTGATTTTAATCCAGTTTAATTTTACAACCAGATGAGCTACAATTGCAGAAACAGAAAAGGTGAGCTGTGGATCATTTTGCGTGTGAGAGTATTTTCTTGCATTCAAACAAGTTCCAAATTGTTATAAGAAATTTCACTAAATCTGCTACTTTATTAAAAAAATCAGTTTTCATTGCAACAGTAGATAGGGTCTGATAGAACATGTATGGCTTAAAAAAAAAAAAAAAAAACTACAAATTCCAAAAAGTTAGATTTATTATGTTTTTTGCTTAAAAACCGGACAATGTATAGATTTATGGGATGGGTGTTACCATGGAGACAGAAACTTAAACAATACAGTTGCACATTAAGATGTCAGAGATGTTAAACATGTCATAATTCTTGAACCAGTACATACTATGTACTACTACACAATACTTAAGTTTCATTTGTTGCTTTTGCTGATTTTCCTACTAGGAAAATTTAGGGGAATTTTTTTATGCACAAACCACAAGTTCAAGAATATTTGCAAAGATATCCATTTTAACTAATCAATCTTACCCACTACTGAAGGTGGATAAACCCACAGAAGCAGAAATGAAGATGACGGCTGAGGGGAAATTGACCTCTCCAGCCAGCGCCAGGATGAACATACTGGATACACCCATGGCGCAGAACTGAAGAAAGTTGGAGAGAAAAACAGATGAGATAGTCTAAGCCACACATGACCTTGTTGTTGTGTTTTTTTTTAATACAATAAAGGTATGAACACATTAACATATTGTATTAACACATTGTTTGACACTGTTTTGGTCAAAATGAGAAAAATGTTCAGTTTCCAAATTTATTTTTTGATTCAAGCAGCAACTAAATAGTCCCATTTTAACACTGGAAGATTTAGGAAAACTTTCTACTGTTTTTGACAGAATTTGAAGATATAAGCTTTTTTTTTCAAAGCTAGATGTGCAGGTCTGTGAATCTTATTGCACTTTCAGGCAACAGCAAAAGAAAAGAAATTACAGGTATTCAGACAAACTATGTATTTACCTCCATATTATTTTATTCCAAAATAACTCTGCCAGTCGACTACATGACTTAACTATTAAGAATAATTTGATGTAATCTGACTACTTTCAAAATTTTGTCAGAAACACAGAAGTAATAAAAGTATTGACGCTGGTTTAGAAAATGGATGGATGGATGGATGGATGGATGGATGGATGGATGGATGGATG
>BSAI01000015.1:19264010-19313450 GCA_036245035.1 Adrianichthys oophorus
TGGATGGATGGATGGATGGATGGATGGATGGATGGATGGATGATCTTGGAACAAAGGAAGGATTCACATAAGTTCAAATGGATGCTATTCTCAATAAAAGGTTAGATGGACACCAGCCTTTGAGATGTTTTCATTAAACTTTGACGCTGCAGTCTGAATGTTACACAGACTCAGGGAGGATTTTTATTTCTTTCTACAGACTCAATAAGTTTTAGGGAGTCTGTGGAAATAAAAGACTTGGTTTGTTGTTTCTTAGCTGTCATTAGAATCTGGTGTCTGCCGTCTGGTCCCTGAAGCTGGTTAGAAACAACTTCAACATTCTCTGAATTATTTTAAAAAACTTTCTCACCTGTGCTAATTAAGAACATGTAGACATTTTTTTTAAATCCATTGCTGACCTGAATAAGAACATTTTGACTAATTCTGTCTTTTCTTTCCCTCTCCTTTGTATTAGTGTGTGGATTGGGTATTTCTGTTTCAATTTCTAAAGAACATTCTGTTGATATTAGAATGATAGAATCACATCTGTAAAAAGAAGCTATCTCTCTGAATTTTTTAAAATCGTGTTCTTTTCCAGTTACATGTTGGGTTTTTATAATTATACAAGCATAATTTCGTGATTTGCTTGTGTCTTGACTGGTTCCAGGCCTATTATGTTACACGTATTTACATTTACAAATGCATTTTGGGGACATATTTTATAAAAATTGTGTTGCAGATGATCTCAAAAGAGTCATCTGCCCCTTTCCCAAGTTTGCACAGACTGCTGCTTTACTGACTCGGATGCAAACAGAAAACATACTTAAGATATTTACCATTGTTTTTAATTATTTTCTGCAATTACATGTATTAATAATAGAATTAAAAGTAAAACAAGATTTATATTTATTATTTTAGAAATCTTGCAAGAGAAATTCCTGGGAAAAAATTAAGCACACATCTGGAATCACATCACGGTTCCCCAAAACTTACCTGCATTATTTTCCTGACTGTCAGCACACTGTAACCTACAAATGAATAAACAAATGGTTTAAAGTTTGCAATTTAATGACAGGGAGTGAATGCAGCAGTGATGCTCTTCTCATGCCTCGGGTGATGACCAGGTCTGAAACAAATCCTCCACTGAGCGCTAACGGAACTGCAGTGAGCCACGGAACCACATTATAAACCCCTGCCTGCAGGAACACAGAAAAACAGAGGGTTAAAAAGGTCAGATGGTGGCGCTCAGGAGGAGCTGTGGGTTCCAGTCCTGATGCCTGCACACCACCGTTTCTCACCTGAGCATCAGGGAAGGATTCTTTGAAGTATGTTGGTAGCCAGGACAGCAGAGTGTAAGCTGTGCTGCATACGCACATGTGGGCAAACACCATCGCCCTGGAGAGAAGATGAGGACATTAAAACCACCACATGGTGACTCTTCATTTATCCAGTGAAAGAATGAAAAAGTCGTACCAGATTGGAGGCTTTTTAAAAAGGTTCAGCCAACGCTTTCTTGACAGTCCTGGCTGTAAGTGATTCTGTGTTTTTACCTGGGCCGGGCTGACTTCACCTGAACCACATGATGAAGACATGATCAAAGTGGTGTGTGCAAAGATATGAGAGTATTTGAAAAAGGCAGGAAACTAGGATTTTTGTTCTTTTGACTCAACATGTTAAGTGCAACTAAATTTGAAAAAAATATTCAGATTAACCCCTTCGTGCCATATGTTGCTAATTCGCAGCGTACCATATAATCCAGGACTCCACTTAATTTAGAATCCCCTTGACAGAAAAAAAACATTAGGGTTTTTTTTATATGTATTTGGAATAGAATTAGACATGAAGTCATGAAAGCACAAATATCTGCAAAAAATTAGTAGGTTTCTGTGTATTTTTTACATTTATTTTTTCATGTTACAGTTGTGCTCATAAGTTTACATTCCCTGGAAGGAAATTATGATTCCTTGATCATTTTTTATTGAATATGAATGATAACACAATAATGTTTTTCCACTCATAGTTAGTGGTTGGGTGAAGCCATTTATTGTCAAAAAATTGTCTTTACCCTTTTAAAATCATGATGACATCAGAAACCTCCTAAATGACCCTGTTCCAAAATTACATACCCTAAAGCTGTATTTAGTGCACAGAAGCTAATCCTACAGAGTTTGAATGACAGCTACAGGCAACCACTATGAAGTTAGATTTGAAAAATCTACAAATAACGTCAGCCGTGATCCAGGACTCTCTGAAAAGCTGTGGAATGTATGTTTCAAGATGTACAATAAGGAGGCACCTGAAGATGGGCTGCATGGTCGAGTCACCAGAAGAAAGACTTTTTTGTGCAAAAGTCACAAAATAGCACACTTACAATACCCCAAACAGCACAGAGACAAGCCTCCAAACTTCTGGACCAAAGTAATTTGGAGTAATGGGACCAAGATTGGACTTTTAGCCACAACCATAAATGCTACATTTGTAGCAGAGTCAGCAAGGCCGATGATGAAAATAACACCATTCCTACTGTGAAACACGGAGGTGGATCGCTGATGGTTTGGGGATGTGTGAGCTACAAAAGTGCCGGAAACTTTGGTCAAAAACTCAGTCAAAAATTGCACTCGTCAGTTCAGAGGCGGCACATGGGACGCACTTGAACATTTCAACATAACAACGATCCAAAACACAAGGCCAAGTCCACCTGTCAGTGGTTACAACAGAATAAAATGAACGTTCTGGAGTGGCGGTCTCAGTCTCCTGACCCAGTGTTGGGGGTAATAGATTACAAAGTAACGAATTACCTTAAAATAGTAACTGTTGTCAGTAATGGAGTAACGTAACAAATTACAGTTTATATTTTGGTAATTAATTACAATTACTGGACTATACAAACAATCATTACTTTGGTTTTGTAGACTCTGACATTTTCTCTTGTTTAAGTGAAACAAAACAGAGATACATTTTAAAAATCTGAGTAACTGGTGCATACACGCACATGTGTGCGCAGAATTGGGGATCAGTCAAAATGCAGGCATGCCCTCATTGCTGCAGTCACAGTGCGTTCCACACTGGCTCAAAGATGAGATAAAAAAAGATGCTGCAAGGTCTGGCTTTGAGCAGTGGCATAGACCACATGTGTTGTAACTTTTTTACATTTTTGTGTCATTTTTCACATTGTTGTCTGAATTCAAATGAAGCCTGATTATGTCTTGAACCATGTTCATTCTTTGCACAAGGTTATTGCTTTAAAATATAGTATTTTTATTTTATTTATTTACCTTTATTTAACCAAAAAAGTCCTATTGAGATTAAAAATCTATTTTTCAAAGGAGCTCTGTTAAATGAAAGACAAGAGGAACTTGTTTGTGCGAAGATCATCGTGTTCACAGACGGAAAAATGAAGCATATCAAGAAAAGAACACGGATCTGACGGAGGCTGTATTGTGTTCTGGGGCTGCTTTGCTAGATCTGGCACAGGGTTTCTTGAATCTGTGTGGAGTACTAAATCTCAAGACCATAAAGGGTTTCTTTAGAGAAACCTGCGTCAGAAAGCTTGGTCTCAGTTGCAGGTCTTGCAACAGGACAATGACCAAAACACAACTAAAAACACCCATGATTGGCTCTGAGGAAAACACTGGACCTTTCTAAGATGGCCTTCTATGAGCCCTGATCTAAATCCTATTGAGCATCTTTGGAAGGAGCTGAAACACGCGCCCGGAAAAGGCATCCTTCCAACCTGAGATAACTGGAGCAGTTTGCTCATGAGGAGTGGGCCAAAATACCTGTCAACAGGTGCAGAAGTCTCCCTGACAGTTACAGGAACCGTCTGATTGCAGGGATTGCCTCAAAAGGTTGTGCAGCAAAATATTAAGTTAAGGGTGCCATCATTTTTGTCCAGGCGTGTTTCACGATTTCATTTTTGCAAACAATTCTGTTGAAACATGGTTGAAAACCAATGACTGATGTTCATTGATTACATTTCAAAGAATTATTTTATTATTACATTTGTCAGATTCAAGTTATTTCTGTGACCATTGTGAGTTTTTTTTCCATTTGCCGAAGGGTACCAACAATTTTGACCACGTGTGTGTAAACTTATGAGCACAACAGTATGTCCAAATTATTATTAATTATTTTATTCATATTGTGTTTCACATTATTCTAGCGTTTTGGATCAGTCGGTTTGCAGCAAAAAAAAAAAAAAAAAATGAAGAAAGTACAATATCTTTAAAATAGAAAAAAATGAACAAAAATAGGAATGGGACTTAAACATTGTCAGTTTTCCCACCTTGCTTTGTTGTTATTTTTCAAATCTTTTTTTTTAACTAAACTACTTTTATTTTTGTGTTTTATGCTCATCCTTTCCATTTTAACGTGTTAATTTTTTACTGTCATGTTACCATCCTTTAACCAGGTTTGAACATTTATCAACGTATCTTAATTGTTATTAATTTGTACCTAACCCTGCTATACTTTTAAAATAAAACAGATAAATCAAGTGTTAATTTAGATTGAAAAAATGACTGACAGATGTACCTTTTAATAAAAACTGCCAAACAAAGAGAGCCCAGAGTCCCGACAGCAAACCTGAACAATAGAACATGCTCTCCCATCCATGATGCCCCATCCCACCAGCAAGCAAAGTTCTACGAGAAAAAAGAAATAACATTTTTATCTACAACATATGTTTATCCACAAATTTATGTCCACATCTGTGAACAACCTACCCAAGATGACTGCCACTGTGCATGGTACTCATTAAAAACCCTCTTTTCCCCTCCAGCACACACTGGGAGCACAGGCTCGCCAAAGATGGGAAGAAAACACCTGGGAAACCACACAAGGTTCATGCGACATCAGATCAGGGGCAGAAAGGAGCTATATCTAGGAAATTTTGAAGCATTCTTACAAAACGTCTTTGCTAAATTCATGAGGAAAAAAAGATGCAGTCCGTTTGTCTTGGGTTACTGGCTACAGATTAAACAAAAACATATAATTTCCGACTGCTGTACACAACAGGAACGGAAACTGAAATTGGAGCTGAAACAGCTTCTTTACCTTCTCAGACCATCTGTGAAATTACTCATCAAGCATTAAAAATGAATGGTAATAAATGTGAACATATTCTGTCACATCAATTAACCATGAAGCTCTTTCAAGGTTTTGAGTAGAAATATTTCTTCAAGGTTTTTTTTTTCCCTTTAGAGAAAGTGAAACAAGGCACTCACCCTGCAATAATCCCATCAGGATTCTGGCCAGAGTCATGAGAAAAAGCTGAGGAGCCAGCAGAGGAGTACCTGCTGTGATCAGAGCCCACGAGGCTGCAGAGAGGAGCAGGACTCGCTCTCCCCCCACCCTGAATGACAACAAATGGGAAGAAATGTAAAATCCTGAAACAGCGGTTTGTATTGAAGTAAAGCCATGTGTGTTCACGTTCTCTTTTGCATGCTTACATGTCACTGAGGTGTCCTCCCAGGATCTGTGTGAAGAAGTAACCCCAGAAGAACCCACCCAGGACCAGACCCGAGTCGATTTTGCTCCAGTGGAATCTGGCGGCCATGGAGACTGCACACACTGGCATGGTCATCCGAGCGCAGTAGAGGAGGCATGTGCCCATGAACAACACCGTGATCCATTTTCGAGCAATCGGTCTACAAATACATAGCTTCAGTTTAAAAGCACATAACAATTGTTTGTTACACTTCATGAACAGGATATGTGTGCATTAAGTTTATTTATGAGTCATAAAACAACTTCATTAGTCGTTGCTGTGATTTATTTGAGCGTGTGTTACTGTAGTATGTGATTAAAAACCTGATGAGTCCTCTTCTGTCTGCGGTCAAAGCTCAAATGGGATTAGTCCCATCCCAAGAGTCTGACAGTGTGCGTTTGCTTTAAGGTCATGATGTGCAACTGAGTCTGCATTGTATGGGATCAAATCAGGGATCATCTGAATTCTCCAGGACAATTATTAATAATTATTATTATTATTTATTCAGTTATTCCAGACTCCTTCATTTAGTGAAACAGCAAAAGATCATTCCTAAGAAAATAGCAGAGTTCTAATCCAATTTAATGAGTTTGTAAATAGAAATAACATTTTTGAAAAGTGTCTGTCTGGTTTTAGGACAAACCACAGCCCAGAAACAGCCCTTGTTAAAGCAGTAAATGATATTAGATGTTACCTGGACTGTCAGAAACTCTCAGTCTGATCTGAGGGCACCATTTGATACAGGAGATCACAATATTTTCCTGCAGGCTGAGAGGTTTGGGCATCTCTGGTATTCTTCTTAAACTGGTTTTACTCCTATCTCACAGATCAAAGATTTTATGTAAGTATGGATACATGTTCTTTAAAGGCCAGGACAAAACAGAGGTTTTAGTGATTGGTTCTAAAGACAAGAGAGAGATTGTTTAATCTAAGATAAAGAATTATAAAACTTCTCAGTCTGTGAGAAACCTGGGCGTTATTTTTGACTCTGAGATTAATTTTATCCCATAAATAAAAAAGGATTTTATTATCTAAAAAACACTGCTGGAGTCCGCTCATGTCTCTGTCTTTTCTAATCGGTGCAGTGGGACATCCGGTAGGTTTTGGTCAGAAACTGGACCAAATGACTTTAGGTTGCAGATTCCTGTTTGAAAATGTTTACTAACCAAAATAAACACACACGCACACGGGAGTTCATTATTATCATTGAGGCGGAACTAGCGGTCACATCGTAAAACGACAAAAACAATGAAGAGAAAATACAAATAAGCTCGCGCCATGACGTGACGTCACGCACGATTTCATTTTTGTCAAGTTATCCGAAGCGCGTTCGTCACGATACTTGTGATTTTTGTGTAGCAAATGCAAACATATTTAAGCAAATATTTAATATTCTAATTTGCAAAGTATTACATGAAATTTTTCTTTCAACTTAGGAAATTTTGATCTCAAAAGTGAGACTTTTACTCGCATTATATAGTGGGACAAAAACACTTCATTGATGCTGCGTTATTAACATGGTGTTGAAAAAGACGAGGGAAGCAGCAAAAGCAAACAAAAAAAAACGTAAATAAAAAAAATAAAAAAAAATGTATTAGCTGCAGTGCTAGTTTTGACACAAAGAGTGACCGAAACAAAACGGGTCAACATTTACGGATTCACACGCACGCGTCGGGAGCTGAATTACAAGCATCGTTTCTTCACAGATCCTTGGTACTTTTTTTAAATTCTACTTTGCTTTATTTCTTTTGAAATGAAAACAATTGTTTTTAAGATTAATGTACATTTGACAATAAACTTTGTTTTGAAGACTTTCATGGCATAAAAACAACACATTTTTAGATTTGTTAAACCTATCTCACCTTGGCCACAGGTTTTGGTTCCTGGGTTCTTCTTTTGGTGATACCTGGAGTCCATAAATGCTGAGATCCAACAAGCAAACACGCAAATCCTTCTTCTGGTCTCCTGGTGGGTGTGATTCTGCCATCCAGAGAACACGAGAGTGCCTGTCTCCTTCTGTGCTGCTCTTCCGCATTCAGAGATCTTTTATTAGCATTAGGAAAACCTATCTAACTGTTCGAACTTGTTGGAGCAACCCTGCAGTTTGTTCTCTGGATTTTGATTATTGACATTAAAAAGGTTTCCTGGTGGCTTCACTGGCTTGTCCAATTTGCATGTCATATTTTAAAAGGACAGAGGCGTGTTTCAGGTTTCATCAGCAGCTCAGAATACCTCAGAAATTCTGCCCCATCGTTTACATGCTTATTAATAAAAATAAAAGTCTGGTTTATTTGTATAAAATATAAAGTTTGTATTTAAAATGAGCTAAGAAAATCTGTTTGGATGATTTTTAAATTGAAAAATAAGGAGGAAAAGTGTAAAACCAGGATGTCCTTTGCTATAAAATGTCAAGAGCGTTGAGATGTTTCTGCTAAACATGAGCGCAAACATCCCAGATTTGAAGAACTGTAAGATTCCGGTTGGATAAAGCCATGGACTGACACAGGCATGTCAGAAACACCACCTAACAACAACAACAAGCTCAACCTGTCTGTCAGGATTCAGTTCACCTTTAAATACATGAAGATTCATGAAGTTTCTCATGTTCAAAGACAGCCTGAACAAGCACAAACCAAGCTCACACTTCGAAAAGAATGTAGCAGGTTTTATAACAAATTTTCAAACAGCATGGGGAATAAAATCATAACACAATGAAACTGTATTACAACGGTGAAGGTACGTATATGTTACCCAAAAAAATAGCCATATTTTGTTAGTAAATTCAATCATAATCGACATTGTCATTTGAAACCATCCACCCACTCAGAAGAAAACATGTCTTCAGCAAACCGGCCTGTTTGCAACTATTTCTTTACACAGAGCGTCAACACTGTTCTTTTACACAACTTATTCCTACATTAGCAGAACCAAGCCTTGTGAAAAAAGACATCCACAATAAATAACACACACAGCATAAGCTTTGAAAATACTCAATATAATCAGCAATTTGTATGTTCACTGAAATCTATCTAAAATTTAAGGATCTGTAATTAAAGAGAATAACTCCTGATACTTTGCAAATACAGCAATGTACATTTTGAACAAGTTTAAATACCTTTCATGTATGAAAAAAAAACAAAAACATTATAATACACGTATTTACCTGGTTGTCACACAGTCACTGACTGATCATAAATAAAGGAGATGTGGAGGGTGGCTGTTTGTCATGTTCACTTGGGATCCTCGATGGTGCCTGTGCTGAGATCTGTCATTTTGGGGTATTTCACCTTCTTCTGGTCCAGCTCATTTTGAGCCCACAGCAGTAACTTCAGGAGTTTAGCCAGTTTGGGTGTCGACTCCCTGTTTTCATAGTCCAGTACAGCTTGGTTGACTTCGCTCCATACCTGCACATCAACATATGCAAACTAGTGTAATCTGCTGATGCATTTATTGCACACCATAAGTGTTTTTACAGTAGACACATGATGATCACGAACTTGATGAGCTTTTCCCCCACATATTCTACGTAAAACAACGAGAAGGGGCACAGATTCTGTCAGGCCGTTGCTGATCCAGCCTGCCAGAATGTGTGCCTCCCAACAATTTGCTGTAAAAGTAAGAACTATTTATTAATTGTTAGTAGTTACATGCTTTCAAAACAAAGTCACTTTCATAAATCTCGTTTATAATCCAAAATTAGCCAAAAAAAGTAATTTTTTAACAAAAAAAGACGTATTTGTTTTGCATAGAATACGTGGGGGAAAAAAATACAAAAATAAAATTTCCTACCCTTATTTTTGGCAATATGAAAAAGAAAAAATAAATGTTACTTGAAATTGTAATTTTGTGACTTTTTTTTTCCATAAAAAACCCATCGGGTTACATCTGCATCACTGTGATTTATTCAGAGAGAAACGTATTTGTCCTAGAACCTCTCACTGGGCAGGGCACTACATTTCATGTAACTATTCATAATAAACTAAATTCAATAAGTCAAAGTACAGGTCCAGACTGACTGACTGTCATCTTGAAGCCATACTGAGAGTCTCTGCTTCCTCCCTCAAACCAAATGTGGATCAGCTATGCGAAAGGAAGCACTGCTAAGTGTCCAGTAAGAAGTAGGCAAGAGATGCCATGTTCAGAAGAACTCACTGATGAACATTAAAAAACTGAAGTCTTATTTTGTATTTGACAATTAAAATTTGACAGTGTTATTTGAACTGTGTTTAATTCTGAATAAGGAAGATATAGAAAACAAAAAAATATTACTGATTTATTTACTTATAGATTTTTATGCATTTACAGTACAGTTAATAGTACAGTACGTGTTCCATACATATTTACTACCAAAGAAATGATTTAAGTGAGGAAGTTAAACACAACTTGCTTACACCAGGATCCTTGTTCATCTTTTTTTGCGTTATAAATTAAAATTAAAATAACTGAGAAGATTGGATATAAAAAAAAATCTCAGAGACCCACAAGCAGCACACACATGAATTTGCGCTGAGGTTGCAGCTCAGCCTCAGCCAGACTCCAAGGCCCCAAGATAAATTGAGTTTGAGAAGGGTTCCCCACAACCTTTAAAATAAAAGTTTGTGATTGTTCTTTTTTCAATTTAAAAAAAAAAAAAAAAAACAGAAAGAGAAATGCGAAATGATCCAATTTAATGTTTCTCACTTTTCAAATGTTGCCCTTTTTTTGGGGCAGTAATGGAACTCATTTAAACCAGAGTAAGTAGGTCAGACTAACTTACTTTCTGTCGCTGCATCATGTTGAGCAGATCTCCAAAGGGTGACTCCTCTGGGTTGTCAAAGGCCAGAAGGGCTAGCGTTCTCTCCATCTCTGTTAGACACTCCCGGCTCTCCTCCCCCTGCTCCGCCAGCTGCGTCTGAGCGAACTCGAGTGCTGACTCAGTCTCTCTTAGCCTGATTAACTCAATCAAATGTTGCTGCTGCGAGAGGAGAAAAAGAGGTAATGCTGACGCAAAAGATACACTGAAAAAAGTTTGTAATTTTTACAGCACAAAACTGCAAAATCATGACAGTTAAACAACCACAAAAAATGAAAATGACAGTGTATATAACCAGGAACTTCCTTGTTAATAATCAAGTTATGAATGTTCAAAACCAGTAACTTTTTACGTATTTTTCCTATATAAATGACATAAGAATTAGAGTTAGAAAATTGTCTATTGTCTTTATACTGCCAAAGGCATGTAAGCACACACAAATCTCCCAATCCAAGTACAAAACTTTTTTACAGACAGACAAAACTTTTGGTACAAATCTAAAGTCAACCGATAAGATGCATGGTATTCATGCTAGAAGAACAAAAACAAAACATTTTTACAAGTACAAAGCTTTTTTATAGACACACAAAACTTTAGTAAAAAATCTAACTTCATACCATAGAGATATCAGCTTCAGTCCATTTGCTTTGAGAAACAAATGGACTGAATTTATTGGTCACAGCAACTTAAACAAACGTTCAATAATTTGCTGTCTGCACTTCACAAAAGGCTGTTTAATGAACTAGAAGGAGAAATTAGGCTTTTGTAAGAAATTAATGTTGATTAAATATGCGGTACCCTCTATCAAGTGGACAGCCTGCACCTTCACCGCTAAGTTTCATTTTAGGCTGATGTTATTTTATGAGTTAAGATATTTGTCAAAAAGAAACGTATTCATAAAGAAAAAGATCATCTGCACAGCTGGCAGACAGCAGAACGGCAGCAGCAGAGAGACAGAGATCCCTCTGCCGAATGCTCGGGCATTTTTATTTTCTTTTCTCTTATTAATATCTCTTTTTCTTATTAACATCTCATTTTTTGCCACCACTTCTGGGTCTGTTTCATTGTTTTCACGCTACGCTGATGTCGCCTGGCCCAAAAAAAAAAGTGTCAGGACTTGACTGCTAATATCTTTAGCAGTAGCAGAGCTACGGTATCAAAATAATTTTCCTGCCAGGGGATCAATAACATTCTAAAAAGTTTAATTCTATCATGCTCATTCAGTTGAGTCGACGTTCTGGGACTTGATGTTTATGCCTGTGACCTTGTGACGTATGTTTGACAGCACTTTAACAGGAGACATTCGTATTCAGGACAAGCAAGATTTGTATTCAAAACAAAGACAAATTGTATTCAAAACAGATATGTGAAACGTAAAACTCAAGGTTTTCTTCATATTTTTTCTGCAAAGTTGTGCACAAAATATAGATTTTTCTTTATGAATACAACTTTTACTTTAGGAATACGTCTCTTGTTGACAGTTTCCTTACCCCATATTATTTGCACGTATTTGCACGTATTTACATGTCACCAGCCCAAAAAGTGATGGAAATTCATGTTCAATTTTCAAAGAGTTTAAAGTTTTTTCCATTGTAAATTGCAATGCAAAAAATTGCAATGTAAAATGCAATGTTATATTAAAAAAGTACAAGATTGAAAAACAAGTATATGTCTAACAAGTATATGTCTAATAAACAACCACATGTTTAGATAAACAGCTACAAGTTTATTAGCTACAAGTTACAAGAAATAAGAGATAATCTGATGGCTCCAATGGTTATAACTGCGTTCGTCGGGATAAGGAAATGCTAGATCTGATCAAATGCTGGTTCTGGCAAAACATTTGAGCCAACGTACCTGTAGGTGAAAGTACAAGTAACGGTTCGTGTCCAGCAGCTCTGGATGTAGACTGTTGATGAGTGCGATTGCTTCCTGTATCTGGCCCTTGAGGATCATCTCCCTGATTTTTATTCTTTCATCTAATGAGTCCAGGTCCACACTGGGTTCGATGCCGGACTCCATCCGAAACTTCTCTGCAGCTTCTTTAAAGCCCTCTGAAAAAGTTAAGCAAACAAGCCAAAAAAAAAAAAACTTATTCAAAGTAAAACTTATTCCAGAAACTCATTATGAATATATTTTAGGTGGAGGTCTCACCTGTCACCAGGTAGTTCATAATAAGACGGTTCATGTCCGCTCTCTGTATGTGCACATTGTTTAATTTCTCCATCCACTCCTCCTTCGTGATGTCCTCGGGCTTTTCAGCATAACTCATCATTGGGATCCTGGGATGGAAAGAAACAAGAGAAATGTGAGCAAGACTGACACTGCTCGGTTATAGTTTGTTCCTGCACGAACAGAAAAACGCTACAACCCAATAATAAGGCAAATATAACCAACTAAACGTACGACACTGAATTTAAAAATTCAACAGCAACAAAATTATTTATTCGCAACTTTTAAATCGTTTTAGAGTCTGTTATGGTTTCTGAAAATAATTGAAAAATCCACCGAAGCTACCAAAACAAACCCGAGCAGATGTAGCTAGTTAGCGTTTTCGCTATTTACCGTGCAAACCCTCAGTCGGCCGGCTATCCTTTCTCTCAGGTAGGAGAAGTGGATGACAAATAAGTACAACACAAGCCTCTCTGCAGTTAAAGCTTCATTTAAAAGCAGCCTGAAAACCGTAAGCACGCCGCCAAGCTCTTCGCAGCTAGCTTACTAGCCAGGCTAACGTGATAACCTCGCGATAGGCACGTCCGTCACGCGCGTAGTCTGATTGGTCTTGGGGTGACGTCACGGTTGCCGAGGGAGAGTCAGTCGACCGAAAGAGTTACAGTGTGAATGCAGTGTTCCAGTGTCAATTTCTTTCTTTAATAGGCTATTGTTTTTTTTTCTTAGGTATGTTTTTTAGACGTCCGTAGCTCTTCAGCTATCAAAATATTCAGCTCTTTTAGGAGATTACTGCTCGTAAGTTTCAACTACATAACTTTTTTAACCACTCAACTAACACTTTTTAAACTCCATTGAAAAAGGCTTATGGAATCTTCAAATCCCTCCTTTTCAACTGTTGTCAGCTCTTGAAAACAATTGAACTCAAGGAGACTTTCAGCTACAGAAACCATTCAACTTTTAACTATTCAGCAGATTTTGGGCTCTTGAACTTGTATTTTCTTTTTAAAACTCTTTTCGGTTATTCAGATATAGCAGGTCAAAGTTGACATATAATCTTTGAGTGAGTTTGTATGGGGTCAAGATAAGGTCATAAAGATTCAAAACTCGGTAAATTTGACATATAAAGATGTTAAAATGTAAATTATTTATTTTATTGCGACAAATGAGCAAAACGAGTGTTTCAGTGGTCAGTGACATATCAGCCTCAGGCTTTCTTTTTCGAACTTTTAAAAAGCAACATTTTTCCTTTTGCATTATATTTTTGCTGCATCACATGTGTGTTGTCTGCTGTGATGCACTTGTTTTTTACGTTATAGTAAAATAATTGCCTCAATACAAATGGTATTTTCCAATGTTAATATAATAATTTATCTCATTTTGAAATATTTATATACTAGTAGATTAATTCAATTAACAACTTGCCTCAGACTGATCGGGTTGGATCATAGGAATATAAATTGATGCATCGATTAATTCGATTAATCATTACAACTCTAAATGCAGCAGAAATAAAATTTACTTTGAGAATATTGAGATCATTCAAATGAATAAAGCCTTATAATGGTAACTAAAGAAACATTTTTGTCTTACAAGTGACTATAAAAACTATAAACAAAGAGTGAGTTCATGTGTATTTACTGCGTGAAGCTATGGCTGATCAAATAATCAAACATGAGCTTTTTTAGAAATGAATAGAGTCATTTTACATTGAATTTAATTTATTGTATTGAAAGTGACTTGCTTTTTACAAATTATTCAATCTGTGACATTAAAAGTGGAAAAAGTTTAAAAGAGAGAAGTAAACATCTAATATAGCCTATTACATATAACTTTTAGATGCACAAATAATTCATTTGTATATGTATAAAAGCTTATAAAAAAAAAGAAGAATTTGTATTAAGCTTGATTGGCCCTAAAATATGGGAAAATACCTTTAAAATAAAAATGATAATTATTCTCTAAACCTCTCTGTATTTAGTAATTTTATCCCTTTTATAGTTACCGTCAGACCGCTCCTCCGTCAGTCCACGTTGGGCCTCCGTGGGGTTTGAGGGGGCGGAGCTAGCGGGCTTCTGCGGCTGTCCATGGTCCTGTAGTAGAGCCAGAAACGGTCCGGGTACGTGCGCGATGCAGCCATAGTCACGCTCCAGCGTCCAAGACCAGAACGTGAACTGGATTGTTAGCCTTGCAGCGCGCGCACACACCGACGGAAAGGTGAGCCCGCCGCCGGCCCGCGCGCGCCGATCTGCCTCTTTTCCTGCAGTCTGCGGCTGGTCGCAGGAAAACGGCTGCTGACGAGCCGTCCCCGCCTTGCATCAGGAGCAGGCCGGGAAGCAAACCAACATGGATGCTGCGCGCTGTAGCAGTGCAGCTGATGATGATGCTGCTCGGAGATTAGGCTCCCAGCATCGCGCTCGTTGTGTCTAATCCTTTATTTTTCATAGATAAAGGCAGCAAGGAGAGGGAATTAAACAGACAACCTCTGAACGGTTTAGGATGAAAATGTGCGGTTGAGCTGAGTGAGGCTTCAAATATCCAATAGAGTCCATTCATTTGCTTTCGAGATGAGTCTGGTTTGGAAGCAGTGGGGATTCTTTGGTTTTCATTGTTAATCAACCCTGCCCTGCTGAAGTCGGCGTGTGCCTGCAGGGATGTCAGCGTTTGATTTACTCCAGCACCATAGAGATCCTGCCAGAGGCCACACAATCAGAGAAATTATCGGAAGTAATTCAAGTCAAAGGGGTGATCTCCATGAAAATCATGAATGAAGAGAGAAATGTTTTTAAAAATCTGTCATTTAACTCCTCTGCGGTTCATCTTTTTCTTAAAGACACCACCGGCCTACAGCTGCTTCCTGCACTCTGGTGTTTTCAATAAAATAGCATACATGTCCTGGTTGATGGAGGTGTGGCAGAGCATGACGTGCTGCCCATGCAAGCTGTGCTTTTTCAGCTGTGCCATTTCTGTGCCCAGCCTGTGGACGTGAGGCACCATGACTGAGCAGCAGAGGCAGCGCTCTCTGTCCACTGCAGGGGAGTCCCTCTACCATGTGTTGGGGGTGGACAAGCTGGCTACAAACGATGACATCAAGAGATCTTACAGGTGAGGGAAACAAACATTCCTATTTTCATAAGCTACTACTTTACCCCTTTTAGCATCAGATTTTTTTTTACATTTAAATTTGATTTTGTACTGCAGGAAACTGGCACTGAAGTTTCACCCTGACAAGAACCCTGACAATCCGGAGGCTGCAGATAAGTTCAAGGAGATAAACAACGCTCACGCCATTCTGAATGACCCGACAAAGCGCAATATTTACGATAAATACGGCTCTCTTGGACTTTACGTGGCTGAACAGTTTGGAGAAGAAAATGTGAACACTTACTTTGTCCTTTCTAGCTGGTGGGCGAAGGTAAGAAATTCTCCCGCCGTCTGCTCAGCCGTGATCGTTTCTCCTTTCCTGACATGACTGCATTTCCCTGCAGGCTCTGTTTATATTCTGTGGCCTGGCCACTGGATGCTACTTCTGTTGCTGCCTGTGCTGCTGCTGTAACTGTTGCTGTGGACGATGTAAACCCCGGCCACGGGAGGGCCAGGAGCAAGACTTCTACGTGTCTCCGGAGGACCTGGAAGCTCAGCTGCAATCTGATGAAAGAGGTGAGCTGACAAACTGGCTCTGTCAGAGGTTAGATGGAAGGATTGAGCCTTTGAAGGAGGGGTTTTGTTGTTGTTTTCCAAACAGAAGCTGGGGGTGATCCCATAGTACTGCAGCCATCGGCAACAGAGACCACCCAGTTGACATCGGATGGGCACTACTCCTACCACACCGACACCGGCTTCAACTAACGCCCTGCTCCCAGTGATCCCGACTCAGGATCCCGCCTGCTTTCCTGCTCCACCTAAGTGAGACAAAAGAAAGAAGCAGTCCATCTTTTCACTTTCAAAAGAGAGCCATGCACAGGAGAGGGACCAGTTAGCATGACCTATGAAAAGATTACATCCCCGCACCCTACCTGTATTTCCCCCTGGTATGATGACAAAGAGAAACAAAAACGGTGTCTCAATTTACTTTTTTTGTTCGCTTCGTAATCTTTTCGTTAACAGATTAGCCCTTCATCCTCATGCTATAGCATGCACTATGTAGGGCACACTGTACCTAAATGTTCTTTACTTTTTTGGCGACAGTTTAACTCCTAAAGTCATATCTTCAAATCTTTGACGTGCTGAGAGAACTGAGTACTGTGGACCAGGAGGGTGGAAGCATGAATTTGTTAGGTCAGGAGGTCGGTGTCATCCTTTAACTTTTGATTTGAGCTCCTCCCCTCTCCCCTGATTTACAATCACTACGCCACGTTCAAACATCAGACATGGAGGAAGTCTTTGGCATTGCACATGTTTGTCTTTCATGAGGCCCCGAGTGTTTATTTTTTTATCAGAAGCATGTGGTCGTTCCGATGCAAAGCTTTATTTGCAGAGTTTTTTTGTAAGCACTCGCTGACGTGATGTTTCCTCTTTAGCTGTTGAGACCTGGTGTTGGACTCTACCCCTGAAGAAGCTTTGCAGTTGCAGGACTCGCTGTACTCCTTCCAGTGTTTTTGCTGCAGCAGGTTGTAATTTTTTTGGGTTCTAATGAGAAAAAACTTAAGAGGAATCCACATGATCTTGGATCTTAAATCACATTTAGGAACATTTTGTTTTTTTGTTTTTTTCAAAAATCAGAATCTGATGGTGCATATTTTAATTATGGTGAATACTTTGCGACACATTGAAGCTTTGCTCATAACAGAAAAATTGAATCACTCAGAACCCAATGACGACACAGCTGTCTGCTGCTGTTGCTTTCGTTTTCTGAGCTTAATAAAGCCAAGGAGCTCCAGATAGTCCAGCTGGCTCTGATCAGAGCTCTCTTAGCGGCAGCAGCAGAGGGTAACATTTTCTTTTGTTTTTTAGAAATTAAAGAGATAGTTTAAACCAAAACAAAAGTTAAACTCCTTCAAGTAGCTCCTGTTTTGCCGGATGCTGCAATCATTTCTTTTCACATAGAAAGAAAAACTCAGTCCTCATCTGTTCGCCAGCGCTACGGGCAGCTCAGAGAATTTTGCCATAAATCGCCATGAGCATATTTGTGAGTTTCATAGTGGCCAACAACGCGTTTTAATGGTTTACAATTGGTGAGCCCCTGTAGCCCACCCTATAATGATATGGATGTTGACCTCTGTGACCCTTGTACGGCATTTCTGTAGCCCCTCCTCCCAATGAAACATAGATGTACCCGTCATGGCTTTTTTTCATTGAAATATTGAAGAAATGCTACTGTAAATGTTCTAATCTGAATGCACTGTGTGTTTAAGAAATGAAGAATTCAAGATCAGGAAATGTTTCCATTAAAAAAAGACAACATAGTATATAGTGTATCTATAGTGAAATGGTTCTATGATGCATTTTTTGTATTTTACTTTATTCCATACTTTGTCATATTTCAAATGATGATTTCCTTTCATCTTAGCTGGTATGGTGTTGTAATATAACCATGGCATTTTGCAAAGAAATGGCTCAATGGTGACGGTTGCTTGTACATTCACTTGGCCCACATAAAGTATAAAAAACCTACAGTTTCTGTTGTAGCATGGTAACCGTGTGTCTGGAAGAAATAAGTGGATCATTGATCTGATTTGCTGTTGTTGAATAAATGTTCCTCAACATTTTGAGTCAAAGAGAATTTTTTTTCACCTCGTTTGCTTTTGAAATGAACGATTCTGGATTTTTTTTATTTAGCAAAAGTGTTGATTTCACAGCTTCATTAATGCAAATATGCATCAAACCACTTCAGTTCTAAAATGACCATAAATGAGCAGCTGCCTAAAAGCAAAAACACAAGTACATTTTTTCTTCA
Source organism: Adrianichthys oophorus (assembly GCA_036245035.1). Taxonomy (NCBI): domain Eukaryota; kingdom Metazoa; phylum Chordata; class Actinopteri; order Beloniformes; family Adrianichthyidae; genus Adrianichthys; species Adrianichthys oophorus. The sequence continues at coordinate 19,282,335 of BSAI01000015.1, forward strand.
TTGTGGAAAATAAATTCAGGCATAAATATTACAAAAAGTACACCTTAAAATGCAAATATATTAGAAGTTTAGTTTGAATTGGCGTGTTTTCACTAAATTTAATCTGACCGACACCAGATTAGATTAATAAAATTGTTCTCAGATGAAGGTTAAACCAAGATGAACAAAATAAATATCTTTTACATTTCATATTCTACATCTGCATAATACAACATATCATTAAAGTCAACTTTACAATAAAAAGGGGGAATAAAATCACCTGAGAAACTAAATAGGAAATGTTTGAAGATACATTTCCAGAACTTTTTGAAATGATCGACCCTGAGTAATAATTTGCAATAAACCATCATAAATAATGTGCTAACATTTTTTATGAAATCATTTTTGGCCTTGCTTCTTTATAAATGCAGTATAAGTTTTTATCAAGTAAATGAATAATACAATGAAATATTGTTCAAATATTAAAAAAACAACACTTTTAACAAATGAAAATTGTTGGAATTCTCTGACAGTATTCATCAAACTTCAGTCTGATGAACGTCATCTGAAGTGAAGATATTAGACAAGACGGCGTTCATTTAACTGGCCAATTTTCACTAATGTGTAATAAATAAAGTTGAGCTTTTTACTCAGTTTATTATAACACTATCATATTTTTAATTCGTTAATAGCAATTTCCTGCCAGCAGGAAGTGACATATACTCTAATGGTGGTTTTTTTTCTGTTTTATTTCCTACAGTTTCTTTAGGGAGTCGCCACAGTTATTCTTCTGCAGTTAAGCCATTATGTCTGCATCCTCTTCCCTAACAGCTGTCTTCATGGGCTCTGTAACTTAGTCCATATGGCTCCTCTTTGGTTCTTCCTCTGGGCCTTCTGCCTTTGCAACTCCCATATCATTTTCAAAATATGCAGCATCGATTGTTATTTCAAGATTTTTTCCTTCATTTTCCCAAACATACCAACATCTTTGCTTTTTTTTTTTTAGCCCTGCTTCCTAACTTTCACTGCCATGGTCTCTAAACTCAGCTGGTTTCTCCACAGACTTCTACATCTTTCCTCTCATTCTTGCTGACTCTCTTTTGTCACACACCACACCTGACACCTTCCTCCACTTGTGCAGCCTGCTTGCAAAAGTCTCTTCACCTCTTTTCCATGCTCTTTTTTTGCTCTAGATTTTTGACCCTGAATACTGAAACATCTCCAGCTTCTTTCCATGTAACCTCACTGTAACTTCCATTTATGTCTGTCCTGGACAATTCAAGAAATGTTATTTTGCATTCCTGCTCTTTGCATAGAAAGTCTCTGCCTTTTTTATTTACTGTGGACTCTATTACTATTTAAATTGCTTTCTACGTCTCTGTCAAATATTTCTAGATTTTTTTTTATCTCATCCAGTAATCTAAAAAATGTGTTTTGATGTTTTCTTTAGAGAATATGCAGTTGCCACATTGATCAGCAGATGGCGACATTTCCTCATTGTAACCAGCTGCCTCAACTTGAGGTTTTATGTGTCAGATTTTATTTCCAGTTCTTTGAATGCATTAAAAAACTCAGGTTAAAAAGTTAGTTTTTTTTCTTTTGGTAACAGCAGCCAAAAATAAGTAGAAACGAGCCACGTTTAATAAATAATAATGATAGAGAAATCTAGAAAAAATTGTCCACTTTCTTTTTGGTTCTTTCTTAATATTATTATTGGTCAAACAATTCTGAAACACAGACATTTTGTGTTTTAGTTATTGTTTTCTTTTGAATCCATACTTGTAAAGCCAAATTATGGTATCTTATGGTAATATTTCAGGAGAGGATAAATGAAAGGGAATAGTCTTAATCGATGGAAGTTAATCGATGAAGAATCCGGTTACAATAAACTCCACCACCTTTTTTAACCTTTATTAAGCAATGTTCTCAAGAAGTTTAAAAAGAAACAGGGAAACTAAATGGCATTGATCCTGAGAAAAATATTTTTATTTAATATAAATAGTGTTAACAGGATCTCTTATGTAGAATAATTGACATGTGAAACAAAAAACACATTTTTTTCAAATTAAAAATAAAATATTCACCAACCTAAAGAGAAGTGTTAATAACTCAGTAGAATCTGCAGGCCACCATTGAAAATCAGCATTTATGATCAAAAGGCTGCTTAAATTTGGCTAAATTAAATTTGCAACTCCTAATTTATTCCTAAATGAAAAAAGTTAAACATTGAATTAAAATAAAAAAAGAAATCTTTAAGAAAATAGATAAAACGCACAGGTGTGCTGAATTTTGAAGTCATGTGCTGAAGTCATGTAAACTTTGTGATGCATGGGTTTTATGAGAAATGATCTCTGCTTTCTTTCTTAAAATATATCTCCAAAGTTCCTTGAAGACAATAAGTATGAGGAATATGAATAGATTGACTGCTATAATAAACATTAATAATACTTTTTTAAAAAGTAAACCAAGAAAACAGCTAACTTTACCAGCAACAGTTTGACTCTCTCACCTTTCCCAATTTGAACAATTTTACAGTTCATCAAATGTTATATTTTAACAGCTTTATAAATACACTGAAATCATCCGTTTACACATTTAGAAAATGTATAAAACTAAATATTTTAAGATTTTAATGAAAAATGTTTTTCCAGTTGACATTACCTAATTAGTCATGTCCCACATTCACTTTTTGAAAGTTTAATTTAGGAAAACCAAGCAACCAATTTAAAAAAGTCAATAAATGTATTTGTTTATTAAATTCTGTTATTCATTAAAATCATTTTAATGTTGTCCCTTAGTAACGCAAAAGGATTCCCCCCTACCAAACACAATGGTATGATCTAAAATTGCTGCGTATCCATCAGGAAGTTTCACTTTTTAAGGGGCGGACTAACATATGACTTGTAAACTTTGCATGGTCATTTCTTAACTGTTTTTGACGTATTGTATAATTCTATTTAAAAATAGCCTCGGTGATCCTCCTCACTGCCCCCTGCTCTCCCTCTGAGCTGAGCTGACCGGGTGGACGTAGACGGCTGCAAATAGTTTGTGAAAACCTTTCGTAGTTGAAGAGGCAGCGATGAACCGACAAGGTAAGCGTGGGGCCCGGTTCCCCGCTTCAAACGGGAACAAAAGTTGGTGTTTTTCTGCCGGGATTCCGCTAACAGGAGTTAGCATCAACAGGTCAGCTGTTAGCTCGTTAGCCTACAGGCGGGAGTTTAGCACCAAGGACAGCTCCGACATATTTGTTACCTACTTCCTCAGAAATCTCCTTTACAGTCATTGTTACGAACACTGTGAAATGTACTTCATGTCTTCAGGTTAGTCGTCTTGTACGCAAGTTTTTACTTTTAAAAGTGCGTTTGTCACTGATTTTTTAAACGATTGAGTCCGCTTTTATTTCTTATGTAACCCAGGTATTGTTTAGCCTAAAAATATTTAATTATTCTGCTACTTTTGTGAGAAAAACCCAGTGTATACACAGTACCGGAAGTTATGTGCAACTCGATGATTATGTTTGAAGCATTTTTAATTTAGCCTTCAATCAAGTTTTTAGTCTCTTTATTTTATAAAATAAATAAAAATAAACAAAGCTAATTTCCTGTTTAGAACGTAGTCTATACATATATTAAATTACTTCTCTGATTAATATATTTAAAAACAAAGCTAATTCTATTATTATTGGCAAAAATTTATATTTATGATCAACTAAAATTATTCAGATTCAATAAAACTGTATCTGATTCAAGTTGTGATGGAATTTCTATGTGTTTAGTTGTGAAAACATTGTGTGATTTGATCTTATCTTGTCATTATGTTTCCTGTTTGTTTACAGTTAAAATTGACTTTATTTGTTATCGTATCCAAAGGTTTTGGTGGAGCTTCTTCATCTCTGAACTTCTCTGCAAGGCTAACAGGGAATGGATGTCCACACACAGAGTTAAGAGAGAACGACCTGGACAATCTACGTTTTGAACTTGCAAAAGTAATTCCTCTCTGACCGTTCTGCACTATATTAATGATAAACTGTAGAAATAACGAGGAAGAGTAACAAGGAAGAGGAGTGAGTGCTGCACCATCTGAATTTGTGTTTTTCCCTTCCTTTCACTCAGACAGAGGATGAGATTCAGACCTTAAGGCAGGTGCTTTTGGCCAAAGAGAAGTATGCAGCAGATATCAGGAGCCAGCTGGGAATGGGTCCTCTCAGCAACATGAAGCAGAACCTGTCCAAAGGCTGGCAAGAAGTCCAGACGTCTGCCCCGTAAGAATACCCAGACCCTCACACGCAAAAAAACAAGCACATTTAGAGGTGCTGGTTGATGTTTAGCATAGATTGCCTCTGCGGTAGCTCAGTTACATAACCCCACAAAGGACGGCTGTCATAAACAGGTCTTCTTTAGTCAGCACAATAAACTGTGGACCTGTGCGTGTTCTGGCTTTCAGATACCTCACAGCCTCGGCTACCCTGGAGGACATCAGCCACTCCAGTGTGTGAGTCTTCATCTATCATGTTTTCACCACAATTCTGTCAAGAATACACATCATCCTCTTTGTAATGTACAGTTTTAAAAGCACTTTTTAACTTGCACTTTTGTTGGAAAAGTTCTTTACATGAAAAAGTTAACTTAGGTTTGGTTAAAGTGTGTTTCATTTCCAAGAAGCGAGTGATGGGATTGTCCACTTCAAATAGGATTGCTGTTCTGTTAATAGCAGTGGAGCCTGACTTAGCACAAAAAGCAATGGCTTTACCCGTCTGAAGTGTTTGCTTCAAGTGAGGCTCCTCATGCAGCCAGATAGGCAGCAGGCATGACGTCAGCAAGCTTATTGTTAAGTACGGCTTTTCTTTTATACACACTCATCTGTTATATAATGTACAGCAGCACTGACGTGGGTTTTTTCCATTTAATGACAAATATTCTATTGTTTTCTGTTGTTGAAGAAGTTCAACTTATTTTTGACTGCAGGTATGTGAACACAAAGGACAGTCTGTTTCATGCCGGTCAGGCGACGTCCGCCGCTCTGTCCTCTGTGGGTGTGGTCATCACCAGGAGGCTGGCACAGATGAGGTACACACAGCTGACTTTATAATAATAGGTGGCAAAACAAGGTTTAAGGAAATGTTTACCAAATGATTCCCAAATCCCATTATATCCTGATGCAAAAACATCTGTGTGTGCTTGTCTGTGTTAGTTTATGACAGGTGTTTACCTTGAGCTGCATCAACATAAAAAAAAAAACTACAATGCTTTGACAAAATCTGTTATTTGCATGAACTTTTTGACAGTTTTTATGGATTTTTTTTTTATTTTATAGGTGGACAGGAATACGATTTAGATTATAACTTTTCACAAAAATAGGAATGATTTCAAAGAAAATTTTAAGATTAAATTAGTAGGATAACCCAATGAAGACAAAGTTCACTTTTAAAATAATAATTTAGTTAATAAAAACAAAATAAAAACCTCTATAAACTTTAGCCTATATATGTGTATATGTCAAATGTGTGCAGTAACTGCCAATGAGGAGCATGTCTGTACAGGAATTGGGTTCTAGGTTTTTGTTTTTTGCATATTTGGTTTCAACTTAACCAGGTATGAGTTTCCAGCATAAGCTGGAATTTTAAGGTCATGCTGCCTGATACAGATCTAACTCAAACTTGGACTCAGATATTTTCAAACCCTGAATCTTTTTCAACCACTCAGAGGGTAAGCTGTTGGTTTGTTTTTAGTTATTCTCTTTGGCTTCAAAACTAAATGGTTTTATGTTCATATAATCAACCATTAAGTGACATTTTTCCCCTTTGAGGTATATGCTTGGTAGTTGAATTTATGCCTCCATTATCACAACATATCATCCATGTTCTGAATCAAACCAGCTCCAGACTATTAAACTACCACCACCCTGTTTGGATGTTGATATGTTTTCTAGTCAAGGGTTGCAACTTTTTTAGTAGATGTAAAAAGACCCTGTTCTTCAAAAGTATCTTAGTTTAGTCTCATCAGTCATGAAAATTGTGTTTTTGGTGTTTTTAACATGTTTTTGTGGCATTTTTCTAATGGTGGAGGACATATATTAGAAAATAAAGCTTAAAATTGCAAATTCTGAGTATTTCTTGATTCAAATCATTCAGAATCAGAATCCAAAATAAAAATGCAATTTGAAAAAGAGCACATTTGTTAAAAAGAAAATATGCAAAAAAGCTTCCTGTCCTATAAAACAACACCGTTTTTTTTTCTTTTTTTGGCTAAAATGGCACAATCATAGTTAAATGACCACTGGGATTGCTTTTACAATAAATCAAAAGATGACCAGAGTGGAACTTTAATCTAAATTCAGAAAAGATTTCTATTTAGATTTCTGGCATAGAAAGAAAGTTCTAATAGTTGGACAAATTCACTTTTTCTTGTGTTTTTTATAAATAATTTTCCTCCACTGACACTCATCCCAATATAAGGTCATGTTTAAGGGTTGTGCTGCTATATCGCCGTTAGCAAACAACCTTCATCCAATCAGAGCAGAGTGGATCTCCTCAACAACATCGGCAGCAGGTTGTTTAATCATTGTGAGAAAAGACAGAATTTTGACTTTTTTTTTTTTGCATTTCTGTCTTTATTTAATGCGGAAAATCCATCAGAGCCCTTCCTCTTCCAAGCCCACCACGGTAAGATTAGAGCTCCTTCAACTCCATTAATGACCAACAACACCAACATTCAATGTTTCTTTGTAAAAAAAATGCATTTTTTCTTTTGTATGCATGGATTTTGGTGTTGAGCAATTATACATAGAATGGGACAATGTTGGTATTTTTAGGGTCTTTATTTCCATATAATATAACACTTGTTACTTTTGTAGTTTGGTAAAGTTTGATGTCTGTTGTTTTTGTCTAGTTGAAAAGCCTTTTCTTGTCTGCATAGTATTTATTTGTCACCTTTTTTGTGTGTCTTCCAGCACACTGAATCACTCTATGAGTGTCCCAGCTATGAGGTAAAGTACATAGGCTTCTTATCAAAAATATGTAATGAAGTCACATTTCTGTAAACACTGGAGGATTTGTTTATTTGTTTCGTCTCCGCTCAGACATTCCTCCACATTCAAGTCTCTGGAAGAAATGGTGGTGAACATGAAGGTGGGGTGAGTGTATGAACACTGTGTCTCACATCTGTGGGTACTGATCATCTGCTTTTGAATCCAAAGGACAAGATGAGTGGAAGTCTGTCCAACAATGGAGACACATCCGAGTATGAAAGAAGATTCGGGCGCAACCCATAAGATGAACGAATCCTTACTGACACTGTACTATTGAGTGGCTGTGAAATGACTATTTCATCTCTTTTCTGTGTGATTGTTTATTTGGAGTATCAATGTAAAATCACTGATAGAATGTGCTACACTTGTATAATATTTGAACTTCAGTGCTTCCTGTTGTAACTGTTTGTTTTGGAATATCAGTGGTAAAACTTGATATTCTAAAATCAGCTAAAAAAGGAAAAAGTATTTTTTTAATGTGACGTTTTTCAATTAAAAGCAATAGAACAGAAAGAGTCTGTTGTCTTTTGTGTTAACAGATGTATTATAAATTCAACAAATGCTGGATATTTCTATGCAGAAGTGGTTGAAAAATAAATTACAACAACTCAGTTGCATTTACTTAAGTCACTTTTAAAAAAAGTCTGCCTCTAAAAATGCAACTGCACTTTTTACTTTTACTAGAGTAGACTACTCAGCTACACTTTTCTACTATTTTTTCTTGACATCAATGTAAGATGCATTTTTGCCCCTCAAAAATTACAGCTAATCTTAATGTTATTAAACACATTCAGTGATCAGGATGTAAATAAAAGGATGTTAATTTTCTATTTTTTTTCAGAATTTTCATTTTAATGTTTAAAAAATGTTTGAAATAAGAATATTTTTAGTTAGATTCTGCAAGTTCTGGAAGAAAAAAATGAGAGAACAACATGTAAGTAAGTCTTAAACTGGATTTAAGGTCTTTTTTTACTGTTACTCAGATCATGCCTCTCCTTTACCCCTACTTGACATGAAGTTTTTGGTTGATCTTTCTGCACCACTTTCCATGTTATTGATTTTACAATCAAAATAGAAATCACGATCAGCTGTTGTCCTTTAGGTGGCGTAAGAGGCTTCGTATTGAAATATCCGTGTTCTCTAAACTGTCCCTACAATACCATAGGTTGACGTCGGAAGATTGTAAATATTTTATTAAATGGAAAATTATCATAGCTACTATTAATATTTATCTGTAAAAATTACATACATATTTCACACGTAAGAAAGCAAACGCTCCCTGACAGGGAATCGAACCCGGGCCGCGGCGGTGCGAGCGCTGAAGCCTATCCACTAGACCACCAAGGACAGTTAATTCAATTGAAGTTAATGAGAGCTCTTAATATATAATATTTGTCAGTATGGAACTACTTCATCATTAGTGTTTCTTTATTTAATGTCAATTCTCATTTTGAAGCGTGAATGTTTATGAATGTTTCGGTCAGACTCTGCTCGTGCTCCCTATCGCAACAGTCATCTGTCCAGGGCCACAGAGATATGCAAAGTCCATGGGTCTGTGCTAACAAGTTAAATAAAGACTCTTCCAGCTTCCTAGTCCGGTGTCACCTACCGAAGAACTGCCACGCAGTCCCCGCCCACGTGTCAGAGCAGCACGCGAGAAGGAGAGCAGAGCTGCTATAAAAGCCAGCCGTAATCCCCGCGCTGTGACCACAGAGCTTAGTGAACGAGAACGGTCCACACAGATAGTTTGTCCACCAATGGGCAGTAGTTACATCTAGACTTTTATCAGCATCCAGCCATCCGCACCTATCGACCGCATCTGGAGACCGTTATTCTCCATTTGTGAAAGGTAAACCATTTACTGTACTTTTATTTTGAAATGTCTTCTCTAAATGTCGTTTTTAAGATCCCACAGCTCAAAGTTTCTCCTGTTTTTAGATACTGTGTTTCTGGACTTGCTTGGTTTTTCCATAATTGATTAAAAGGTACAAAAATCTGCATTGCAGAAGTTTCAGAATATTGATTTTCCTCTTCTCTGCATGGTTGGAGCTCAAATAATAAGTTAAAATGAACATTATTTTTTAACGTCCCTTTCAAATAAAATGGCAAAGTGTTTCACTGATAAAAAAATGTAAAGACAGAAAAGTGTTGGTGTAAAAAAGCACCGTCTATGAGCTTTTATTTCAAAGATTTTTTTTTTTTATGTTACACTTAAGTGTTTTGAGTTTTGCACGTCATCTGGTTTGTTTTTCTGGGCTATGAAGTGCAGACGCACATTTGTCTTCTTGAAATCCTCAAAGCCATCTGCTGTTTCCAGCCTTAAGCTCTAAAGCCTTCAGCTGCTTCTTCCAGATTATGACACAGTACAGGTTGGAAAGCGGAGGATGTGAGGATTTCAACAGGAAAACAAAAAGTTTGATCATCACTAGCTTTAAATGTTTCAATGCATTTGTATTTAAAGTTTCAAATTTTCTGTTTTGGTAATGATGTAAAGTGGGGCAAACCCCTCCATCATGCATTCTGCTCGTGCACACTGCAAGGTGACACTGTCTTTTTGAATCAGGAGAAACCTGACTCCCAAGTGCAGCTGCTTGTAGTTTATCACTCTGCAGCACAGCCCAGAAAGCATGAATGAATGTTTGTGCAGAGCTTGTATGCAGTGGTGCTGCACAAAGTAAAGTGGAAATGAAGTTGCTTTTGTCGGCCAACCTAATAAGATCCATTTTCTTCTCCAGGCTACGTCTTCCATCTTTGAGCGGTTTTTCCATCTAAGGTCGGAGAAAATGGCAGCAATTCCATCAAGTGGCTCTCTCATTGCCACCCATGACTACTACAGAAGTGAGTCAAACCCACAGGAATGGATTCTGGGTGTTTTTTTTAATTGAATTAAAATTTTTAATACCTATTTGTCATTTTGATGTCACAACAAAAATCGTCTTTCTTCCAGGACGACTTGGGTCCAACTCCAGCAGCAGCTCCTGCGGCAGTTCCGAGTACACTGGGGAGGTTATTCCACACCATCCAGGTTTGGAAATTGATTATTTAAAACTGAAAAATAGAATCCTTATGCATCTTTTTATTCTAAAACAAAAGGTTTAACCTTTCAGCACTTCCCCGGCAAGACTCAGGCCACTGGTGGACTTCCTTTTTCTTTGCAAAACAGAACCAGGCAAATGGATCAGACAATCAAAAGTAAGTTGAAAGAGACACTTGGATTCATCCTGGATGTTCTGGTTTGGTGGGGTGGTTAACTGAAGCCCCTCTGTGTTGCAGAACCAGATCCTACACTGTGGCCAACGGTCAGGTATCCTGTATCGCCAGGGAAATGGTTTTGAACAGACAGTTGAGCGAAAGCAGTGAAAGCGGAAAGGTCGAACCAACAACTCCACCACCAGTGTCCTCCTGAACCCGGCTCCATCGATCCCCCCCACACACGCATATACTTTCAGCTTGCCATTCATCACATAGTCCAGCAGTGGAGATGAAGATGACAATGGCGATGATGAGGGTGTTTTGTTACTTTTAGTGAATAGTTTGCATGTCCTTTTTGTTTTGTGTTTTATTATCTGTATATTGTGACCGAAAGTTTAAAAAAAGTTTTTCATGAACTTCTAACTACTTTAAATAATAAATAGTTTTTAGTCACCTCTTGTTTCTGTGTCCACACATTTCTGGATCACCTTTACCTACAAATTACCAAAACAAGCAGACTATAACAGGAGAAAACTACTTTACAGGAGTGTTTTTTAGACAAACTGCTGAACTGAAGAGCAGCTGTTTTGTAACCATTAGGAGAACAACATGCAGCTTAATACTTAATTCATTTACCTCAGATATGATTAGAAACAATTACCGTAGGAGCTAATACAGTTTATGTAATGACTCAACACAAATGTGGATCACCAGCTTCTGGAAAACCCCAGCAGGGTGAGAGGTCAGGACGATTAGGTTCAGCACCAAAAACGTTCCAGCTTGAACCTGATGGAGTTTGTCAGATGATTGCTCCCAGACACGAATGGAATCTGAGTCATCTGCTGAAACACACATCTTTAACGGGAACTGTTTGAAAGTGACTCTGTCAATCCAATCACTTACTTTAGTCAGTGACAAAGTGTAACAATAAACTGGTCTGACGCACGGAAAATGGAGGAGGTGTGACTTTATAAACATATACATAAACATATACATGCACATACAACACATATATATGTGTGTATATATGTATATATTTGTATTTATTTATTTATTTATTTATGTACATACAAGTAATATACATATTTGTAAGAAAACTGCTCACTGAACTTTGTGAAGTCCAAATAATTTAGGTCATGTGACTTCACTATTGTATTTATGAAAGTTTTTTCTCTTTTTATATAATTTTTTAAACATTATTTGAACATGTCCTGTCCAGCAGCTGAGCAAACAGATGAGAGCTGAAGGGCCTCTTGTGTTTGACCGATTTTGCTGTTACAACACGGGGTTATGAATATTCTGACCCCTGAGGTGTATATTTGTACAAACCCCTTTTGTATTTAAGGCTAAGCTTTATTCATATCAGCTATACTTGCATACGTATCTTTTTAGGGACCGGATGGAAAAGAGAAGAGAGAAGGAGAGTGGGATGTTAGAGATGGGGGATATAAAGCCTCGTTTACACTGAGCAGTATCATCCGGAACGATACGGTCTGGTCCAGTTTTGGCAGTTCAGGTGAGCATTTCCACTCAAAGTTGGACTGTCACGGTGCATGTGGGGTGGATCTAACAACAACAACAACGAGTCAGCAGCAGCCCATTTTTTCCAATTGGCTTTTGTACTTTGTGTATCCAAAACATTTAGTATTGTTTGACAGAAATGTATTTTATCCTAATGACCTTCCGCCAGTCGTTCCTTTTTTTATGGTCCTACAACCAACTGGGGTCCAAAAATGGTGTGGTTGGGTCCAGCTTAATGGTTCCATTTATTATGGAAACACTCAAAATACTGGACCGGATCGGACCGCTCAGGGGAAACGAGGCATAAGAGCCAAAAAAAAGGGGGTTCAACAAATTGAAGGCTAAAAAAAGAAAAATATAGGAGGAGGTAGAATTAGAAAAATTGGGAATGATTTGCTGGAGGTTTATTATTTTACTGTCAAATGTTAATCAAAAGGGCGGGGCCTGTCCACAAACACTCTCAAATATTACAAACATACCTGCTGGCTCCAAAAACTTTCACACACAAACATGTCAACACGTACACAATTCAACTACAGCTCACATGCATACTCTGCATGCAGACAAACTCATTGCAAGCACATATTATGCTTATTATATATTAGGAATGTCACACTTTTTTCATTCCTACAAAGCAAGTTTCCATGGAACATTGTTGAGAACTCACTCTGGATTTCATTGATGAACTCCTTTGATACTGTGACCTTTTGTGGAACAAATTTCAGTTTCTCAAGGACTCATTTTTTCTTAAAGTTTATTTTTTAATAAAAATGACCTAAATGGAGCAAACACAGATCCATGATGGTATGTCATTAAACAAGGTTTCATCATTTAAGATGTTGTCAAACACAAGTTGTGTCAGAATTCCCTCACTACTCACTAGTTAGTGCACTATACAGTGCGTTCACTATTCTGTAGGGCTGTGAATCTAGAATTCCAAAATCCAGTACCATCGACCTTACCCAGAAGTCTCTAAAAAAAACAGTGTGCATCAATACTCACTAAATTAGCAAACATAGACCACAATGCATTGCTTTTAAATTATTATTTTTTAAGTTAAATGAATAAATTTTATTTATTTTTTATAAACCATTAAAGTTTTCCTCATCAGAATGGAGTGGATTCAGGGATAGTTTTAATAAAATATTCATATTTATTACTTTGCGAAATTTGTGACATTATATTTGCCGTTTAAAAAGTAGTGAGCATTGCGTCCGAATTGCTTTTAAGCTCCAGGGCAGTAGATAGTCCTGTACTTTATCGTTTTTTTTGTTGTTATTGGGGAGTAGGGAGGGAATCCAGGCATAGCTGCTGTTTTTTTTGACTTTTTCAAACTGAATAAACGATCTTCCAACTGACTTTTAGAAGAAAACTCCAGCTTCGTTAAACAGAAACAAGAAGTGAAGATATTGTAAATTCAAAATGACGTCAGATGCTTTCAATAAAGTCAATTTACAATTACTTTAAGTAAAAAAACACCAAAATATGACCTTTCTTCATTTCTTCAATATGAATGTAACTGTCTGTTCATCTTGTCTATTGGGTGATTTTTGACTGTTCTGATTCTTTAGTTTGTTTTAACTCAATAAGATGAAATATTGTGGCAGTGTAGCTGGAAGCAAAACACAAACACCCTCCAAGGTGCAGAGGAGAGCAGATTAAATGACAAACATGGCATGGATCCACTCAGACACTCTGAACAGCAGGAGTTATGACGTTGCTGGATTGTAAAGCTGCTTGAGGAGGAAGAAATCCAGAGTTTATTGAGGCCAGATTTACCTCAGATCTGTACATGTGCTTCAACGCAGAGCATCAGTCCATATGCTGCTGCTCTCCTGCTGCTTTTGTCTTGTTCTTTGCCCGATCTTGCGTTGTGTAACGAACCACGTTGGACCTTGACTTACTTGAAGAAATCAATAAATGCGCTGGTTCTTTGAATGGACTTTTCTGTGAATCGTTATGCTATAAATTTTTTACAAAATGTTCAGCTATAAATAGCCTGAACAAAGTTTGGACATCGAGCTGTTTTGAGATAGTCCTTCTGTTCAAACAAGAAAGTCAAACAGTGGCTGCTCCGAATGGAGACATAAAGATCCAATCATGGATTCTGGTGACTGAAAGATTAAAGAAAGAGGCATAACTCCTACAGAGTTTAGTTGTTTGGAATAAGCATATTTCCTACAGGTCTATAAGTCATCACTATTTTGATTTAAAAAGCACAAGTCATTTCCACTCTGTGGTTTGTAGATCTCTTCTCGTAACTCCAAACGGGGTTCTGAGGATTTAGGGTAAAGTCTACAGAGCAGACAAAAGGTCAAGATCAAAATGACATTTGACAGGCGATAAAAACTCACAAAAGCTAAAGTTAGACATTATAAAACACATAAAGTTAGAATAAAAAACACATTTGTTTCAAGTGCTTGTAATAAAAATAGAAACAACAAAGTTGCTCCAAATTTTTCATTAGAAGAAGAAGCACAAAACAAATAACCAAAAAGTGGAAATAATAAACTAATGAAAGTAAATTTGTTCAAATAAACTTATGTTTAGGAAAAAATATTTGTAAAAAAGAAACTTGAGGAATATGTTCTGTGTGGTTAGTGTTGAATGTGGCGGCTCGCTGTTCAGACCATCAGGAATTGTCTTTTTTTTTTTTTGTTCCTTTTTTTCTTGAAGTTATGATATAAAATAAAATGTTATTCTTCGCGCTGCTCCTTTCCAGTCATAAAGATGTGTGGGCTTATGTTGTGTACTGAATGCGTTAATGTAATGGTGTATTATCAGAAACACAGTAATGCTGCTCGCTGTTTCAATACAAAAATAAACAAAATTTATTCCATATTCTAAAAAAAACTGCAGTAAACAAAATGAGTGCAATATCTGTGTAAAAATGTAGACCAAAATACTCATCTATTTATATTTAACATGCAGTACATAAAAATACATGTTATAATGTGTTAGCATTAGCATCAGGAATCAAAGTGTATACTTTGTGCATTTTTTCTTCTTCATGTCTTTTTATATCATTTGTTGTATATTTGGATATTGTTGGTATTCAGTTTTCGTGCTTCCGTGCGTTCTGATCTACGTGATAAATCACAAAGCTTTCAAATTAGCTAACTTTCCTTTGGTAAAGCTGTCATTTCCCACTTTTCTGATACTGAGGAACCAGTTGACTATTTTTGGAGTGTTAACAAATACAATCAATTGAAAAAAGTATCAAAAAATTATACATATTTTCTGTCTATATAATGTTTTGTTACATAAAAGCGAAGGTGAACTGTCATTGAATATCTTTGCAGTGTCAGAATTGTTTACTGAAATGTATTTGTCTTTATGTTGTCTGCTAGAGGCTGGACAGATTCCAGACTTAAATGTGTTGGTGATATCCTGTGCTGCTGTGTGAATCAGCGTGGAGTGGAGGTTGTTCTGTGGTGAGCTGTCAGTGGAAAATGCCATCCCAGCTGCACAGGGCATTCCTCCACATCAGCTGCTCAACTATAAACAGGGAATCTGGGGCAAAGGCATTTCACTTTTGGCTGTAGAGCTGCCAAACAATTTCCAGCCTCCCACTCACACCAAGCACCCGTTTTTTTCAATGTGGATAAGATAAAAGCAAAGGGAACACGCCACACACAACACTAACGCAGAAGGATTGTTGGGTAACTTCCCATATTTGCCTTTCGAAGGGTGAGACGGTCCTCGCTGTGTCCAGGAGCTGTGGTGTCATCCTTTTTTAGGCTAGTGTTTGATCAGCAGCATGAGCTGAGTGCATGGACCCCCTGAACTGGGATAGTCCACGTGTCAGGAAGTTTCCAGAGACCCCTCTGCAGATCAGAGTCCTCACATAAGCAAAAAGCAGCAGAATTTAATTAAACTTTAAACCAAGGTGGTAGTGCCATGGTTTGGGCCTTGATGATGCATTGCACAAAAAAATACAAAAAGGGAACGAGCTGCTGATTATATAGGTAATGTAAATAAAGCCATTACATTACAAAAATAAACTGTTCTATGAATCTTTGTGTTGCATACAGAAGTGGTGTCTTTAATGTTTAAGTGAACGTGTGAAATGAGGAAACTGTCTTACAAAAATAAAAAATCAAACCGCCACATTGAAAACTAGAATGGAGAACAAGTTTTGCTGCTTTCAAAACGTCCATCCACTTTCTAAACCTGCTTTATCCCTTTTGGGGGTCACTTGGTTGCAGGAGCCTATCCCAGCCACAGTTGGGCAAAAGCAAGTACATCCTGGACGGATCACCAGTCCATCGTAGAGGCTTTCAAAACACAACTATTATTTTTATTTTTAGTAATTTATTAACTTTCCTCAAAACTGTGACTAAAACAAAAAAGCGTTTCCCCAAAAAAGCATGGACAGCGTGGCAACAGGGGGAAGGTCCACTCTGAGCTCCTATTCATAAGTTTATGTAGACAAATAATCCATACATGTGACATGATATGAGCAAAACGACATTGCACTGTGAGAGGGAACTGGATGACTTTGCCTAAAGTTACCCGATTGTTAATTATCTGAAGTCATTGTGTTTTTTCTTTTGAAATTGGCACATTTTCCACAATTTACACTTTCTGACAAACTTGTTTGGTTTAAAAATGTTTTCTAAGGTTGGAAACTGACTGAAGTCAAAAGCCTTTACCAGGGTGTAAAGCTGTGGATTTCTCTGAAATTGTTGTTTTGGTTTGTTTATCTGTAATGTTGACTGTGGGCTGAGAGAACATCCCATCTGTTCTCATATTAGACTGTGTTTGTGAAGTCAGCTGTGAATGGTGCCAGACTACCAGTAAATAAGTCAAGCCCGGGTGTGGAAATACTCTAATAACAACAGCAATTCTCTGCTACCAGATCACTATTCTAAACTGAGCTGGACAGATTGTACCTGTCAGAAAATTCTTCATTTGTGTAAATCAGACTCAGAATTTTCAAAACTAAGCATAGAATGCTGTCTTTAGAAAAATGAAACAAAAACATTAAAATGAAACAAGAAAGTTACTGTAAATCCACATTTATTTTAATAATAGGACTGCATCTACTCTGTAAGATAAAATTATTTTGTTTTGTTTTTAACTCCAAAGAGAAAATTCCCATCAGACATTTCCTGATAATATTTAAGCCATAGGTCATTTCCACTGTTTTCCTTGTTTGGGCCAAATTGATCAACTTAAGGTTTTCATCTAGCGCCACCATGTGGTTAAAATAGCAATTGTAACAACAGAGCTCTCTTTGAATGAAGTAGTCATTTTTTTGTGGTTTTGTGTGTGTCTGCTGTCATGTTAATTCATACGAACAAGTTTTATTTTTTACATCAGTACTTTATCAAAAGTTGGTGACTATTCTGTCCCTTTGGAGTAATTGTGGAGCGTCTGTATGGTGCCCTGTGATGGGCGGGTCAGGGTGGACCCTGCCTCCGTTCTGAAGAAGCTGGAATAAGATCCAGCATCCTGAACCTGAGATGTTCATAAATCCCTTTATGTAAGCCTAAGTTAAATCCAAAGTCTTTGCATTTCAGCTCAAGTCAAGTATTAAAAACTACTCTAATATAAACCATAAATGGTGTTTTTAACATGTTCTAGTAGCATTTTCTCATTATAGAGGACAGAATAAAACTTAACATTGCATCTGAGTATTTCTTTATTTGAATTAAAATGAATTAAAAAATGCAGTTGGAAAAAGCGTGTGGCAGTGACTTGGGTGCTGCAATCGGCGACAAGCTCTCTGTTCCACTCTATTCTGATGCATCCACCTGCAGACAAATAGATCCATGCACATCTTTGTTTTCCTCGTCTGAGCCGGAATCTGGATCAAAACTGTACGACTAGATAGCTCCATTGTTGCTCGCCATTTTTGTTCCACCGGTATTGTTAGCTTGGGGGTGTGATGGGCTGTAAACTAGCGGGAGTACGTGTAATCAAAGGGCTGGTGGGAAGTATCTGCAAGCTTATTCTGCACCACTGATCCCATCCTCAACTGAATTTCGGATGAACTCTGCAGAAACTATGTTCTCGACAACAATACAGGCTTTTAGATTTTGGCTGATGAAAAGACCACTAGGACTTTTATAATAGATCAAAAGATGATTGGAGTGGGACTTTAATCATAAAGTTAAAATAAATATTATTTTTGTTACTAATTGTCAACACATTTCTTTCAAATTACATTTTAGTGCGAAAGCTTTGTGAATAGAGCTTATATTTCTAGACTTTCAGCAACATATTGCCACAGGTCCCAAACCCCAAATTTCAACCAAAGTCTTAAAACTTTGAGGTTGAGCCCTAAGTAGAGTGGATGGATGGATCTTTCTCCAAATTTTGCAAATATTGTTATTGAATAAAATGTTTTTTTTCTGGTTTCAACCAGGTTTTCTATAATCAATTTAAACTTCAAAAACTTGAAATAGGTGGTGATGCTGAGGTGAGAATCAAAACGTCAAGCATTTCTTTGCTGTTTTTTCACTTTCATCAGCTCAAATGTTTGCTAGGATGTGATAAATAAAACCGAGAAAGAAAAGAAACAAAGAAATCTGGTCTGAGTTTGATAGCTCATCGCACTATTTTATTCAATTACTGACATCTCAGGAGAAGAGGAGAGCTTTTTAACTCCGCTGTTGGTAAACCACTTTTTAATTTTTTTTTGTTTGTTTTTTTGTCTTTTTTGTCATAGCGTTGATGCAACACTGAAAAAGCGCCATTTCCAAACAAACACAGGTCCCTCAATAGTGATATGTAAGAGGCAGAGAAAATCTCACCTGGACAGTTTTGCATGAAACATACAAATGAAACAGGTTAAACCTTTTCTTTTGTCTTTTTGTTGTTTCACATATAATAATACATATCCATACTTATAAACACTCCAAAAAAAAAACAAAAAATAAAGGAAATAAAAAAGGAAAAATATTAAGTCACAGGTACTGGAAAAAGCTCCACTTTTAAGTCACAATGATAAATGTACAAAACAATAGACATCTCATATAAATGTTAATGGTTTTTTGTTAGAGACTTAATTCTAATTTCAGAAGAAATTAGTGGATAAAACTAAACTTGGAGATTCACTATTTCCTGAGGTTTATGGGTTCCCCTTAAAAGGCCAGGAGAGGGGAATGGCTTTTGTGTTACCGAGGAGATGGTACAACAGGTCAAAGTGTACCTTTCGGGGTACCGGTTGAGTTTATGACAAGGAGCTGCCCCTGACATCGCCGCCAGGAGATGATTAGCACTTAAAAGCTTAATAAATGCATCTACACGCCGTCGTTCTCCATTTAGGCCACTAAAGGATTTTGAATCAGACGACTGGCGCCGTCTTCAACCTTGGTAGGTATTTGCTGGTCCACTTTGAGAAGTTGTGACGCCCCCTTTATACTTAATGTTACCTTTTTTTCAATGCCCGAGCCGACCACAGACAGCTGTCGCGGCCCACTCCGACCGTGCGACGCAGGAGTCAAAGAGGTCACATCTGCATCTGATGCGATGAAACGACGACGACAAAAAATATCTAGGTAAATGTACACAGATCGAGAGGGGCGGGATCCTTTGAATATAATGCCGAAAAAACAAAACAACACAAAGTATTCTGAAAAACTGTACATGTAAACATCACACTTTCACTGAGTCCAAAACCAAAGGGGAAAATACAAAGCTTCACACAGGTTTACAGTACGAGCCCCTGCACAGAGCCACAGTCTCTCACCGGTGCAGGAGAGGCAACCAGTCAAATCATATAAATAACAATAGAAGTAATACAGACCATCACAAAATGATAAGTTAAAACAGGCAAAGGGCTAGAACCACTTTGATTTTTTTAACAGTGCTGTACCCACAGGAAAAAAATAAAATAAACAGGTTTATCACTCTTTGTACAGCTATACAGTACATTAATCTGACCACTTTAGCAATCCACAAGCTACCAGGGCATTTTCAACAACAATAGATTACACTGTCCACTCAAAAACGAGAGAGAAAGAGAAAGAATTCATTGGGAGTTATTAGAGTAAAGAAAAAGAAAACTAAAACAACATCATGACAACCAGAAGTTGTCGTTCGTCACAGTAACTCCAGCACACAGCTCCAATGTAAGATCAGCGAACACGGAACATCAATCAGCAAGCAAGCGTTTGGTTGTGAGGGTGGATGTTGAGGAGGGTTCAGAGAGGTTCTGCTACGGCTACAGAAACAAACAACCAGACCGGAGGAAGACAGAAGGACGCCGCCACGGTTGTTCTGCTGGAGCCCGCAGAGGTGATTCATTCAGGCAAGATTCTGCTTCCGGGAGCCACGGATGAGCCTGTAGGGCTTTTCAGGGACAACGTTTGGCTCTTTTAAGGATGTGGTAAGTGTTGCAGAACAAGGATCTGCCTTCACCCCTGCAGAAAATATGGAGGTTGATGCTCATCATGTTAACGAATATCTTTTTACGGATTTTGGAGTAAAACGGAAATCCAGGAAGAACTAAAACGTTTAGAGCCTCAATAATCTGTAAAGATGAAAGACTTTCTTTGGTGTGGACTTTAGAGAAACAGAAAGCAAAATATCCCAGTCTGACCCTGCTTTAGGACCTTTTTTGGTCTTCACCAGAAGCTAATAAAAAAATGCAGACAGATGCTTTAAAATCTTGATTTTAATCTAAAATCTGCATCTTTAGGTAAAGAGGGTAAACGTTTCAAGTTGGAATGTGGTCGTTTGAAAAAGCATTAAACTCCACATGTATTCCTTGACTGAATAAGCCATTAGTATTGGATGTGTTGCAACAGAAAGCTGGTTATGAACACTTACTGCCAGAATCAGAAGTCATCACGTTTTTATCAACTAGTAACTTTCAAATTTGGTCGAGAACAGACGTAAGTGACATAAAAGCAAAGGAGGATCCTATGAAATGAGATGACAAACGCTTGGATGAGTGTTAAATATTATAATATTATATTCCAATGTTACTGTTTCTGTGTGATTATTTGTAGACAGTTTTGAAGGCAGAAACTTGTCTCTGCCCTCAACATTGTGTCTCAAACCCGAATGGGTTGTTTCCTTCATGCACTGTAAGACATCCACAATTGGAGATGTAACTTCTTTCCCTTTTTTAAGATTTTTGTCATAGATCCACCTCAGATGTATTTTGTGCACCTTTCAGTGATTTGGTGCAGACTTTCCTCTGAGACTCTGTCATGTAAACACCCCTCAGATGAACTAAGCTTCTGTGAAAACATAGTTTTTAGTCATATTTAATGATAAATGTGTCTTTTTAAAATTACTTTAGCTGTAATTGAGGTGATTAAAGTTTTTGTGCCTTCATCCTGAGATATAAAGTACCTCCTAACTTGTAATAAACAGGAGATATGTAATGGGACAGATGAAAAACGCAATTATTAAATGGCAAAAAATACAAAAAAGGTAATTTGTGATTTATGCAAATCTGGATTAAAGAGAGTAAAAAAAAAGAAAAAAAAAAGATATCCGTCTTTCTGAAGGTGCGTTCAGGCGCTTGAAGAGCCGTCGTTTGGGAATGTGACAGACGAATGAATAAAATCCTCACGGAGCGCTGACGTACAAACTCCAGTTCCACACAAACACAACACCAGCACACCAACGAAGCCAAACAGTTTTGTGCTCACCAGTGAAAGTTGTGAGACTGTGCTCTAGATCACTTTGTGTGTCTTCAAGCACACACATACACACACACACACATGCAAACGCCATAGCAGAGAGCTGGGGGAGTAAACTGTGATGTGAGTTTTCTAAGATTGTCTCTTGCGTTTTTCGGAAACAGTGTGCTCAGACTTTGAGAGGGAAGTGGAGATGGGGCTGGACGCCGCTGAGCTCAGAGGGCAGCTGACAGGCAGACGGCCGACTCCCTCCGGCCCTCGCCGTCTGCATGCCTCTGCATGTGCCTTCTTTTTTTTAAGTAAACATACTTAACACCTTAAAAAAAAAAGACAAAATGAAAAAAGAAAAAGACGTGCAACACCGATTCTCACTCTTCTATCAGGTCCCTTTTTTTGTTTTTTTTTTTGTCACCACAAATCCCAATACAGGAAAGTGCCTCAGTTACGAGGTTAGTATTCACAACGAACAACATTGAAATCGGCTACAATGCTGCATGGGATATTTCTTTTTACAACTCGACTGTCTCAGCAGTGGAGGATTGTGGTGAAGCATCACCCTCTGAAGATGCCTTCATCTGAACCTTTTCTGATTATCATCAATATTGCACCTTATTTTTTTAACCCCCTTCCTCCAGTAGGACTGGTTCAAAACTCCAGCATTGAACTCATAGTTTCCCTGACAGGTGCCTTCACTTGCATACCCTTTAAAAGGCTTCCACCTTTTCAGGAAATGACGAACCGCCTCCTATTGACAGAATTCGAGTAAAGTAACCAAAAAGAATTGTCTGGAAACCACGGCAACCACGCACAATTTCAACGACAGATCTGCTCTTCTGGTTGAAGTTTGTAAGAATAAAAAGATTAATAATGCTGTTCTGTTATTTTTGTCTCTTTTGATGTTTAATTTGATTTCTGTCATTTTTCTCTGTGCATGAAGCACTTCAGGCAAGAGCCGTTGAGGTTAACAGGTCAGTGGCGGGCTGCCACGTCTTTTAGCAGCAATTTAGAAATGACTTGATTCGGTCGACCCAATCAAATCATGCCACTGTACAGCATATTTTACAGGAGTGTAAAAATAGAAAGAAATAATGGTGCTAATCCACTGCTCTTTTTTTTTTTTTTTTTTTTTTTTTTTTTTACTAAGCGTTTAGTCCACAGGTCTGCACAAACGACAGTTTGGTTAAATTAGTTCAGCTAATTCAGTACCTCAGACTGTGAACTAATGCACTTTTTTCACGTAAGTCGCTTTCCTGAGACAAATGGAGGTTCTGGTGGCAAAAAATGAAGTGAATAATGGCTACACAAAACAGGGCACTAAGGTCAAAGTGAGCTAAATGCATAAAGAAACTTTTTTCAGCCTGTCAGTTCGAACCAGTAAACCTGTGGGAACCAGTACAGGTACCACACCTACAGGCCCCCCTCTGTGCTGAAGGATCACTCTTCAACCACGGTGTCTTTGAGTGTGAGAGTCTGCCAAATGTGTGTGATGCACGGAGACAGACAGGCCGACGGGGGAGGAAGTGGGGGCGTGGTGGGGAGGAGTTGTTGGCACAGTTTGGCTCAGTTCTGCTGCAGGATCAGGTTTTCCAGCTCGTCTGCAGAGCGGAGCAGGAAGGCCGCGGACTCCCGGTAGCCTGCAATGAGCTGCCTCACTGCCGTCACCTCCGGAGGGCTGAGCTGGGCCGACGCTCCGCCGCCTCCACCTCCCTGACCGTGGCTGTTGGAGCTGGAGGAGGAGTTCAGTCCGACCGACTTCATACTTAAATCTGTGGGGCCTGTGGGGGGGGGTAGGATCAATTGAGTGATGCCATTTTATCTGGAAATCAAACTAGGAACAGCAAACTCTACAATGAGTCTGACACAAACAAAAAACTAAAATGGCATCTATTTCCATTTAAACAACAAATACCAGCAATGAAATGAACTAACAGCTAATATAATCATATTTTATTTTAGGAATAAAAAACCCTTCTTTTTCCCAAACTTCTGAATATTGTGTAAATTAAAGACCCTCTTTGATGAAAGTCGTGTTTTTGGTGTTTTAACATGTTCTTGTAGCATTTTTCTGATGATAGAGGACAAAGTTAAAGAAAATTAGGTTTAACATTGCATTTCTGAGTATTTCTTTACTTAGATCGTTTTGAATCAGGAGCAAATGGTAAAAGATTCATTCAGAAAAAAAGCATATTTGTTACGTAAAAAATACAGGCCACAAGCTCCCTGCTGCGCTCCATTCTGATGCATCCAATTGTAGACAAATAAGTTCACGTACGTCTTCAATTTTCTCATCTGAACTGGTATCTGGCTCTAAACTGTATGGCTCCAATATTGCTTGCCAGTTTTGATGCACCGGTAATGTTAGCTTGGGGGCGCGAGGGGCTGTAAGCTAGCAGGAGAGTGTGTAAACAGAGAGCTCTCAGCAGCAGAACGAGGAAGTCGGAGCAGGGTTACTCTGCGTCACAAGGCAGATGAATTTCTAATGAACTCCTGCTGCTCTGCAGGTTTTTTGATTTAAGCTAAAATCACCATAATGAACAGACCGCTGGGAACGCTTTTACAATTGATCAAAAGATGATCAGAGTGGGATTCCTTAAAATTTTAAAATTCTGTGAGATTCATCATTTTGATGGATTTCACTTCCTGGATTCCCCACAATTTGATATTTATAGCCAATTCTTCATCATCTTTATTGAAATATAGACACATTTCCACAGAAACCTCAAAAGTAAAAGAAGAACAGCTTGTAACATGTTGTCGGCACAAAGTCACTACAGGACTTTTGTGGTTCGGTTGTGGTTTTGATTATTACCAATCTTCTCCTCTTCAGGGTGTTAAATTGAAGCTGGACTTACCATTGGTCTGTGCAGGACCAGAGCTCTGCTGACTGCTGCTGACGGTGCCGTATCCCCGCAGGTTGTAGTTGAGGCCTCCGTTGGTGTAGAGCTGTTCTTGGGCAAAAGCTGCGCTGGCGATGGAGAACCCGGACGGCGCCACAGTGGCCGGGTCCCTCGAGACGGGTTTGTCAACAGGAACGGGCTCCTCCTGCGGAAGTGACAGGTTCTTAAGTCTCAGCAGAAGGTTGTGGTTTTTGTTTTTCTTGCTCCCTGAAATCGTGAAGCTTTACCGTCACTGGGCAGATGTCCAGCCGCATCCTTTTGGCAGCATTTCGGGTTTCGCTGTCGCAGGCAGCAGCAAGGATGTTCTCGGCCATGGCAGAAGTGAGGTGGGGAGGTGTGGGTCGAATCTGTCAGGGGGAGGCCATTTTTTCTGTTTTGTACTGAAACTTTGGTATTTCTGCTTGAATGTTGCACGTTTGAGGCGGTGAGTGTACCTCAAAGCCGCCTTTCTTCATGCGGCGGCAGGATTTGAGGTAGGTACGGATGCGCTTGCGGGAGCGCTCCTGGAACTCCGGGAACTGGCGGCTGCAGGACTCGATGATGGCCTGGATCTTCTCCTTGGGTTGTTTGGAGATGGGCACCATGCGGTCCAGATTCTCATCCACAAAGAGACGCACGAACATCTGACAGGCGTGGGGGAGGGGAGCGAGGGGATGTGGAGCAGAAAATGAGAGTCGGGGGGACGCATGCGGGCAAAGAGGTTGAAACAAAAGAAAAAGAGACAGCAGGGAAAAAGATTGAGTAAAAGAGGAGGTAGGAAAATGCAATAATTACTAATTGGTTCTAGCAATCTGGGATTATAATTCCATTTTTTCATCTTTAACAAAAACCTCTGTTTAAAGTAAATGAAATGTATCTTCTCAACATGAGTCCAGATTCTGTGAGA
The DNA here is from genome assembly GCA_036245035.1 of Adrianichthys oophorus. NCBI lineage: Eukaryota > Metazoa > Chordata > Actinopteri > Beloniformes > Adrianichthyidae > Adrianichthys > Adrianichthys oophorus. The sequence continues at coordinate 19,307,441 of BSAI01000015.1, forward strand.
GCTTCTTTGTTACTGACATTGAAGGCTTTCAGCCTCTCTGGGTCCATGCCTTCGGCGTCATTGATTTTGTCGCTGTCTTCATGGTCGTCGTGGTCATCGTCATCATCATCCATCATCTGCGCCCGAGCAGAGGTCAGGTCCTCAGCGCTCACACTCAGGTCAGTTTTCACAGAGTCGTAGCTCCCTGAGTTGTAAGGAGGCGACTGGAGACACGCACACGTTATCGTGCTGCACAGAGGCAGGGAGGATCTGCGCCTCCCACCGGGAGTCATGGCCTCCTCCTTACCTTGTTGGTGAACTCTGTTTTTAGGGGCAGCTTCCTGTTCAGATCTGGGGGGTACGGGTTTGGAGGCGAGCTCCCTGCCGGCAAAACCCTGTCGCTCAGGTTGATGGGCTGCTGATCTTCGGATGAAGACGAAGACGAGGTGGTGCTGAAGTCCAGGGGAGCACTCAAGCCATTCTCTGTCACCTCCACATAGGTGGCGCCGCCATCTTGGGGGGTCCCACCCACAGCCAGGGCCTCAGGGGAGGTCAGAGCTGGCAGCCCGTTGGCACTGCCGCTTTCAGAAAAGTCATCATCTATCGGGAATAAGGAGGAAGATGGAATCAATGAGGACAAGGCCGGATATAGGTATGTACAGGGGGGGACAATGCCCTTTTCCCCGGATACCATGACAAACCCACCAAACATGATGGCTCACAAAAATCCAAAATTAACTTAGAAATAACGTTTTTTTTATACGCAAATGCCAAAAATAAAAACTAAAAGAATGAATACTGTAAAATAAATTAAAAAAAAAAAACGTAAGAATGGACGGATGGACAGACGGACATTTAGACACAAAATAAAAATGTAAATGAGCCTCAACAAGGCACAAACCAGTGTCCTGCCTGTGCATGTCCCAAGCCCGGGCAACGCACTAGGTAGTGTGAGGAAAAGTTAGATGCATACGGATAATAGAACTGATTTAATGGTGGTCTATACACACACACACACACACACACACACACACACACACACACACACACCCGTCATTCAACCTGCACCCCGTAATGGGGCTGGCTAAATCCAGGCCTGAATTAGAATTAATTTGAGTTTGTTTACCACAAAAAGCAGGAATCCTGACAGTGGGGGGTATGCCCCCCGTTATGTAATTGGGATGGAAGTGTGCATCGGGGTCAGCTGTCAAGACAAATGAAAGTTACGGTGAAAGAAAAGGGGGAGCATGGCGTTTTCACAGCAGAAAGGGAGGATGGAGGGCGATAAGGGGCTGATGGGGGAGGGGCATCTTCCCACTTTGAGAAAAGTCCACAAACTCATCTTCCCAGCCTCCTTTCCCGCATGTCTAGAATTTCTGTGGAGTCAACCCTATCTGAACCCCCCAATGTCCCGCTCTGAACCTTTTCTGCTCTGCAAAGGTCAACATGGGTCTTTGTCCTACTTCTTAAAGCTCCTGACAGAGAGGGGTGCCCGCTGGATTGGGGCTGCGCCGTGATCCCACCCCCCTGTAAGAGTGGATTTATTTGGATTAGTGCACTAAGAACGATGCAAGCTGTTTCCCTGCGCAGACAGCAGTCTGCACATTTCGCCGTGTGGCAGGCGGGCCCTTTCAGGACTCAGATGTAAACAAAGTCAAACTCAAAAAGCAAGTCAGTCCAGGGACACCGGCGAGGCCTCACCGTTCTCCTCTTTGATGGTGGCTGCCGGGTTGCTGACCCTCTCCCGGTTAGGGGGACTCGGATCTGGTGCTGCGGGCTGATCAGCTGCAACCCATGTGGGCTCAGCGTTGTTCATGTCCTCGCTGCTCACCGAACTGTCATCCTGAAGGGAAACAACACAGAACGAGGCTCAGACTGCAGAAGTACACCATCTCCACTGCTTCTTGTGTTAATCCCAACCCGCTGGAGGCTAACATTTGTACTCCTACAGAGCAGATTTCACGTTTAATTACAAGATAAAATGCTTTTTTTCTTAGACATGGCAGAAAACTTGCACCGAAGGTAAACAATACCTCAGCCTCACTCACGCAGCACTCACAAATGTAAACATCACCATAAACTTCCATTTTAAACCTGAAAACAAAACATTTTCTTCACTATTTTTTTAAAAGCTAAATATGTTATTTGGTGGATATTTTCTTGATAAAAACATTATCAAGCCAACTAGCAGAACAAAAACCGGGGAGGCAGGAGTCACTAATACATTTCTTGGAGCACTGCTATTTATAACTGTTACATGGAGGCCCTGAAGATGGAGCTTGTTGTAGCGTAACAAAAACGCCAGTGCATCACCGGGGTAGGAATAAGCAAAGCAGAGCTGAATCACGTGACCATTGCTGACCCAATCTTGTTCCTAAAACAACAACAACTGTAACATTTTTTTATCTGGCCAGTTTGCTCCATTCAGACAGGAACAAACACAACGTGTCAGCAGAACCACCCCTGTGTGACGGCAGTGGGGCAGAAATGCATGTTGTCATCTCATTCCCCCTCACACGAGCTCACAAATAGGCCTAAACTCCTGGGAATATGCATGCGTCCCTCTGCGAGAGCTTTGTGGAGGACCAGAATGCTCAGTGAAGGCTCTATTAGGTACTAAGTGAGCCATGCAGGATTAAAGAAAAACCTCTAATCACAGCCATTCAAGAATGTAGAAACATTAATGTTTGGGCTTTGGGGAAATATGCTCCTGATTAAACTGCTGAATGGAAAAACTGTGATATAGAGCTCAAAATAAAATGAAAACAGACATCCTCAGAAGATGATGCACTTTCGTCAGTTTGTGGACGCCCTGCTGTTCTGGAGTCCGCTCCTCAAGTTTGTTCCTTTAAACTCAAAATTCAGTCACGATAAACAAGAGGCTTTGAGCTTGGATCCTCACTGCTAAAAGTTGGACTTAGCTTTAAAGTGCAGAAGTCTCGGCGGTGACCTGCCAACCTGCTCTCCATCCGTCTGCACACAAAGCCAGCGCTTGCCCGGTCGTACTCACCCGCAGATCCCAGCCGGAGCTTTTGTCCCGGATTATCCCAGTTATGCGCGGGTGAGGTCTACATGATCAAGTCCTGCTTCCTGCACTTTGGAGGCGGCAGTTCCTGAGCGCCTCTGTCACAGCGACACGTGGGAGGGGCCTCACGGATGACGTCGCTGCAACAGAGGCTTTCGTAATCCTCCCCTCACATTGCGCTCCACCTCCCAGCAGGAACTCTGGTTCATCAATAATGAATTCAAAGTTGGAGGGAAGGACTCCCTCCTCTGAGCGCACACAGGAGCTCTCCTCGGTCTAACGGGGAGATTTACTTCCTTTGAGCGCTGGCGGTTTCAGCAGAGGCCACACACAGTCACACTCACCCTCTCCGCCGTGGTCATGCACTGCAGCTTCATCTGCTTCAGGTAGGTGGCAGTGAGAGGCATGTTGTAGTCAATGAGGTCCGGGACCAGAGATGATGGTCTGTCGTTTTCTAACAAAGAAAAGCACCAAAGTCACACCACTGAATCCAAAAGGAAAAATATTTTCACCACTTCATGTGCATTTACTGCAAATATGTTTCTGACATACCACTAAAACATATTTTGATGCAATTATATTATTGTAGGACAGAATTTGCATCTTCATAATACAAAAAAACAATAAAATGTGATGTCATTAAAGGTTTTACATTCAAATATTTTACATTTATTCCTTCATTAAACACCATAAGTTATTATTTGAGTCGCTTTAAGTTAAACAAATCTCTAGAGAAGGTCTGCAACCTTAAATACTGAAAAAAGCCATTTGGTTCCGATCTTTTTGATCTAAAAGCAGTGAGAGCACTTTACCGTTCAGAACAATACACTTTATTTATGTTTTTGTGGCCATTAAGCCATTCGTTTAAAAATTGTAGCTTTTAAACATTGATGATAATTGAATTAAAAGAGTGTTGTTCTTTATTATATTATTTTGACAGCAACACATACAAGTTCCTTTCAAAATAAAAACATCCCGTGTCAAAAAATATCCTCTTGCTGCAGTAGTAGTAGACAGTAGAATAAAACTTTTGCCCTCATTTTGCTCAGTAACATGTTAGAAATCTAAACAAAAATGACAAAACTAAAACAAATTAACCAAAAACTACGAATCCATTATTTTTTCAAATTGTTAAAAAAATTATAGAAAGCCAAAGAGACTCAGTGGAAGAATAAAAGTGGCTTCACAGCCTCAGGTTGCGGACCCCTGCTCTAGAAACACCTTTGCCTCTTTTGGGAGTAAACTGATTTAAAGATAAGATGGGGAAACTGCTTTGTACATCAGAATTTGAGTTTTGGGGGAGAGAATTGAACACTCTTTGTTCTAGAAAGAATGGAAGAGGAACTGTGAATCTGCTGCAAAAGTCCCAGGTCAGCAACCTTACTGGAACATGTGCACATCAGTGCACATGGCCTGCAGAAAACGCATATCTGTGAAAGTGTGACTAATGCCTTACTTCAGCTGGATGACAACATAGCGTGCACGCACTGTAGCAGCACGACTATATATTAAAAATATATTTAAATTAAATTAAATTAAAATCTATTAAAATTGGTGGGTTGTTTTAAAATGACTTCAAATATTACTTTTTATATAATAAAAATAAGTGCAATGTAAAACATAACAAACAAAGGGAAACCCGAGCTGACATTTTTTTTACAACTTTTTTAAGTAAAAAAAAGAACATTCAACACATTAACATTCACTTTTTCACATAAAACGTCAAAAAAAGAGCATGAGAAAGTTTTAATTTACCTAAAATGGAATAAGACTTGAACATGCAAATGCAAATGTTGTATGTAAACATTTGGGATCATCTGTGATGACATAACTCTGTCACAAAAACACAAATCAATTTTCACACTACTTTTTCTGAGTGTCAACTAACAAAAAAAGATCAATTTGAACAGGAAAACAATCAAACACCCCCCTCTTTAAGTGGATCTATGAAAATATATTTTGTTTTAGTTCACTTTTGTTTTACTTCAAATAAAAGCTGCATGTAGGAAGCTGAAATCTGAGCCTTTACTGCAATTAGGTAAAACCTGGAATCAAACAATGGCAGTCAAAGCTTGTAGTTTTCCATAAGGGCCACTAGGGGGACTCTGCAATCACCTAAGAGCTGTGTGAACTCTCAGGGAGCCAATCCTCCGGAGTCATTGTTATATCTTGTCGGTGATGGATATGTACATGATTTTTTTGAAAATATGGTTCCTTTCAACTGGATGATAGAGGTCTCCCTGATTTTTTTCTTAACACTTACAGGAATTCCTTTAACCGCAATAGAAATCATTTGTGAAAGATGATTGTTGTCGTTTTGCAAAAACGTGGGAATATGGCTGTGTCCTACGTCAGTGTGTGAAAGGTTAAACGCTGTAACAACTCTGACGGTTATTCTAAAAAATGATCAGGTGATGGTTTCTGCAGGGAGGGGTTGGTTGTGAGAATGTGCCTTTACCTTTGAACTCCGCAGCGCTCGGGTTAATGTGCATCCTCTTCTGACACTCTCCACAGCTCATTAGGAACCGAGTCACCGCCTCTCTGGGCAGGAAGGCGTAGGTCTCTGCGATCTGAGGGAAAGCAGAGGACACGGGGCTCAGGCTATGGCTGTACTCACACTGAGTGCAGAGCTAAATTTTAAATGTATTATAGTCAAGGGGGGGTCAGAGTTTTGTGTTATCTTGACATGACACAATCCTCTCTCGACAAATGCAGCTGGATGGCCTAATTCCAGCAGCAGTCCTCCTGGTTTTTGGAGTCTGAAACACAGTGAGATGTTTTCTGATTTGCGTCCCTGCTGCCTCCTCAGGTGCAGCCGGCTCCCATCCTGACCCCCCACCACCCCTCTTATGCTCGGCCTTCCTCTTCAGCCTGTCTGCACTGCCTTGCCACCCTCCCTTCCTCACCTCCTCTGGCGTTTCCCTGTAAAATGCGACCTTCACGTGACCATGGAGAGACGGCAGGGGGGGTGCCCAACCATCCCGTCTGTCCGCCATACCCCCCCCC
>BSAI01000015.1:19313460-19370894 GCA_036245035.1 Adrianichthys oophorus
AAAGGGTACACTGTATGAGACGTGACAGGACCTCTCTACAGGGCAGGAGGACTTGGCTCCATGATTTTCAATTCCTGGTGGAGTGGGAGGAAAGGAGGGGTCCCAAAACTCCTGCTTCAAAAAATAAAATAAAGCTGCAAACAAAGACCCTTATTCTGTATAGACCACACCTAAAGCTCTCATCAGCAAGTAATGCGGTACGCACACTGATCGGCAGGATCATGGTACCACGAGTGGTTTGCTTCTCCTAGAAGCGTGTGGCTGTTTCCCTGGTAACTCCTGATGCTAAAAAACCTGACATTCTGCAGGTCTGTTCTTGGATGTTTCTGCTTTATCCATGAAGAGCTTTGAAACACCTGAGAGATCACTGACCTCATTCACAACAACCCTTCTCCAAGGATCATTTCAAACCATCTTCAGCCTCACTTAAAAGAGAACAATGTTGAAAACCTGTTGAAGTTTACAGGATCCTTTCAGGAAAAGAAATCTTTTAATATATAGGCGCCTGGGAATTGAAGATTTCTGCACATTTGAGGCATAATTTCTGCAACGCCCAAAGAGCAGGTTGTTCTGAAGACGTAATTGCATTGAGCAAATAAGGAAACAGTTACGGAAAAACTCTGTAAACAGCAAAGCTTTTAAATTGTAAGCAAATGTGATCATTTTTTATGGGCCATTTATCTTATGAATAGAAATCTATCATAAAATCACATTAACATTTGATTTAAAACAGTTTAAGGCCATTTTACAAAAAAAAACACATTATTAAACATTACTGCTAAAAAAAGTTTGTTTTGCAGATATCAGCAGTCAAACAGCTCTGTGTGTCTTTACATTGAACATTTCAAATTTCCAGTTTGTTACTGAACGCATCTTAGAGTCAAACATTATCCTTACAAGAAAAAAACGAACATCTTAAGTAAAAATGTAGAGGAAAAAGTATTTTTAATATGTTAAAAGTAACGTTAAATAAATTAGAAAATTGGTTGCAACACTTTTTTTTCAGTGTCTGCAGGCTTGGAAAAGTCTGATGTCACGATAACAGAAGTTCACATGAAAACACACCACAGGACAAATATGCTTCTGCTTTCTGTGTATAAAACAAAACTAACTAACTAACCCAGAAGAGTTGATCTATTTACTTGACCCTTTCCCGTCTTTGATTCCTTTCAGAAGACATCATTTCAGAATGAAAATGGCTTAATCAATAACCTTGATTGTTTCTGTGCTGAATGTATACAATACAATATATAATACTGTATACAGTACAGTCATAAACCTGCATGAAACTCTGGATCTCTTCTGTCAGACTGGAAAGATTATAAAGGAAAAGATTATTTATTCATGTCAAATTGTTAAAAACTATGAATTAATGGATAACACAGTTTACCTGAACCTTCAAATTTTTAATTTTGGGTAAACTACAGATTTAGGCTTTACTTTATCCTCTGAATGCATCAGTTTAAAACATTTTTCTACTTGTATTACTGCTAACCCTTCATGCACCAGCAGATTTATAATGTTTTATAATATATAATTTTTTAAAGTCTTTATTAGGAAATGGAGGTGAAAAATCAGGGGAGTTCAAAGAGTTTTAACTCAGTTCAATAACTGTATGTTATTCTAAGTCACAAAACATTTCAATTTTTTAAATAAAAGACTATTAAAGTATAAGTTATTAACAAAAGATTAGATTTGAAGATCCTGGAAATATTACCTTAAAAGCTAAGATAACATGAACTGCTAAACTGCCAACAAACATTTGTTTTTCATTGAAGACCTCTCTTGCAGGCGTTCACCTTCCAATAGGCTCAGTTTATCATTTCTCATCACATGCTAATCTTTCACAAGAGAAGTTGCTAAATGTGCACTTTAGCTGTCCACCTATTGGGATAACTTTCTTCTGTTTTCCAGCAAAAAAATTAGCAGCAAACTAAGTCAAGGTGTCAGTGCTTTTTTACTGACGTTTCTGAGACCCTTGTCTGTTCTTATACTTTCAAAGCAGAAGTTCCAGCTGAGCACCAATGGCTCATATCGATGTCAGCACATCTGAATTTTTATTTCCCAATCATCTGTCTGCTTCCTGTTGACCTCATCAAACGAAACTTTACTCTAAGATGATTTAAATGTTTTTTTTTTTAACTTTAGATGCCCCCATCTGTCCTGTGGTGGACTGTGACCTCTACTAGGTGTACAACTGTGGTGGGGATAGGCTCCAGCAACCATCTAACCCCAAAATTGATTAAACGGGTTTAGAGAAGTGGATGGACATTCCCATCCTAGTTTTCACTAAGCCCCAGCCTTCTAAAAGTGGTAAAATAGGCAGGACAATTAAGCCCATTATATTTGAAATATTCTCAATCAATATCATTCAACCAGGACAATAATGACTTTCTGGAATTGAGGGTGTGCCTTTTCACATCCTCATTTCAGCATAATTTCCATTTAAATTAGCAAATTAAATGTTAAGGTTGATTTAAAAAAAAAATCTTAAAATAGGTGTCATTGACACCTATTTTAACCACAGAGTTTACAAATGTTTATCAATTATCAGTTATTATCTGTATGAGATAAATAGGATGTATTCATCCTATAGAGGAGATTCCACTGGGCTCAAACAGGAAGTCAAGGAGTTACCTTTTAGCTGCTTCTTCCCTTCAGCATTTCTGATAAACTTCAAAAGGAAAAAAAACGTCAAAAAGTGAAAGTTTCCAGCAGTCAAAAGCCATGTGACTTCATATTTATGTGGAAATAAATGCAGGTGAATGTTATAAACATAGAAATGTGACCCTAAACAGTGTGTTTGATGTGTATGAGTACTGTTTGTATTAATCTGGTTTGTATTAACTCCCATGCTGGGGTGTCTTGCTGCACTTCTTCACATGGAAATGAGATTCTTCAAGGCTTATTAGGAGATATTTGTGTCTAAATTTCTGTTTGCATGGAAGTGGAAATCGGGAGGTTGTTCGGATGTGAAAAGAGGCACACCCCGCAGAGAGGGTGAATTGGAGCTGAGTGGCTCACTCCACCCCCTATGATGTAAAGGTGAGGATCTGTGGTGCTTTGACTTTTCATCAAAGATAGAAAATCATGTTAATTTAGGAAAAATACACAACACAGGTATCTCTCCTTTAGGAGCATGCATTTTCTGTGTGTGTTACATTTATCCCTCCATCCTCTGAGCGATTTATGTTTTTGTTCATATATTATTGCTTAATTTTGCTTCAGGGATCAATATTTATTTGCTTTGATTAAACTGAAATTCAATTTTCTAGATAGTGCTTCTCTGCAAACACAGATTTCATACATTTTGTTTGTTTTTTTAAAGAGTCCTTGAAGATCTTAACTTCTAACAAAAAGAGGATCAAACTAAAACAGAAATGACCACAAGCCGGTGTAATAGTCAAGTTTTTTTTTTTTTTTTTTTGCTGGACTGGACCTTAAATCTGTGATCGTGTGTTAGATGAATGAACACAGAGACCTCAGCAAATAAACAAGCTCCAGAGGGAGCCTTCGGCAACAAGTGGAGAAAAAGATAAAATGTGCTCAAAATTGCAAAGAAAGAACTTCTGCTAGGATTTTGCGCCGGTTACCTTAGTTAATAAATATCTTGACCAAGACTTCATATTCTGCTCCAGTCGTTGTTTGAAAGCTTTTAAATTTGAGTAAATATGTTTTGTGACCTTTGGAACAGCGGAGAAAGTCCATATACCTGCAGGCTGTTCAGCTCGGATTGATAATAGTTTGCTGGATAATGAAAATGTCTTCCGGATGCAGGAGCTTGCATTTCATGATGATGTTTTACATGGCTTGTTTAGGATACTCACTGCTTTGTAGGTTTTCTTTTGGCCGGCGTGTTTGGGTGCTCTTCCTGGGTCGGCGCCCATCTCCACATGCATGGCGTAGATGATGTCAAAGAAGTCCTCGACAACAGCCACGCGCTTCAGGGAGCAGTTCTCCTGGGCTGAGTTCCCGTCGGAACACTGAAACAGAAACAGGCTGTCAGTGCACGGCCGGGCAGACAGAGAGGACGTGTGTGAATGTGGATGAAAATGCAGGAGGCGGTCTTTCGGGCCCATGAGTCATGGGTCGTGTGGTTGCAGACAGTTAAACGCGCTCCATGAGGTGCCTTCGCCCCTGCAGTCTTTATATTTTCCAGCCCCGGCTGGGCCTGCAACCCTCACCTCATCCCTGCCATGTTTAAAAATAACACCACTGACACTGTACAAGACCAGCAGCAGCACCCCCCACCACCACCTCAGGCAGTCATCCTACCACCCGTACTGCTGACCTAGTCGCCATAGAAACTGCCACTGATTTCTCTCAAGCAGGTGTGCTGGGCAAAGGGTCATGTGACACACGATGAAAGTAGGATCGCCAGGACAACAGGCGCCATCCGCGGCGCCACATGGGGCTCTCTGCTCCTCTTTTCTTGGGTGTTTTCCTAGAGAACAACTTTTTGTACACACCCCATTGCAACACCACCACCACCCTTCAAGCAAACAAGTCTGACAGTGTCTAAACATTAGGTCCCAATTTGAGAGTCATTGTCTTTGCTGGGGTTAGAGAAACATCCAAAGTTTAAAAAGTTATCTCCTCAAGGAATCTCCCATTCCTGACATCCCACTACACTTCCAGGTTCGGATTTTTCTTTCTTTTTTCCCCCTCTTCCTGTTTTCATCCCGCACCTCTGTCCCATCTTTTTCTCTACCCTCCCTCTTGTACTCGCTCCTTGCTCCTTCTCTCCCAATTGCGAGGTAATGATCGTTACCATGGCAACTAAAACCAGCTCACAGAGCGGGTTTGTTTTAATCTGGCCCTCTGCCTCTCTGCTCCTGTCGGCCCGGGCTACATGTGATGATAATAAATGAAATAATGGCAACCCTCCGCCTCATCATCGCAGCTGTATTCTATCGTGCTTAGAGGTATCGCATCCTTTCCCCCTTGGTGACATCACCACTGCTGCCACTGCCACTGAAGCTGCTGCTGCTGCGACTGCAGTTTGGGACAATGGTGTCAGGTCCATTCACGCTGGATTTGGATTATCTCCTGCCACTGTGGGGAGTGTGCGGTTGCACCCATTGAATCCCTCAATGAAATATCTGCCATAAACACAGGAAATTCAGCTGGGAGCGTTTCCTCTGACCTAAATCAATACAGAATATTCCAACCGTCGCTGCAGAAGTCTCAGGCCAGGGGGATGCTAGATGGGCAACATCAGATCATTTGCCAGAGTTTGAGATGCTACCTCGAGAACCTTAAATGATTCAAATAAAGCCCCACTCCAATCATCTTTTGATTTATTGCAAGTGTTCCCATTGGTTTTTTTAATTATGGTTATGCAGATTTTCCTCAAAATACAAAAAAAATGTTTCTGTTTTTTGCAGAGCAGCAGTAGTTCATTTGAAATTTGGCTTTGAGTTGTGGGCAGGACTGTTGGCGCAGAGTAAGCCTGCCATGCCTTCTCGTCACCCGTCTGTTTACACACTCTTTTGCTACCTTACAGCCCCTCACAACCCCAATCTAACATTATTGGGACAATAAAAACGGTGAGCAATACTAGAGCTTTACAGTTTTGAGCCAGACACCAGCTCAGACGAGAAAAATGAAGACATGCATGGATGTATTTGTCTGCAAGAGCAGACTGTAGAGTAGACAAACGGCCAGAGCAAATGGCCCGCCGATTGTTGTCACTGCAACAAGCTTTTTCCAACTGCACAATTTTATCTGCTCCTGATTCACTACAATTTGAGCAAAGAAATACTCAGAAATGCAATTTAAAGCTTAACTTCCCATATATATTTCCTCCGTCATGAGAAAAATGCCACAAGAGCATGTTAAAAACACAATTTTCATCTGAGTGGGTCTTTAATTTTGAAAAAAACAAACTGTAAATAATCCCACTTGACATGCATGAGCTGGGGGATTGTGTCTGAGAGTCATGCCGACTTTTGAGGGCTTCCTAGTTACAAACAGCAAGCTTCCTGTGGCCCTTTGTGGCCTCTCCTGCACCCATGAAACTCCATTTCCAAACCTGAGTCAACAGGGAGTGTAGCACCCATCTCTAAATGCAGCATGGGTGTGTTTAAAGCTCTACATGTGTAGAAGGAAGAGCCTGCAGAGGAAAAAACATCTGTTGAGCGCTGTTGTTGGATGTTTGGCCTCCTCAGCACCGTTCCGTGTTAGAGAGCAAAGGAGACATGGCATCATCCCTAATCGCCAACAACACATCAAAACTCTTGTCCTCCTTCTCCTTCTCTCCAGCTTTCTAATCCCGCAGGATTTTGCTCTCCCCAGTCACTGTACAACCAGCCCCCATCCCCTGCGCCTCCCCTTGTCCCACACCAAACCGCTCTGTTGCTAGGAGACTGGAGGGGTTGAGTCGGCTGCCCCCACCCCCGCTGGCAGTCTCACACACACACACAGACGCTGTAGCAGTGAGAGGAGAGTGGAGTGGTCCTGCGCACACGCAGGTCAGGACGAGGAGGAAGAGGAGGTGGTGGGGGGAGGTTCATGGGAAGCAGCTGGGTCACAAAGACGGGCCAGCGCAAGAGATAAGGGAAGCAAAATTAGCTCTGTGGCTGAACCAACGAGTGCGACAAGTCCAAATCAGAAAGGCGGCTTTGAACCTAACTTTTAAAGCCAAGCAGAAAATAAATTGAGATTTTATTCCCTTAAGTTGGCCGCGCCGTAAGTAGCTTAAGTGGAGGAAGCTGTGTGTTTAGGTGTGTGCGCGCCCAGAGAGAAGAGAGTAAAGATGGCTGTGTCAACAATACTCGTGACTCAGATTATCTCACTGCAGATGTGACAACAGGTCGTCTTTTAAAGTCCCATCTTCCCCTGTAAATCTGTCAAGTAGCTAATGAACACATAAATGCAACAAGCCCTGCTGCATGTGTGTGCGAGTGTGTGTGCGTGTGTGTGTGTGTGTGTGTGCCATGGGAACTCAGTGCAATATAAAGGTTTATATGACAGAAACCTGGGATAAAAACACACCTTCACCTCCACAATTCATTTCTGAAAGTCCCTGCCCCTCTTTCCTCCTCCTCCTCTCCACTTCATAAAGCCCCATCATTAAATCCACATTAGGTGCTCCGAGCACGAGCCCTCTGTCCGACTTGGATGTGTGAACATCTGCGTGTGCTGCTTCCTCGGCTGCTCCCGTGATGAACATTATTTGATAGAGTGTGTGACATGCCCCGTGTCCCACCGAGCCCCAGACGCAGACGGTCCCACCGGCCCTGCAGACTGGCACTGTCGACGTTCCAGTCACTGACTCAAAGTGGGACGGAGGCGACTCCCCCGCGTTCATCACCGCATCCCAGAGTCCACCTCGCCGTTTCTGTCCCACTTTGTTAAACGTCAGCCTCGCCAAGGACTGGAAATTGACAGTAGCGGCGTGCTTGGGAGATTATTGTCAGCTCGAGGAGTGTGTGAGCGTGTGCACAACTCAAACAATCTCCCATACAGGGGGGAGGCCCCCGGGCCAGTTAAAAATGGTGTTAATTTCTCCTCCTATGGGAAAGCAAAGAACGGTCTCTCCATGGCAACAGAGCGAGTGCTGAAGGGAGGAAACACAGAGCATGCGATCAGCGACCCCCTCTTTGTACGAGCACATATACATGCACAAACCACCACATACGGACACTATGGATCCAGTCAGTCACTTACAGTAAGTCACAGGAGCTTAGCAACACGTGAAAGGACCTAATAATACTTAATTCAACTTTCCGCATGGATGCTGATTCCTGAAGGCCCTGCTTCCTCAGCACCTCCATCTTTTAGTGCTCCAGAGAGGAGTCCATCTCCACACAGGGAGGTGGTCTACAGATCAAGGGAGGCCCCAACGACCACGAGTGTGAGCTCCTTCTCAACCAGAGACAAAAGAGACGAGAGACGCAAAACTAGCTTTAACACAGACGTGTCGAATAATGGGGATTCTATTTATTTTAAGGGCCTTCTACAAAGGCTGAACTCTTGGGGGAAATGCAGACTAATTAATCAGATAATGATGATGTTCTTCGTCCCATCTGATGTGAGGCACAAACACCGAAGGCCCCCTTTTTCAAGACAAAGACCAGAGATCCCGTTCCTCATTTCTACCAGGAAACAGACGTCCTTAGAAATGGAAAATCGTTCCAGGTTATATCTGAGCCTGGTGTTGGATCGGAACGTCAGACTTAAAAAACTGGAATATCTACCCAAAAAAGGCAAGATGGTGTCTTCAAAGTCCAATCACAAAATGGATAGAAGTTCAACAGAGAAGTGGGAGATCTTCCCTTTTTAGAAACAAAAGAACATAAATCTGATTCTCATGTTAGTTTGATTCATGATTAGATAATGGTTATATTTTTTCTAATTTCCACTACAATAAAGGATAATTCTTCAAAATAAAGACAGTTGTGTGATTTAATGCATTAAACAGAACAAAAGAGGACATTTTTTATTATTAAAATTATTCTTATGTACAAAAACTAAAGGAAAAGTTGTTTTTGACTTAAAAAAAAGAAGCCTTTAAGGGGCGAATCAATACACTGAATTTATGAGCTGATTTATTGATTGAAGATGGATTGGATTCATAGAAGCCCTACTGATAATTCTCCATTTAAATAAAAAAATTCTGCATACAGGCTCTTCTCTTTTATCTGTGCAAAGCAACACGAGTGAGCAAACCACCAACAGGAAATGAACATTTTCAATGACTCCTCCAGGCCTCAGTCACCAGCTGACAGACCTTTTTGTTTTGGTAGTGATAACCAGATCATCTGGGCTGCATGTCCTGTAAGACTGCAGCACTTTGAAGCACACGCATGTTCGCCCAGTTGCAAGTGAAAGGAACCCATATTTTCAGAACTCAGTTGGCATAGCAACTAAAAGCAACAGCCCGCCATATTTCAGAGTTTTCATAACAAGTCGGTGGAAAATGCGGAGAAGCATTAGAGTGTTTCTTTTGAAATTGGCTGCACTTGGAAAAAGCCTTGTGCTTACACTGTGTTCTGCTCTGTGATGCACCTCTGTGTCTGTCTCTGGTCCCCTCCTCCTCTGTAGCATCCTCTAATCAGGACATAATGAGAGCTAAACGAGGTTGCATCTCCTCACTGAAGGCTGCTGGATTCTCCGAGCACTGGCGGGGCGAGGCAGCGTGAGTGGGAGGACAGAGACGGACAGAAAAACACAGAAAAATAATTCTATGTCCGGCTTGAAAGGAGGCGCCCACACTGGAGCCTGTGCTGCTGCTGCGTCCCGCCGCCGCACACTGAAGCCGCCTTGTATGCTTCACTGACGCACAGAAGAGACCCTCTCTGTCTGCACATCAGCCTCCATCCATCCCTACCCCCACCCAGGCTCCTGTCACTTAGCCCCGTGCCTGCCCACATACAGAAACTTGGCACACCCTGGGAGCAGCTGCAGTGGGCCTTCCAGTGCTTGAGCACCACAGACACGCCCCCAACCGTGCAGCCACTGGCCATTGTGTGTGCATCTTTGCACGTGTGTGTCACTATTCCACTTGCAGCCTATTTCCAAGGCCAATCAAAAAGCGGACTTTCTGATTCAACTGGCTCGACTGTGACTCATCAGAAGTGGCTTGTGTTGCCAGTTTGGTCACTTAAAAAAATCCCCCAAAACAAGGGTGAGTCAGGGGGAGGCTCCCCTCTGCCTACAGAAAAAAAAGCACCTTTTATTACGACAGGGACCCCCGTCCGTGTCACATGGGTCGGAGGGACAGTGCGGCGCTGAATCCAGGACAAGAGGCCACTGGAGAACAAGAAATGTCAGCTAATCAGCTGCACAGCTCAGGCGCCATCTGCACCTGCAGAGACCCGTCACACCTGCCCTCCCACCCCAGAGGGAAACATAATATTGAGCAGAGAATAGAGCAGTTTTGTGATGGTGGCTAAATCTAAATCGCTCATTCACACAGGTAAAACACCTGTAGAGGGATCAGCATTCGGCTCAGACCGGGGATGGGTTGGTGCTCAGCCTCTAATCCAGGCCAATATCTCCTCTAGATTGCTAATAGAAAATGTGCCTCTGCTCTTGGGGGTCCTGAGAGACTCTGTCCCAGCAGAGGGGGTGGAGGGGGCCTCCATTTAAAATGGTGGCTGTCTCCTTGGTGGCTGGGTAGGCCAAAACACCAGATAAAGACTGAGCTTTTGGGGATGACAGTTCATCATGAACATGTTTATCTTTCTAGTCCCCCCCCCCCCCCCCCCCCCCTTTTTTTTTTTGTGAGGAGCCTGTGGTTTAACCCTTCAGGCTCCAACCGGACAGATGCGCCCTGACGTCCATTTCACTGAGGAAGCATCACCACCTCCCATCCAGAAGTGAAGTCTGAGCACCAGCTGTGGGCGTGCGTCGCTATCAGTCCCGAGCAGAGACCCTTTTGTTTCCGCCACAGCCCCTCACGTGGTCACCCACTTTCCTTTTAACGCACATCTTCTGCTTTTTGGGGGGGGTTGTTTTTTTTATTTTTTTATGTTGGACGTGTTTCTGTTTTTCTGAATGTAGAGAGAGGGAGTGAACAAGTGCAGCCTGTACAATAAAATGCGGCAGATGCAGGCTATCCTGGGCTGCACAGGTGTTGCCAGAGCAACGACTTCCTGCGAGCCGACACGCATCCTGCCCAGCACAATGAAAAGTCTGCGACGTCAAGATATCTGACGCTGAGACGGCTGACAGAATAATGTGGGGCTTTTCTAAAACATCTTTGGCTCTTTTTCCTTCTGAAGCATCATCCGGAGGATGCGCTGGTCTCTGTTCAGATGGGACAGTGCGCGCACGCGCGCAACTGCAATGAAAATCATTTTCATGAAAAAAAATAAATAATAATAATGCCCATTCCCCCCCCACCACCATTTAAGTTGGCTTTAACAGTCTGTGATTCCTCACGGGCTCATCCCAACAGAACCCAACCCCCCGCGCGCCAACATGCCTCTGCATCCACGTGCGCGCGCACACAAAACCAAAATAATAATAATAATAATAAAAATGATTAAAAAGCGCTTCAGGAGGTCCAAAAACAAATCCACTCGTGCCCAGCAAACCCCCATGCTGATGACAGGACTTCGAGCTCAGTGGAGAGATGGCCCCGCACGCGCGCGCGCGCCATCCAGCCCACCTTCTATATACAATTGCCATCGCCAGGAGGCACCGGCGTTGCTATGGCAGCAGGGATGAGAGTACACGGGGCTTGCTCTGGCTGGGATCCGGACAAAAGTGGGGCTTCGTCGGGACCACGGAACATGAAAGGATGACATTTGTGCGCGCGTGGGTGCGGAATTGAACGGTGACAAGTTACAGACGGAAACGGGACACCTCGCGCGCGTGTGCACGACACACACACAAACACACAGTTTACCGTTGACTTCACCGGGACGTATAGAACGGGTTTTCCCGGCGCTCCTTTCTTGTTGTGCTCCCCCAGGACGTTGGTCCCGACCTGGAACCCTTTGGACTTCACCCAGAATTTGAATTTGGCGTTGATGTGGCTGTTGTCGACGTACACGCCATCCGACTCGTCGTTCTGCAACAGTGTCTGCATGATTTTGTTGTATTTTCTCCGGGTGACCGTCTTTGTTTTGCCGGAGTCTCCGTAAGTTCGGAGGCACCAGTCCTGAAATTCTCGGAACATCTCAGCCTCCAGCACGACCGGACTCCGGCTCCTTCTGCCCGCATCCACCACGCACGCCTTTTTCGTTGCCATCGCTCCCCCTCTCCCTCTCCCTCCGTCTGAACCCGTTCAAACGGCCCAGGCTAATAAAGAGCAGACTTCCTCCTCCTCCTCCTCCTCCTCCTCTTCCTCCCTGCTCCCCTGCTGTCGCGCGTCCGAGGCTCGGTTCGGGGGTTTCTGGAGCGCACGCCTCCGAGTGGCCCGGAGAGCGGAACACCTGTTTGCAGATGAGCCGTGCTGTCCCGAGTCGCAGCGAGGGGGGGAAAAAAATGTCACTTCCTCACATCATCATTAGGAGGTGGGGGGCTGTCCTAAGCTGAGCGCCTTTCTCCCACCTGTGCGCAAAACGCTCCTCACAAGGGTCGGCTCTGCAAAAAAAACCCGCATACATTCGTTTAAAACAACAAAGAAGACAGACAAAAGCGGGGAAACAAGCGTCCCTTTCGCTTCCTATCGACCTACTTTCTAACAGCCAACACTATTTTCGGATGAGGGTTGCTTCACCCTGCAAAACAAAAAAGATCCTATCGGCAATGGCCACGACCGACCAACATGCGCCACCTGGGACCTCTCCGCTCCTCACACCTGTTTGAGTCTCCTCATGGCACAAACTTAAGCTGAAAAACAGGGGAAAACACCGCCCTTTGACTCATTTACAGCTGAATATGAAGCTGAACAGTCCGATTTGAAGGCAAAAATAAAAAGACAGCACTATCAATTCTATTCAAAAACCTTCATCCTGTCACTTTTCAAGCACAAAAATACATATCTTTTTAAATGTTGCCATTTTAAAATCTTCTTCTTTAATAAATGAGCTCTTAAAAACAATTCTGAAGTGTATTTGTGATGGAGTGTTGTTATTGTCCCAGGTTAGATTGGTTTATCTGCAGATGTATGAAGGAGAGAACATGTCAGTTTGCTCTCATTGTGCGTGTGCGTGCGTGAGTCTGACTCCTCCTGGCCTGTGCGTTATGGGCCCATGCTGGCGACGGTGACTGCTGCTGTTGCCATGACAGCAGAGCAGCAGAGTGTCTCCGGCCGTGCAGAGGGTGAGTGGGATGCCCCATCCTAATCTCTCCATCCTGACTCAAACCGAAAGAAAAAAGCCCCACCTCGAGTGAGCGAGCAGCTCAGCACCAACAGTCAGATGGAGAAAACTCTGGTGTGGGTGCGCCAGTCTTTCAGGGAGTGGGGGCATGAATGCACTGCCTGCTAAATGGCCCAGGCCCTTCTTTGCTATTTCATTACATTTCATCATTTGGCATCATGTTGTCTTTGCACAGGACTGGCCTGCATGTTGGATCAGCTTTCCTCTGCTGCACATGAGGAGAGCATCTCCACCATCGCTCCCAACACGCTGAGAGATTCTAATAAAGAGAAGCAAAATGTAGGAGAACCTAAGACACGGTGATAGAACCGGCACCACTCTCACAAAACGGTTTGGCATCAAATAACAACATTTTCAAATGATTGGAGCAAAGTTCATCCACAATCGCTTCAGATCAGGGGGGATAGAGAAGTGTGCAGCGGATCGCCTTAAAAAAGGACTGGAGAGGTATCAGGGGAACTTGCTTTGAACTAAAAGGTAGTTATAGAAGAAAAGCATTCTTGAAGCCAAACATGGTAAGGAGGATCTCGTTGATCCTTCAGAAAAACTGAGCAGACAGGACAAAGTGCATCCCAGAGAACTCCATGAGCTGAAATAGTAAGGGGAGATCCGCTATCCAAATGGAAGAACCAGAACAAATACCTGACACTCCTGAAGAATGAAGAACATCTCATGCTTTAGTCACAACTCCTCTTACGTTTACGGCTGTCTGCCGGCGAAAATGGGCAAATCTGTTCATGCAAGTGACCCACAGGATTTTTTTAAGATCGTAGAGCACTCGGTGGGCCTGGAATGCATGCACATTTTTTTCTACATGCAGGCATGCTGCAGGCAACAGGTTGTAGTGAACACTGAAACAACACAGACGGGTAAGTAAGGGGGAAGGAAGCAGGTGAGATGCAAACATTTCGTAAAGATTTTTCTTTTTTTCAATCCCATAAAACCCTGCGGACTGTGCAAGCCTGCCCTAATTTCCCATCATTCCTTCATTTACCCTCTCTGCTTTTTCAAATGGCATTTTTTTGTCTCCTCCCGATTCACCACTATTTGAACAAAGAAATACTCACTAGAGTTTACACACAGTTCCACTGTTTCTTTATCTATGTCCTCCATCATGAGAAAAATGTTAAAGAACATGTTAAAAACACCAAAAACACATCTTTCACTGAAGTGCGTCTTTAAAACCCACAGAGCGGTGCATGTGACAACTTTAACAATGTCATTTCAACATTAGTGGTTTTTGAAGGTGAGGGCAACCACAGCTAAAAAAAGTCTCCTGCCGTAGATATAATAATAAAATCCTTTAGTGATAGTAAGAGGAACTCAAAGAAACTGAGACTTCATGATAAAAACCTAAATAAATATGTTTTTTAACTAATGAAAAACATAAACTAACACAAGGCACAACCCAAAACATGATCCAGATTAAACTTGATATCAGGAAGTAAAAATGTGACAAGACAGAGAACTAACACCTAAAACCATGGACTGAAATGCACAAAGAACAACTGAAAGCAGCTGTTTCATTTGATCTTAGAATGAACACGGATGAGGGGAAGCAGAATCAAAATCTGAATGGAAAGTAAATGAACCAGAGCACTCACATGCTTTAGGAAGACCTGGACACAACGCAAGAGACAAAACCGACGGCACAAGTCCTTACATGCACGCGTGTTGGTGGAATAGGATGATGGACCCAAACTCAAACAATCACTAAAACAGTCCTTAAGTCTACAATGTAGCATTCGCATTCAACCAACTCTAGCTCAAGAACTCCGGTCTTCTTAGGTCAATAAATGATTCTAGGTGTGTAAGTGTGTTTATGCGTGTGAGTGTGTGGCCCTGGAACAGACTGACAATCTGTTCATGATGTATCTCACCTTCACCAAACAGCTGGGATAGGCTGAAGCAACTCCATTATCCATGAAAGGGATTCAGTGGGTTCTGATTATGGTTACATGACAAATAGAGACATTTAACTATAAACTTAACAAAAAAATCCTGAAATTAAAAAAATAACTTTTAAAGTCACATTTTTACAAATAAAAAAAAAAAAAGCCCATTGTGTCAACTTTGCTTTTCTAGTTAAAGTTTAATCTTCAACATATATTTAATGTGTGTCATTCTTGGGTAATGTGTACTAAGCGTGCTACTATTACTGTGTATAACTGTTCAAGCTTTATAACTGCTTGCCCAAGCATGAAATTAAAGTTTTATTTAAAAAAATAAAAGCAAGGTAGAAAGGTGTTATATAAATTTACACAAACCACTTAGTTTATTAACAAAAACAGAAATCTGACAAGTTATCATCCCACAACTGTAAAAGTTGTTGATAACTGAATCAAGCTTACAAATCAGCTCACAAGTGTAAATATGGATAATGTCTGTAGAAAGCAAAGTCTTACCAAAGTACAAAGCAATGTTTCCTTCTGTTTCTAAAAATTCAAATCACTAACAATCTTCTGAAAATCAGTCCATCCCCTCCACACAATGCCTGGATTGTTCTTCTCCATTAGTGTTTTTTTTTCCATAAAGGAGCAGACTTTGTTCCCTTTTACTGAAAACATTTATTCTTATACTGAAGGATGAGCACTTGGTCTCATTTGACTGAATGGTTGAACTTGTTCCTGTGATTTGACATCCTGCAGATCCATTACTGCCAGATTATCTCAGGCCTTTTTATCCCTAACTGTTTTAACGTAGTCTCTTAATCATATTTAAAATCATTTTCATTGCTATATTGATCAGCAGAGTTTTAGGATTTTGTTGTATTGTGAGTTTTTGTATATGACTGTTTGAAGTCTTGGTTCCTCCTGTTTTTATTCTGTGCTCTTCTGCCCTGTCATGTACACGCCTATTATTAGTTTGCAATCGCCGCAGCTGTGTCCTGTTTGTTGATTACTCCTGTCAGTATAGAAGTCCATGGTTTCGGTTGCTCTTTGACAGAAAATCTTTTGTCTGGTACATTTAAGTCACTGTTTTGGCTCTTTTGAGCTTCATGGTTCTTCTTTTCTGCTTTTTCTGCAGACCCGCCTCCTGTTGCGTGCATATGGCTCTTATATCACCATCAGCTCTGGCACTAGTTGGAAAATGACAGAATAAACATAGTGATTAAAAGAAACTTTACTTTTTTAGGTAAACAACTAGAGATTCTCAGATCATAACGGAATGCACGAGATTTGTCTGTTCTTCTTGTCTTTATAGAAAAACATTTTTAAATATAAGCCATGATCTGATGCAGGTTGTGTTGGGTTGTTGGTGAAATCCTTTGACACTGAACAGTTGTTTTTCTTCAAGGTCACCACCAGCTGACTGCAGAAGAAAATGCATTTAGTCTTTCTTTTTTTATGCATTTAACTTTGCAAAGCTATGTATCATCTCAGCTTTTTATTAAATATAAAAAGAAATAAAAGAGAAGCTGATTCATGCCTGCTGAATAAAAAAAACCAAAGCCCCCATTTGTTTTGCTAAAATAATCTTAGTTTGAGATCATTCCTTTGTGCCACAAAGTGACTGCAGTTATTGATTGATCTTGGTAAAGTAGGGGTGTAGCGATTCAATTCACATCATAATTTGTGGTTCATGGTCGACATTGGTTCAACGTATTCACTGATATAAAATCGATCCAGAACTTTTTTTAGCCAAAACTTCATCCAGTGGAACTCAGATATACATACCTGGTACTGAAAAGTGCAGGTGAAGTTTTCCAGATTCCTTGTATTTCTTGCACGATAATCAAGTGTAAATTAAATATTTGTACAAACAAGTTAACAAGAATTCATGACAATTCCATTCCCGTTTTAGTTTAAAACATTTTCAGCCCAGTGTTGGTTTTCCACATCAAAATAATACAAACAGAGAAATCCTACCACACTGTCTGGTCACGTCTTTACAAAATTTGAAGTTTTTCCACACATTAGACTGTAATGATGGATTGATCATTTTTCTCATTAAGATTTTGCCTTAATTGTAAACAAAAACTTCAAAGATTTGTCATCATTTAGAAAGCATCAATTTGCTGCAGCATCACTCATTCATTGTTCTTCATGCTCTTTTTGTTTTAGTATATAACATGCATAAATAGAAAGAAATACGGTGGTTTAGAATTAATTTCCTCTTAGGTGAGTCATGCTGAACCAATAATAACAGATTTTGGATCAACGCTTCTACTTTGCCAATTTTTTTATTGAAACAAAGAGATAATGATCATATGAATGCAGCATCAGATTATTCTTCATGTAAACATTACTATAAAACATTAAGTTGCAAATTTAAATGGTGATGCAGAGAATAGTACTTTCAAATAACAAATCTTACTGCTAACAAAACATCTGGTTCCATTCCTTTCAGTTGAGTTTCATAATGTTTAATCCGTACTTATGCCACACTTTGTATGCACAGCTCATATTAGCAACTCTAATATATTTCAGTGGCTTGCCTATTACTAAAGTTGTGTGAAAAGATGTAATTCCACCACTGCGAAATTCCCAAAGACTCTTCAGGAGATGGGATTCGGCTCGCACTCGCAGCTTCTCTCCGAGCAGAGATCATCTCTCAGCTCCACCATCCATGCACTTCAGCTGTCAGACCTGTGAGCAGCCAGGGTCATGCCTCCTCACTCCTAATGAGCCAAAACTGCTGTAATTATGCTCCCAATCTCCCACTGAGTGCTCTCTGTTCCACATGAGGTGGTCTGCTCCTGTCCTGGAGGACCACAGCAGGGACCATCCTTCAATGAGATACCCCCACCCGTAAAAATAAAGCCCCGTGCTTCATTTCAAACACACAGGCAGGATGACAGAAATGCCCACCCATTTATTTACACCCTGCTTTGAACCTCCATAAGTGCTGGATCAACTGGATCGCATAATAACCCCCCTGTCAACAGACTGTGTCATCTCTATTAAATTAATCAAATGCCCTGAACATGTTCTGCATGGTAAAAAAATTGAAATTATCTTTGCCTCCTCCCAAAAAAAGGGTCACAACATTAATTTAGCAAAAGAAAGGCTTAAATTCAAAGCTATGTTTGTCTGTCTGTGTGGCTATAAAATATGTTGCACCATCTTCCTCATGACAAAACCTTAATCGAGGGTTTTTCAGTTTTTAAACATTTACGTTTGGGTGCTTTAGGAAAAACTTTTACCCTATTTTTTATGTAAGTAAATTTAAACCCTCTGTGCTTATTTAAAATTAAAGGCACAGACTATTTTCTACAACTTTCCGGAGTACCAGGCGTCAGGTGTCTGGCCTCTCATTGTTAGTCATGTTAATGCATGACTTGTCAGATTTTTCAGCAGGTCGAAAGTCTAATGACATAGCAGTGCAAATATCAGTATGAAACTCTGCTCTCTTGACTCTTCTACAGATTTGTGGAGGTTAGGTACAGTAGCTAAAGGAGGGATGATGCTAAAAAACCACAAGCTCATCAGTGAAACTTAAACGACTCCTTCTATACTAAGCTATGTACCATTTAAGAAAAATTAATCAGGAAAAAAGTTTATAAAATGTAGTCATTCGATGCAACAATGTAGAAGTTGTGTAAGGTGCTCATATTGTGATTCATTTTTTGTACTCATAAGCAGTAATTTTAAAAAAACAGGGTATTCAACATGTAAACTCTATTCAGAATATTGTAAATACAGTAGGCAGTTCGACTATTGTTCCTCTCTCTTTATCACCATCCTTTTATGCCACCATTTAAAGCTAATTTTGGTATTACCACATGTTTTAGCTAATTTGACAGTCTGACTATTAATAATTAATCTAACTAATTTATCTGATGTTAGCATCATGCTATATGTTGTTGCTAATATTTGACATTCCAACCATGTTTTAAAACTAATTTAGAGCTTAGCCTTGAGTTCAGCACATTGACTGTAGATGAGAATTGGACTGAATGAGTGTGACTTCACCCATTAAAAATGGCCAATTTCTGGCTCCAACCAAATTAAGTCAATTCAGTTGCCAATTTTTGGGATATGGATGCTACCATGTTGGAGCCAGACGTCAGTCAATAACCAGTGATTGTTCCCAGTCTGTCAGGGTCAACATTTCTATGACAACCACTCTTGCCAATCAGAAGAGAGCTTGTTGGAAACCCACACCCCTATCACTTGAAGGCAGGGTATATTAAATTTTTAAATCAAACATATTGTACATTCAAGGTGGGGGCCACCAGGCACCACATACTTTTATTGAGGCATCTGATTGGCCTGTTTATAACTTGAATAACTTACAATGAAGTCAAAAATTAGGATTAACTGGAACATGTTAAAAAATTAAGCAGAGCAAGAATGGTTATACTGACAAATAGATTGACTGAGTAATAGCTGTTTATTTCTCAAAAGAAGTCTATGGAATTTTGGCTTTTTGGAGCCAGTGGGTACTTCCTGTTTGGAACGCCAGGAGGGTGGGGTCACTCAGTCCAGTTCTCATATACAGTCAATACGCTCATTCTCACCCACTTAGTTCTTTTCTCAAAATAACTTGGATGCCTCAGCATAACACCATGGATCATCTGCAGATGTTCCCCAAACTGTTTACCTGTGGGTCAAAACCAAGTGTGTTTGTCACATGAACATTCGGTCAAAAAGCATCATCGCTTTGGCAGTGTGTGAGCACTGCGGGTCAGAATGCTTAGATATGTCACTATTTAAGAGGTCGAACTAACAGAATGCAATTATATATAAAACAAAACAAAAAACAGAAGGATCTCACAGTAAGAGCAGCTTCCGAATTCAGACATCACACACATGCACACTGCATACATTTCTCCAGACAAGTCCAACGTAAAAACACAACCAAAAGAAAAGTCCAATCAGCCGACAGTGACACTGGTCACTGTCACTGCTGGTGTCCTTCCTCTCATGGCCATTGTCTTCATGCTCCTGGCCATCCTCTCTGTTTGGTCAGAGATTTTCATCCACATCGCAGTAAATATTTTAATTTGCAATGCAGCGAGTTAAGCAACGGCATGAATGTCTTAACCATCCTCTGCACTGATCCCCTTTGATGTCCTCACATGCAACATCCATCCCTTGCAGCAGGGACCTTTGGCCTTGAGGCTGGTGTTCATACACTGTCCACTAAAAACTCCTCAATTGGATTGAGAAAAGGAGAATAAGGTTGGAGTAGCACCATCAGCATTCTGAGCCCTTAGTGGGCCACGACTAAAACTTATATGTCCCATACAATGACATAGTGGGGTAGGTGAGGCTCATCAAGAACCCCTTTGATTTTCTGGGACCAGATCTGAATAAATACGGTCCAAGAAAATGATACGTTTTTGTGTGTTGTGGGTCTATGCTGGTTATGTGTGTGACCACACCATTTTTAGAAATGGCAGCAAACAAAGTGATACTGGCCCCTCACTGACCCGGTACATCCTCCATGGCCTGCTGGCCAATAATGTTACGACCACGCCTCCGACCGTTTGCCAGGTTGAAACCAGGCTCATCAACAAAAACGAGGATGTGAGGAGTTTCATTACCCTCTAATGTCATTATTCTCTGCAAACGGGGAAAAAGAAAAAAAGTCAATTCAAAACTAGGATCCAGGCCTGTGCAGAAGTACTGCAGGGCACATTCAACACAAGGAACAGATCTAACAGTTAGTACAATTATTGGCTGCTGTTCATAGACAAAATGCTGTAGTCTTTTACTGTAAAGCTAGATTCTGAAGGTTTTTACCGTTTACTGCAGGATTTCAGTGTTGGACAACCAATTACTGATTTACTTGCATATACTGGTATCACAGGTCCTTCACTCTGTCGGTGTTCCTCTCAAATGGAACCCTGTATATGTGCTTCATAGCGGTCTGATGATTTTTCAAGATCCGGCCCATAATTGAGATGCTGATGGAGTTGATATATTGAAATATGGCATTGTCTTGAATAATGGCATCACAGATGTGTCTCAAAGTGATAGCATTATTTGCAATCACCATTCTGCTAATTTTTTGCTCTTGATACTATTTAACATTTTTCTTCTGCCACCCTTGCAAGGTTGTCGTACAATCCTATACAGAGAAGTCAAAGAGTCAATTTACAGTATGCACAGTACAATATACAGCTATGTCTTACACAATTCTTTAATTTCATTGTTGATAACATACTGTACCTGTTTTCCCTGCCAAAGGTTTGGACAGCGGAAGAGGCTGTAGAGTCACATTAAGCTGTACACGACGACCAGCCTCTGCCATTGTGAGGCAATGGTTGACTACATGGTCTATAATGGTGGCCCGTATTTCATCAGGGACAGCTTGGTGTCTATGTGCTCCTTTGACCTCTTCCTCTTATTTCACCATGCATCCTCACTCCTCCTGCTCTTCTTCTTCTTCCTCCAGCTGCTACTCTTCCCCTTCTTTTAGCAGGAAGCTGACCTTGCTCATTTTGTTGGTGAGGTACATCCATGTCCATACTACAAATGGTACTGGCCCTGGCCTATTTATACATATTTGTCAGCATTCACAATCATAGGCAGCACCTGTGATGTAACAGAACTAGCTGGCCATATAAGATGTGGAAAACTCTTCATCTAAAAGGGAAGTTTTCATTTTACCTGAGCGTCAATCATTGTCTTGAATTTAGCAATTGTTAAATTGTTAAAAAAAATGTGGGAGGCAGTAAAATGAATCAACCCTTTATAATAAGATTGTTTCCAAAAGGTTATTAATGCTGGGTATTCTGGGATGAACTGCAAGTATCATGAGGAAAATGATGGTCTCTATAGGAACAAGAACAAGTTAACAATGAAATATTAGACTTCTTATATTAGACACAAAGGGGATTGATGAGTGATTATGATTACCGTCTGAACTGCCAGCTCTTTGCTAATTCTGAAAGTAACGAGCGCCACTGCCATGGGTCAGACAAAGCCATGGCATTGGACCTCTTCAGCCATCCCCCTTCAGATTGTGCAAGAGTGAAAAACGGGTTCTCTGGATTGATACATCTCAGTTCTGTGTTTCAGAAGTGATTATTCAGCTACTTATACTTTACTATGCTTATATTTTATACTTTAAGTAAAGGTACTATTACCTAAATAAATATCACTGAAGTATTGGTAAAAAAGCAGCCATAAAAATACGTTTTGGGGAGCAATTTAAAAAAGCAACTTGTAACTAAAAGAGTTTTTTGTCTAAGATGTATTTGCAAATGCTGAACTAAAATGTAGAATTGTTGATGTAGTAAAACACATGTTGGTTGAGATATTTATTTTCTTTTATTGAATAAAAACCCTACAACACATCACCGCTGCTTTGCAAACATTTAAAACAAGTTTGACATTTTATATCCCAACAATGTCAACGTTTGTTGCAGTTCCATTGAGGCATTCAGGTCAGTTGTACACTCAAAGCTAAATAAAGTTACACTGGTCCTTGACAATCTTTACATAGTAATCCGATTGTCTGTCTATGACAACAATGCAGCAATTTCTGTGCGTTTGTTTAAACTAAATGGTATGAAAAGAAGAAAATATATATATAAAAAAGTAGACATTTACACTCCAATGTACTTGAGTAAGAGTACTGCTTTATTATAATATTTCTCCTTAAGTAAAGTATAAAAGTTATTGAGCAGAAAAAACACAGAAGTTTTACCAAAAGTTAAAGGAAATTGGGTAATTTACCTTATGATGAGCTTGGAGGATGCATTTGGAGGATTCCAGAAAAAAAGAACCTCCATTTCTCTGAAACACACAACTATAAAAAAAAATCAAAATCATGAAGAATGGTAGAGGTTATGACCCAATAAATAACCATTCCTATCACATTTGATACACCAATTTCTGCGACCCGAATCTCATTATCATGCTCAAAACTTTCCTTAAAATCTTATTGAAAATAACTTAGTCCATGTTTTTTGCTCTGCAGTTCATCATTATTCCACTAGGGGCAGTAGAAGGGCTTTTCCTGTTCATTTTAAAATGACTGATTCCATTAAAACTCCAAAACACTTTTGGCGGGAAAATGTTTGCTAATTTTCAAAACTTTTTGGTGAGAATAGCTCATCAGTTGTTATTCTTTTTTTTCTTGCTGCACTGAAAGAATTCAAACGTTGCTAGTAAATTAACTCTTTATGAAACAGTTACACCATGTTAAAAATGTGTGGATCAAATTTGAGACAGTGGCTAAATAATGTGCTTTTTTCCTGAACACTCATATCAATATTTTTTCCATTTTAAACTAATATTGCTGTGGACACAAACTAAACCAATCACCCAACATATCATAATTGATACTATCTAGGCCTACATCTAAAACATACATTATGCTACAAAAAAATGATTTCATTAAAGGGTTTAAAAACATTGAGATTCCAAAAAAATTAATTTTCTGTCAATTCAATGCTTTTTAGGGAATTTATGCTTGACACTGAAGTTCTTTCAAATGATAATTTTAATGTTTCAGAATACCAACCCGTGCTTAAAATTTCTTGCTTTCACAACACCTCATAAAAAATGCCATTTTAATACAGTTTCTTGTCTGACAAGATAGTTTTAGCTCCTAAATAGTTTTTATATGAAAACAGACAAATTCCCAACAAAAACTTTTTTTTTTTAATATATTTAAAAAATATTAAATATATTATGAGTATTACACTGTGTAATGTGCAAAAATGATTACTGAAATTTTTTAATTACAATCAATAAGATACTTGATCTGAAATATGTAGCAATAATTACTGGATTAATGTAATAATGTGTTGTAATGATCCTCAATGATTATTACATATTGGTTACCTATAGCGTGGCTCGTTATTGTTTACTGAAAATATGTTAGAAGTCTTTAAGAGGATAGTCAATAAAAACTCTATTTTCACTTGAAAACTTGATCTACCATGTGTAGGGATAATTTCTGGATTATTATGAAACTGTATTCTGATGATAATCAATGAGTATTACATATGTGCCACGTGATGTTTGATTCATGTTACTGTTTATGGAAATCCTGAAAAAATGTTTTCTGGGATTAATCGATAATCAATATGCATTCAATGTTGTTACTTGAAATATTCTGCATTTGATCTGATCAGAATCAGATTACCAAAACAATGCAAAACTTTGAAATTAAGTAACTGGGTGGGATTATATAAATTTGCTTCTTCCCACTCCTTTTCAAGGATTTAATCAAGCTTTCATTGACTTTAGTTATTAATCACTATATTTAATGATTCAAATGTGACTTAAGTGAGTCTTTGTTTTTGTTTTTTTAATCAACTTGTTTTATTGTCTCTGTAATGAGTTTGATAAATCTGTGATTTTTTATTGTCTTATATTGTCCACATTTTATGCTCTAAATAAACCAGATCAAGCAAAACAGGAATAAAATTACATAGGTCTTTTGTGATGCTGTCTCCACTCAGGAACTCCTGTTCATCTTCCAACAACTATTGTAACCCTTTTTATAACTTTTCCACCAAAAAAACTTCTGGACAGACCGAAAAAATTACCCACAGACTGAGGGGCTGAACTCCTCCACCTCACTTCCTGAGCAGCACTGCTGTCCCTTTTCAAAAGCTCATCAGGTCACCAAACACCATCTTTTCTGAGTTCAGGAGGGTGACATCTCGGTGACCTCGGTCCAAGCCAATGTGTGTCTTTGCAACAAGGTGTGAGGGATGCTGGATGTGCCTCGCTGCAGTCAGTTGAGTGTAATCAAAGCTTTGCTGATCACCATCACAGCTCTGAACCACAGGCCAGACGCTCTGACCTTCTGCCAGAGATAGTCCTTCAGATAAGGAAGAAAAGAATCTTATTGTTGTAGCTCTTTTGATTTAGTGAGTGTGATCATTCATTCAGTGGTTAAAAATAAACTTTATCTTCGATAAATGTCAAGTGTCGCGGTGCTTTTCAGCTTACGTACCTTTCCATCTGCATCGCTGATGGATGCTCACCTAATAGTTGTTGCTGACTCCAATCTGTGTCAGCGGGACACCGGTACATGAAGGAAATTCAACCGGATCTAAGGGTGCATTCAGACAGGAAAGGTTTGTTGGTCTGGACCAAATCCGCTAAATTTCCTCAAGTCCTGAAACATGCGTTTGGTCTGCTTTCAGACTGCCGTCAACCGGACATTTCTGTTTTCAACCAAAGCTTGTAAAAAAAAAAAAAAAGCATGTGACTAAAGATCTCTTCAATCATTGGCCAGGAATTACAAAGGTGGGGAAATAAAACAAGGTAAAGGATAAAGGAACCAGTTTTGAGCGTCTGTATTAATGTCAGGTACAAGACTTTCTACTGTTACTTTGGTATGGTGGAGGCATGCTGCAAGGAAAAAACGGCTAAGAAGTTACATTGATATGTGTTTATGACATATAGACTGTCAGAAATACAGTGTGAAAAGCAATGTCAATCACGTTAAAATCTGTTTAAATGAGCCTGCATTCATCTGACCACATTTCAGTGAGTAACTGTGTCTGTTTTTCGCTCTACATTTTTCCACGGCTCATCGGTTGCTTCCTTCCCACTCTGTTTACATCCTGTAATACCTGGCTACGGTGGCCGTTTTGGTTCAGTTGTTCTGCTCTGAGTATGGAGCCTATTCAGACTGAGGAAACTCAGAGTGAACCGGAGCTCAGTCCGATTGGAAACAAACCCAGACCTCCTCAAAAGATGGGTCTGGGAGCGGTTTTTGGTCCCAGACCAGGGTCTGCTTGGATGTCTTCAGACTGACAATGTGTTCTGGATTATTGGGGGAAACAAACTCTGGTTCACTTCAGGCGAACCAAATGTGTCCAGTCAAAAACACTCTAAGTCTTCATTGCTGGACAAAATCCAGACGGATCACAAGTTCCTGTTCTACAGCGGAAATGTCACAGTCTTGACTGCGTCACCATTTTTTCTGCATCCCTGTCGGTGGTCTTTTTTTCTTTTTGTGGCTGGACGTCCCTCATCTTCTTCCTGTCAGGCTGACCACTGTTTGGCCTTCAGGACATGTGGACCACTCTGCTCTTATACCAATTCTCAGTCAGGTCACTGAGACCTCCTGTGGAGAAACAAACCCTTTTGACTGCCACTCTATGTCAGAAACATTCATGTTTTATGAATGGATTTGTGTTTACATTCAGAGCGTATTGTTGTGATTATGAAGGAAAGCCACCAGCTGATAAGTGGCGTTTCAAAAAAAAGAAGAAGAAGAAAATGTTCTTGATTTTGTCGTTTCCAGAGTTTCGACCTCTTCAGGTGCCTTTTCCATAGAAACAGGCAGGAGCAGCGTACACATGTATTTATAGCTCTCATTTCTGGTAAAATGGTTGGTAAACGGAAAATGGTCTCTTTGTGTAATTTATAGCCGCTAATACAAGAATGGAGGAGTTGTTTTATTTTCGGGCAGGTTGACCTACTTGGGGCAAAATATTCGGCTGCTTTTCTAATTCTTCTGCTGCTTCAGTTCAGGACAGTTTGAATACTTAAATGATTTATTTTGCTTTTTTTAACTTCATTTATACAAGCTGTTAGTAGTTTTTATGTGATTCACGCTCATGTAAGGCTTGAAACAAAAAGTTTATTTATTTTTTTAATTATATGTACGTTTTTTGCCTTTTCCCCTAGTGGTTGATTCTGATCATTTAAAAAAAGACTCAAACTCAAACAAAAGACTAAAAAAAACTCTTTTGAGTGAGTAAATAAAGTTAATGTATTATAATAATAACAAAATAGGAATAATACTTTTAGATTTGGATTATGTTGACTCACATAACTGCCATGAAGGATTTCCTCTTTATTTGGGGTGTTGTAGGACTTTTGCTTTGCTGAGCTCGGGGCCTTTCTTTTCTATTGGGCAATAAAGCTGATTCTGCTCCTGCACTGTGGTTAGACAGATCGGAAACATTTTGTGAGTTTTTCAGTTTTTCACGCAGTTTCAGTTTCACATCACTTTAAAAATACTTCCAACTTTTTTTTTTTAAAAGCGAGTGTTAAAAGTCTCGTGAGAACAAGTCTAACAGCAAAAGAGTGAGCAGAGATGAAGTATCTTCTCTGCTAAAGATCTGGTTGATTCTCTGAACGGAAACTAAAATAACATAAAGCAGTTTTGAAAAACTGTTGGTTTTAAAAGAATTCAAAGCCTAGAATTGCTTTTAGATCAAGGTGGTAGATAAAGGAGTTATGGTAATTTTGTCTTGATCTCATGTCATTGTGGATGCAGTTTTTTCTCCAGATTTTTTCACATTTCTTCAGCTCTCCAAGCTTTTTGGGGATTTGTTCATACACATCTGCCTTCAGGCCCAATCCCAGACCACATGAGACAAAAGGCAGTCTGCAGAAATATATTCTCAAGTTTTTGGTATTCTGTTTTTTTTGGGTCTTTACTCAATAAACACAAAGTTTGTGGGACTAGTTTTCCAAAAAGCCGAAAG
The DNA here is from genome assembly GCA_036245035.1 of Adrianichthys oophorus. Taxonomy (NCBI): domain Eukaryota; kingdom Metazoa; phylum Chordata; class Actinopteri; order Beloniformes; family Adrianichthyidae; genus Adrianichthys; species Adrianichthys oophorus. The sequence continues at coordinate 19,340,602 of BSAI01000015.1, forward strand.
TCCCACGCCGATCATCTTTTGATCTATTTTCAAAGTGTTCCCAGTGGTTTTTGATTATGATTAAACCATTTTTAAAAATTGTCATAGTTTCTGCAGAGCAGTAGGCTTTCATCAGAAATTGTCGTGGGCAGGATTGTTTGTGCGAGCAACCCCATCCCCCTTCTGTCACCCAAAACTGAGAGCTCTCTGTTTACACAGCCCCTCAGACCCCCAAACTAACATTATCGGTGCAACAAATATGGCAAACTAAAGAGCCATCCAGCCTTACAGTTTTGAGCCAGAAACGAGCTCAGATAAGGAAAGCAAAGACGCACATGGATCTATTTGTCTGCAAGTGGAGGCATTAAAATGGAACAAATCAGGAAACTTGTGGCCAGCCAGCGTATTTTCTATGTAACAAATGCAATCTTTTTCAAACTACATTTTTACATTCACAACTATTTAAAGAAAGTAACACTCAAAATGCAATTTTAATCTTAATTTTCTCCATGTAAGTCCCCCATCATCAGAAAAATGCCACAGGAACATGTTACAAGCATCATTTTCATCAGACTGGGTCTTAAATAACCATTTTCCTTCATCATTAATTTATTGTTCTTGACATTGGGAGAGTTTTTATTTAGCTTAAATGTGTTGTGTTGCTTCCTACAACTTGCCGGCCTTTTAGGCCAAAACCTTCCTCTTTGCTTTCTAACTTTTATAAAATCAATTAGAGCCTTTTTGTCAAGTTATCTCCTAATTGTGATCTCTGGGTGGGATAAACGGTCCGAAACAATGGCTTTTAGTGTGAGGAAGCTGGGATGAGAATTAGCACCTCCAAGTCAGAGGGCGAGGTTGAAACAGGTGATTCTGACATTTTCTGGTAGAGGGAGAGCTGCAGCTCCAAGTGGAGGAGGTTTAGTGTTTTGGAGTCTTTTTCAGCAGTGAGGGAAGGATGGAGCATGAGAATGACAGGCGGATAGGGGCAGCAGCAGATTGACCGCTGACTTATTGACAATCTATGTTCCTATCTTCACCTACGTTTGGCTCCTCCACACTGAGAGAGAGCAGTTTAGGTGGCTCTGTCAGCTCCTTCAGATTGCTTACTGGACCCCTTAAAGAGGATATTCCAAGGGGGTGACCCAGGACACGCTTTTTCTGGATGGCCCATAATTCCTTGGAGTCCTACGAACAGAACCAGAAAAAGTTTCTACAGAGGGAAGTCTGGGCATCTCTGCTCTGGCAGCTTGTCCTGCAATCCGTCTGCAGATGAGCAGGATTACTGTAAATAGGTCTTGGGAGGGGTGGGTCCCAAAACATTTTTCCCTGCTAACAACCATTTGTTACACAGATTTGTCTTCTTTGATAACAGAGGGATTCGGGCAGCGGGGGGAGGTGCTGAGAAGAACAGAAGATGAAGAGCAGAAAGTCTAAAGAGCGGTGATGGTGAATCAGCCTCTGTTAGGGTGACAAGTGTACCCCTGCCTGACCGGTGCTTAATCTGGATGAAATCCGATTGACAATTTGATGCCTGCTGCCCCCTAGCGGCAGTGTCTGAAACAGCAGCAGTCTCTAACAGGACCTGTCCTGAATCCATGAGGCTTCACAGCTTTGAAATTGAAATTTTAGTTCAGCCATTTAGGTTGTTTACTATGTCTAATTTTCAAAATATCTGTATTTTATTTTGAATACACCTTCTTGCCTGGCATGTCTAAAGGAAATTATGTCAGTAGTGTTATGCAAGACATATTTTTATTCTTAAGTCAGACTATTTTACCCTATGTATTGTCTTAAAATGTCTATTATTGTAAGTTTGTGTTACATTATATCTAATTTAATATGTATGCAATCTTTTGAAGAAATAAAAATGTTTTTTTATGGTAGAAATCCCACGGTGGAGTGAGGCTGCAGGAGAGAACATGGTGCACCCTCCTCTCCGTCTCTGTGCAGCGTGGCACAGGGCGGCCTGAAGTTGCGTCTCCAGCCTGGCAGGGTTTGGGAGCTGCAGCCGGACGTGAACGCGCTCTGACAGCCGGGACGGGAGGCAGGGGAGCGGGGGGTCGAAGCCCCGAGGTGGCCGCGAGCCATCGGAGCTGCAGCGCGAGCACAAGCGCGAGGCGAGGGGGCCAGGGGGGGAAGAAAGAACGGGCACGGTCGCCATGGAAACACATGCGGCCCAAGCAAATCATAGCAACTGGTAACTAAGTAACAGGAAATGATAGAGTCTGGTTAACAGAGGAGGGAGGAGGAAGAGACAAAGGGACGGGGAGAGGGAAGGCCGCGGTCCCGCATCACCGCAGGACTCCCACCCCCCACGTGCGTGGGACTGACACGCTCCTCTGCCATCCAGGATATTTGCGTTTTAAATGAACACAATTTAAAGATCATTATGAAAGATGGACTTAATCCAGTCCACGTCCATCACTGATTATTTGTACCCCAAGCTTCATTCAAACAACACTTTATTTCTCAAATGAAATAAAACATTAAAAGGGCTTTAAGAAAACTTTGAAGAATTTGTAGAGCACAAAGATGCTCATTGATGCATATCTTCGTGATCCAGAACCATGAGTGAGACACGCCCTGAAACATAACAGGCAATTAAAGGCCTCAAAACTGTACAGCTGTGCAGCTGCAATATTGCTCTCCATTTTTGTTGCACCGGTAATATTTGTTTGGGGGTGTGAGGGATAGTAATCTAGTGGGAGAGAGTGTAAACAAAGGGGTGATGGGAAATGAGTGCAGGCTTACCTCTAAACTCGGAGGTGAATTTCTAATGAACTCCTGTCGCTCTGCAGAACCAATGTGCCAAAAAACAGCACAGTTCTTTCTTGGCTAAAAACTGCATAATCATATTTAAAAAACCACTGGGAACAATTTTACAATAGATCAAAAGATGACTGAAGTGGGACTTCGAGGCTTTACAGACACAGAATAGATAATGCTCTGATGTTATTGTCGTTAAGAAGAAGGAGAAACATATTTGCTCATCTTTAGTTTTGTGAGTTTGTCAGTACTCATCCATGAAAATCAGTGATACCGATCTATAGACTGCAGATCTATCTGCTGCAGAAACTGCGACCTAAAAACAGGAAGCAGCCAGATAACAAATTCAGACATTATTGAGCACAGAGAATCAGGAATAAGAAAGCAAGTGGTTCATTTTAAAAGAGAACACGTCTTCAACAAGCACCTGAAGAAATAACAAAAGTCAAGTGTTAGAAAAAAACAGGGAGATCAAAACACATAAAGCAGAATTCTACAGAAAAGAAACCGAAACTCCCCTGCGACAGACTGGCGACCAGTCCAGGGGTGTACCCTGCCTTCGCCCATGAGTAGCCGGGTTAGGCTCCGGCAACCCCGTGACCCCGAAAGGGATAAAGCGGATTGGAAAATGAATGAATGAAAGAAACCGAAACTAAAGCAGGTACATGCAGACAACCAGACATGGAGGAAATGATATACTCTAACCCAAACATAGAGTGAATTTCTAAAAGTTGTGAACAGAAATGAGAACTTAAAAACCTCACAGGATAAAAAGTTCAAATTTCGTGCGTCTATGAGATATATGTCGAAATATCTTTTGCGGTTAGACTCTATGTCGATGATGCTTTGCGTTCATGGGGTAAACTCAAGACATAGATAGATAAATTCCAGAGGCTGACATGTATGATGGTGGAGGACCAGACTATACCAAGACACTGTTTCTGATGGAAAACAGGGTGGACAAGGGCCAAAGAGACATCTATGCATTTAAAGGCAAACACATGATTGTGGTTTGCTGAGAAGAAAATTTAGCAGTTTAGCTATTGGTTCAACATGAAGGCCAAATAATGGAGCGAAAATTCCCCAGCAACCCAGCACCCCTGAAAGTAAGGTAGATCTTGCTTGCTAAAATTGTCCCAAAGCTTCACTTATACATGTGTACATATGGACATATTTTTATTTCTTGTACTTAAGTTCGTCTTTTCTAGCTTGTTTTGGTTTCTGCATGTTTCAGTTTCTGTTTTGATTCATACATGTACAGTACACACACTTATGTAGGGATATTCTCATGAATATTACTTTAATTGCACATTTTAATTTGTTTCATTACTTTTTTATTGTCTCTGCTTCAGATTTTGACATATATTCTCCACTTCTAGATTCTCGTTGAAATGCATGTGCTAAAAAACCTATTAAAAAAACAAAATAAACCTGAACTGCAGCTAAAAGAAATTCTTCCCTCCAAGAAAGGATAATTTTGTCTAAAGGAGACACTAGTTGTTAGTAGGAAACAGTGTTTGTTCTGGTGAGTTCAGGTTTTTTTGGGCTTTGGAATAGGTAAGGCTGCTATAGAAAAACCCAAGAACACTTAAGAGTACCTCAATCTTCAAAATAATATTCACCTGCTGGACCAAGAAAAAGATTTTCTTTCATGGAAGGCCGATGTTTGTTCCAGTTTGCTACAAAATGGCTCATATTTTAGTTTTACTTTTGTGCTTTCTTTTAAAGTAAAAGAAAAAGTACAAAAAATCCACATTATTTGACCTTTTTGTGATAACTGAGCTTTACATGAAAATAAGTCACCTAAAAACAAAGAACACAGAAAAGAGTGTTTTGATTCATTTTTTAAATGTATACTTTTGAATAAACTCAATACGACCTTGACAGGGCAGCTGTCAAAGCAGCCGGGGTTGAGTCAAAATGATGACTTCTTTCAGTCTGGCTGAGTAAATGATCTTTCATTGGTAAAATTAGCAACAGAAACCCTACAGACTCCAGTTGAATGTAATAAACCACAAAAGATTGTCTTTCTGGACATTCAAACACAAAAGAAATTCAGTCACAAAGGAAGTTCTCATGAAGAAAAGGTCAACAGGAGAGGGTGTCAGGGGTTGCAGACCCTCACAGGGTTGCATTCCAACCCCAGTCCTGTGCTCAGTTTTCAAAAAGGAGATGCCTGACATGGAAACATGGATCACTTTGGAAGGTGTTAATAGACCACAGGGGGAGATCACAAAGCAAATGAGAATTAAGATTTAATTGTTTTTGTGTGGGTCTTTGCTTCCAAATGATTGCTTATTCTGCGTTTCTTCACAAAATGTGTTTAATGTGAAAAATTCTTGTTAGTGCAGTCGGATGGTGACAAAGAGAGGCAAGGTAGTCCACACTGAAGGGGTCTCACTCCCAGAAGGAACAATAGTAGGCATTGAGGACAGTTACAAATACCTTGGAATTCCACAGACAAATGGCAACCTGGATCAGGCAACAAGGAAAACCGTAACAACCAAATACCTCAAACAAGTAAGGCAAGTCCTGAGAAGCCAGCCCAATGGCAAGAACAAGACCTGGGCAAAAAACAGTTTCGCACTACCAGTCATCAGATATCCTGCAGGAATAATCAGATGACCAAAGGAAGAGATACAGACCATGGATGTTAAGACACGAAAGCTCCTCACCATGCATGGAGGGTTCCATCCCAAATCCATCTCCCTGAGACAGTATGCTAGCAGCAAGGAAAGAGGCTGAAGACTAGACTAGACCAGGATGAAACATCCAAGATGCATGAATAGATCAAGCTCAAGAAGAGAGGACCCGAGCTTGGGGTGAGGTACCACCCGTGAAGGGTGAGATATATACATTGTTTTTTTGTAGCATAAAAGATCAAAGCTTCATAAAATAAACTAGTGACAAACACATTAAAAGTTCAGAAACTTCAAAATTAGATCATCAGCCTTTTTGTCCCATCTTTGACAGAAAATTTGACTTTTTATTAAATTGATCCAAGTCATTAAAACTAATCAATTTAACAGGATTAATTTATTTATCTGTTTATTCACCCAATTACTTATTCTTTATTTAACCTGAAAGTCCCTTGAGATAATTTAGGGAGACCTGGCAAAAAGGCCTTGTCAGACATAAGACAGAAATTTATAAAAATAATCTTTGAGTGTAAGAGTTTGCAGTGGTTTGCACCATCCAAATCTCTTTTCTTGGTTTCTTTTACCAAAGCTGGAAGTCTGTTGAACGCCCCGCCATAGAACGCCCTCCAGAGGACTCCAGTGCAGGCTGAGAGGCAGCGAGGGGCCCAGAGGAAACGTCTGCTTGCCACACAAAAAAAGGATGGCATGTCTGTCCCCGCTTAACCAACCACTGCTTATGACCAAAGCGCTATCTGTGACACAACATCTGCTCGCCACACTGACAGGAGTCTTGGATGGGAGTCATAAACTAGTACCAGCTGTCAGAAAGTCAACTGCAGTCTTTAGCAAAACTAATCTGACTCTTACCTGAGCTGAAGACTCAAAAAAAAAAGATTTGTGTGGTGGCTTTAGGTCTGTCAGCTCCACCTGTGCCAATACAACAAGGCCTCGTCAGCTGTAATGGGCTGACTGTGGAGAGACACAAGCCCTTCACGCTGCTCACATCCTCCGCAGCTCCGTGTCAAGCCTCTTGATTGGCTGTGACATGCTTGTTACAGCCCCCCTGCAGCTGCACTGACATTCGCTTTGCCACGGCTCTGTGACACATCTGATTGCACCTGTCAGGCCGTGTCCCCTGAGCCGCATCCCCCTAAATGATCCAGATGACCTTTGCCTTTGTTTTCTTCCTTTTTTCAGACGTCCCTCCTGGTTGGGAAATCACTTTGTTGCTCCTGCTTACCATCCTGTTTAATCCAGAGCGCCAAAGGACTTTCAAACCCTACAAATGCAACACATTCTGAAGTGAATCACTTCTATGCATCTTTAGTTTTCGTGCTGTAATCAATGTTCAAGGCTTTTGACAAATAAGGACCTAACAGCATGCGAGGATGCCAAATGTTTTGCATTTTTGTTTATTTGTTTTAATTTCTGAGGAAGCACTGGAGTTAAAGAATAAACAAACAACAAAATGAAACACACACTTCAATAATGTTAATGTATAATAATAAAAAATGGTTAGTATATTAAATCAATGTTTGTGTATATAAAATAAGTAAAATTAATAAGTAATTAATTCATTAATAAGTAAAATAAGTAAAAGTAAAAGTTCAAATAAATAAATAAAAAGAAAAGATCAAATTAAATAATTACAAAACTCATTAAAAAAGCCAGATCAAACAAGTGGTTCTTGAGCTTCTTCTTAAAACCTCTACTGTCTCCGCGGTCTTGAGGCTCTCCGGCAGGCTGTTCCAGAGGCGAGGACCATAATGGTGGAACGAGGCCTCACCAGTTTTGGTCCTCACCTTAGGAACAAACAAGAAGCCGGTCCCGGAGGACCTCAAGGTCCGTGAGGGTTCATATCTTAAAAGCAAGTCACCTAAATAAGAGGCCCAATACCATAAAAACATTTATAAACCATTTAAAAGTTCTAACCTTTAAAAGCTAGGAGTTAGACTCCAGTGCATGCACAGCAGATTCTTCATATTTTTATCTTTTTCTTTACCTAACTTTTAGTGACAGTATTGTTTTGATAGTTAGCCTTTCATTTTTTGCTCTTCTTCATCTTTTCTGTTTTTTTTTTTTTTTTTTTTTTACAAATATATGCTTCATTGATAAACTATTTAAAAGATCAAAGCAAGGTTGTCATTTTTTTTTATTTTTACATCGAAGGTTCATGGGTTCGAATCCCACAGCTGCTATCCTGATGCGCAGCTTCAATATTTCATTGAATCTATTTCATTTTCGCTAAAACCCAGCACACATTACTTTAGATATTAACACAAATAAATCTTATCAAAGAAAAAAATAATCATGAAGAATCCCCTGTAAATCCCCGGGAGTTTAAATCACAATTACTGCACAAGAAAAGTACAAAGTACTGCTGTATCAACAGCTAGCCTATCGCAGTCAACTATGACATCATCGATACGGCCAAAATGCAATTCTTCAGGCCTCTATTCCTGGTGATTTATGCTACCTTTCGCTTGTTGACTATTTGAATTAAAGGAAAAACAAAAAAAAAAGGATATGGGGAAAAAAACTGTCCCTGACTGCAATGCATGAGCAGTTAGTATGGTAACCACCAACAAACATGCAACCAATGAGAGCAGAGATCCATGCACACATGCTGCCATCCACAGAAAAGTCTGGTCCAAAACTGTGCAACCTAGATAAAGACCCCAAAACTTTATACATTTAAAATGGGGAAGGGGAACTGAACTGACAGATGAACAAATACACTATTAATTGACTAATATATTCAATCATAACTTTACATATAGTGTATTTTGTATTAGGTTATTCATTCATGACAAAAGAGATGTGTGGTGGTGTAGTGGTTTGTTCTACAGCATCAGAATGTGATATGCACAGGGTTCAAATCCAGCTGCAATCTTCCTCTGTGGATTTGGCATGTACCTCTGGATCCTGCATCTTTCCATAAATGAAATGGATGTTCTTTAAAAATCTGACTCAATTTAAAAGAAAGATCTTCTATACTTCTTATAAAATTTCTAACCAAAGAAACTGGCATTCACCTGAGTGTAAACCTCACTATTATTGTTGGAGAAGCATGAAAGCATGTGTGTTTGGGTTATATTGTGCTTCAAAAGGTACAACAATGATCTCGCTCATTGGAGAAGCTCTGGTGGAAGGCCTGACGACACTGCAGTGAGCCTCCAGCAGACCAGTCTCCAACCCTCTGGAACATCTAGTGAATATCCATTCAGAAAGCGACCCACATGGTAAAAACAGAAAGTGGTTTGAAGCGACAGCTCAGCTCAACCTTCCAGCCAGTAGAGAGCATGAGGGCAGGAAAATCGGGGGAGCAAAGTTCACAGGCAGGCTGAGTCAGACCTAACCCCCACACACTCACAACCCCCCATTGATTCCCAGCTGTGACTGCCTATAGAGAACTGGACTGAGACCCCTCCCCCCTTTGCATTCCACACAGGAAGTACCTGCTGGCTCCAAGACGCCAAAATCCCACAGACTTCTGTAGAGAAAAAAGCAGCTATTACTCAGTCATTGTATGTGTCAGAATAACCATTCTTGCTCTGATGCCTTATTTTAACATGTTCTTACTAATTCCACAATTCTTAATAAAACATTTTTTTCTTTAGCACAAGTTATAAACTGGTCAATCAAATACCTCAATAAAAGTATGTGGTGCTTATTGGCTCCCACATTAAACATTCAAAACGTTTGATTGACAGATTTCAGACCAATCACTGCTTACTGATGTCATCTGGCTCCAACATGGTGGCGTCCATATTGCAAAAAAAAAAAAAAGGCAACTAAATTGACTTCATGCTGTTGGTGCTGGAAGTAAATCATCTATGGGTGACGTCACACTCACTCAGTCCAGTTCTCTTATGATTCCCATATGAGAGGGCTTACCAGTTAGTTCAACTCAGTAACTACCTGTGTTGGGAATTTAATCAGTTATAATTGCTAATTATATAATTTAAAAAGTAACCAAGTTAGTAACTGAATTGCTCTTTAATAAAAATAACTAAAGTTAAAAGGAAAAGTAGTCATTTGTATTACTGTAATAAAAGTAATCAAAAATCTGATCTGATCAGTTTTCACAAGTTAAATGAAAAGAGTCAAGGACAATCACATCAACTAAATGAACCACAGTGTGGAATCAAATGTACTCTGGCACAGAACAGATGGCGGGCTGTGTGGACACTCCAGATCTTCCCAAAAGGTTCCCACAAGGCACCAACCCACAACAGGAAGCAAGACTGAGATGCATAGCAAAGGTTCCGGAAAGCACTACGGAACAGATAGAACCAGAACTTGTTTCAAACACAACAGTACTATTATTACTCATGTTTACCTTTGACTCAAAATTACAAATAACTGCGGTTTAACAAAGAAAGAGATTTTACTAACGTGTTACTATTTTTTTTAGCCTCTCTCTTGTGAGATTTGATATGTTTGTTTCATCTTAATTCATTTTGTCTTCACGTGTTTTTTCTTTGTTCAGAACAAATTTAATCAAAGGTTTCCTCTTCTTCCTCCTTCCGTACAAACCCAGTACATCTCATCACAAATGCAAATACCCGTATTCAAATTTTATAAAGACGCTCTAAGTTGACAGCTCTTTTTGTGAGGACTAAGGTTATGTCAGAATTCACTGGCTTACTGGTCAGTGCACTATATGGCGCTTTCACCATTTTGAACAATTTGCCATTTAAAAAGTGTGTGTGTGTTTTCGGATGATGAAAACATTTATATTTATATAAATTATTCATGTTTTCATCATCCGAAGACAATGGATTTTTAGATAGTCGTCTTAAAATATCAATATTTATTAGATTTTTACGTAACTGTGTAGCCTCTGGGAGTCTGGGCCTCCCTGTGCCGGTCCCCAGCCCGGATAAAAGACAGGGTTGTGTCGGGAAGGACATCTGGCAAAAAACTCTCTGCCAAACCAAATGTGCAAATCAGTGAAAGCTGATTCGCTGAGGCAACCCCTGGTAGGATATGCCGAAAGGTGAACACTTTGGCAAAGGGGTAACTTCATTTTGCTTTTGAAAAAGAGAGGAAATTAGTGAGCACGTATATCTGAATTACATTAAAACCCAGGCCACTGGATAGTACTACACTATAGTGTTTTAGGAGGGACTTTGACTGCTTAGTTAATCATCATCTCAAGTGAGTAATTTAATCACAAAAAAACCATGAGCTCTTACTTCTGTCTGCTGTTTTCTATGAGTTGATTAAGAAAAAGATTTAAAATCAACATCTTAAAAAGTTGCCAACAAAATGATCTTGTTTTTTTCCTGAAATCCCGACTTTTTTAGTGCTCTTGTGTAATCTTTTTTCCAGGTGTAATTGTGGTGTTGGCTTTCTTTCTCCCCCTTGTGGGCGGGGCTATTGTCAAGACCCCTGCATTCCTTTTTCTAATCTTCTCACCCACCACATTATAGCACCACTAAAGAACCTAAAATACCACAAACTGTTTGTAGAAACAAAGATAAGATGCCTTTGCGCATTTCCCAAACGTACTAAAGGCAAAAGAGGTTCATAAAATGTGGGAAAAGTGACCATAGTGTGCTTTCTTTGTCCCTCCTGTCGTGACCTTTGCCAGTGGGAGGATGGTCAAGTTAGGAGAAAGCCCCACAAACAAGTCTGAACTCATGTGAGCTCACCGTGAGCTCACAACCACAGCAGATGCAGTCATAGAAGCTTTCACAAGAGGACTGTGGAGGACAATCAGACAATTAATTAAAACAATATTTCACGCAGCTTAGAAGGATTTTCATTTGAAAGCTTGCACTGTGAGTCGCAGTCCATAAATATGGCAGTGTCAAAGTCTGCTCTCCCTGAGCACGGACTGGTTTCAGCCTTTAGCCTCCGACTCTGACCACTGAATTCACTGCACCATCCATCCAGACACACACATTAACATTTGATCCTTTTACTGTCCCTTTATCTCAAACACTTGCCTAAAAGCACATTGAATCATTTCAGGGCTAGCCAAAAAACAATTGCCTCAGTTAAATAATAAATGTATGTTTTACTTGTTTTATAACGGGGTGGGCAAACTGCAGCATGGGGGCCATATGTGGCCCGTTAAACTATTTAATCTGGCCCGCCAAACTGGAATAAATTATATTGATGATCCTTGTTAATGTTTTATTTTCTCTGGAATTCTGCTGTCTCCCTATAGATGGTATGCCAAATAAATTTACCTTTGTCTAGGTTCAGAAAGTTATTCTGTAACTTATTTAAATAACAAATTACATGTCTGTCTAACTGTGAAAAATCTTATTACCAAATCTGAACAAAGATTATCATTATTTTTACAACAATGTTACCAAGAACCCAAACTCTGTTTTCACTCCCATAATGATTTATGACTGAGTTTTCAAACAGTCTCTAAACCTAAGAATTGGAGTTCATCTGTACAATTATTCTACAGTTTTACACCTGAAACACTGTTCATTTTCACCTAAGTTTTTGTCTCACGTTTTTTGAACATGTCTTTTTTTACTTTGATATTTTCTTTAAAGTTAGGCAAATAAGTATTTGAACATCCTGGGATTTTGCAAGTTATTCCACTTATCATGGAGGGGTCTGAAATTTTTATCTTGGGAGCGTTTTCAATGTGAGAGACATAATCTAAAAAAATTAATCTGGCAATCACATTGTATCATTTTTTAAAATAATTTATTTGTGTGCTTTTGCTCCAAATAAATATTTGAACACCAGAGACAATCAGTGTTAATATTTGGTACATTAGGTATTGTTTGCGGTTACACAGGTCAAATGTTTCCTGTAGTTTTTTTTACCAGATTTGCACACACTGCAGGAGGGATTTTGGCCCACTCCTCCACACAGATCTTCTCTAGATCAGTCGGGTTTTTGGGTTGTTGATCTCCCTCCAAAGATTTTCTTTTGGGTTTAGATCTGGAGACGAGCTAGGTCACTCTTTGGTTATCCTGGCTGTGTACTTCAGGTCATTGTCATGAAAGAAGACCCAGCCACAACCCATCTTCAATGCTCTAACTGAGGGAAGGAAGCTGTTCCCATAATCTCGAATACATAAATCTGGTCATCCTCTCCTCGATACAGCGCAGTCGTCCTGTCCCATTTTGCAGAAAAACACCCCCATGGCATGATGCCACCACCCCCATGCTTCACAGTAGAGATGGTGTTCTTGGGATCGTACTCATCTTTCCTCTTCCTCCAAACATGCCGAGTGGAATTACAACCAAAAAAGTTCTAATTTGGTCTCATCTGATCACATGACTTTCTCCCATGACTCTTCTGTATCATCTAAATGGTCATTGGAAAACTTAAGACAGGCCTGAACTTGTGCTGGTTTAAGCAGCAGAAGCTTCTGTACAATGCATAATTTCAAACCATGATGTCTTAGTGTGTTATCAACAGTGCTTTAGGTGTAGGAAGTTATACTGGAGTTGCTGTTTTTCCCACGTTCATGTGGGTTTTTCGAGCTGCTCTGTCATTTTCCTGATCATATCAACATTAAAGGAATGCAGCATTTCTCTTAGTTTGCATCTTTTCTTGAGGGACAGCAACCCATTTGTGCAATTGGCACTAAAATGAGAACAAAAGCTAAACATTTTTAAATGAAAACTACAAAATGGTCTGTTTTAAAGTATATTTCAATATTAAATCAAAATTAAAGCATGTCTTCATGCCAAACATCTGCTCCTGGTCGGGCCCTTGGGTCAATATTTTGGAACCCTTTGTGACCCACAAGTCTAAAATTTTCCCTGTTTCTATAACCGTGTTATACCAGAAGTAGCTATGTGTTTAAAAACCAAAACAAAGCTAGTCTGATGTTAAAGTTCCTAAAGTCCCACTGCGATAATCTTTTGAACTATTTTAATAGCGTTCCCAGTGGTCTTTTAATTATAATTATATCGGTTTTTGCAAAAATAAAACAACTGCTTTAAGTTAGCTGTTTGTATATTTTCTATGCTGCTGTTGTCCAGTTGAGTAATTTTCCCAACTCCAAAAGTAAATGCAATGCATCTTATATAACATTGTATTAAGAAAATATAATTACAAAATGCTAACTAGACTTTGGTTGCAGCTGGATTTATCTGGTCAAAATGTTAAGACTTATTGATGCTATTGCAAAAACTTACCTGAAAAACTACCTGCAGGTGTTAAACATTTTTAAGACAAACGCAGTTTGAACCCTTCCTTTAAAAAATGTAGACTAATAAATCTAATCTTCTCCTTAATTAAATAATTATAGCAAAATCAACTATTCGTTATTATTATTCAGCTAAACTACTTTTTCAACACAAACACCATGTTGGACATCAGGTTTGGTGTGAATTTAGCCTTTGGTACTGTGAACTAGTTTCGACAGGGTTGGAGGAGTGCAGGGGATTATAATTTCCACTCCACATTTGGGTAAGATCTTAACTTCAGGGAAGAAGATATGTTGTTTTCAACAGTGATCATGAATTTGAGTCTCTATCTCATGTGGAGTGCCTCAGAGTTTTATTCTGGGACATGAGTCATCATGAATCAGATGAGACAAGCTATCAATATTTTCCATCACACTTTAGCTGATGACACAAAAAAAATAAAAATAAAGGCCCATTGAACACTATTTCTCAGCAGCAGCCCTAAGCCTGGCCACTGGGAAAGCAGTCTGCTCAAGCCCCCTGAACTTTATGATGTTTTTCTTATTTTCACTGAGACAATAATAAAAAAAGGTTTTTTTTGCCCTCTCGGGTTAATGCGCGACAGTAAGCATTTGAACTGGGTCAGGGAGGCACGGAAACACTGCAGAAGCGGCCGTAAATCAGACACAACAGCAGGGGAGAAGCTCACTATAGCAACCAGGAGACTCTAAATGTTTTCATGAACCCAAACATGGAGACATGATCACCAATGTTTTTGTAGAGCTCTTTGAAATAAATAAACCAGATCTCTAAACATCATCCATGTTTCCCATGCATTGTAAATGGGATAAACAGACACCGCTCCATGTAGCAATAAGGCTAAAAACATTAGCTGCTAGCTCCATGTAGCATCAGGTAAAAGACATTAGCTGGTGGCTCCTCCCACATGCGGCCGAGGCGGCAACCTCAGGGAACACATTTTTGGCCATGCAGCATGCAGCAAATTCTCCGCGCTGCAAAGGAGGGGTGTGACACGCGAATTGGCCGTGCAAATCGCGTTCGGTGTGAATGCACATTTAGGATATTCCTCCACCTGCTCCCTGTTCTCACTACACATCACAATGTAATATGCAAACATTACAGTCCACAGAGATGACTACCTAACCCAGGGATGGGCAACTCCAGGCCTTGAGGGCCGCAGTGGGTGCAGGATTTCCAGATATCCAAGCCCTACTCATGACTGATTACCTGCTTCAGGTGTGTCCAGCCAATAAGAACATGCCAGATCATGATATGTTGGAAAACATGCAGGAATGCGGCCCTCGAGGCCTGGAGTTGCCCATCCCTGACCTAACCATATCTGTAAGTCTAAAGGAAATGGGGGCTAAAAGATTATCTTTGGTGCAGTCCCATCTCCACCTTGAACTCTGCTACATCTACCGCATACACTCACTGGCCACTTTATTGGGCATGCCTGTCCAACTGCTTGTGAACGCAAATTTCTAATCAGCCACATGGAAGCAATTCAATGCATTTAAGAATGTAAGCATGGACAATCTGCTGCAGTTCAAAATGTGCATCAGAATGGGGAAGAAAGGTGATTTAAGTGACTTTAAATGTAGCATAGTTGTTGGTGCCAAACGGGCTGGGCTGAGTATTTCAGAAACTGCTGATCTACTGAGATTTTCTCACCAACCATATCTAGCGTTTACAGAGAATGGTCAGAAAAAAAGAAAACATCTAGTGAGTGGCAGTTCTGTGGGCGAAAATGCCTTGTTAATGCCAGAGGACAGAGGAGACTGGTCAGACTGGTTCCAGCTGATAGAACAGGAACTCAAATAACCACTGGTTACAACCGAGTTCTGCAGAAGAGCATCTCTGAACGCACAACACAGCCAACCTTGATGCAGATGGGCTACAGCAACATAAGACCACACCAGGTGCCACTCCTGTAAGCTAACAGGAAACTGAGGCGTCTGGTCTGATCAGTCTCAATTTCCGCTGCGACATTTGGATGGTAGAGTCAGAATTTTACATCAACAACATTAAAGAATGGATCCGTGCCAGCTTGTATCATCGATTCAGGCTGGTAAGGGTGGAAATATTTTCTTGGGACACTTTGAGCTCTTTAGTACCAAATGATCATGGTTCCAACACCACAGCCTACCTGGGTATTGTTGCTGACCATGTCCATCCGTTTATGACCACAGTGTACCCATCTTCTGATGGCTACTTCCAGCAGGATAACGCAGCAAATCATTAAGCCGGATCTTCTTAGACTGGTTTCTCGAACATGACAGTGAGTTCACTGGACTCACATGGCCTCCACAGGAATCAGATCTCAACCCAGTAAAGCACTTTGGGGATGTGGTGGAACGGGAGATTCTCATTATGGATGTGCAGTCATCAAATCTCTAGCAACTAATGTTATCATGTCAATATGGACCAAACTCTCTGAGGAATGTTTCAGGGCCTTGTTGAATTTATGCCGCTTAGGATTAAGGCAGTTCTGAGGCCAAAAGGGGATCCAACACAGTACTTGCAACGTATTCCTAATAGAGTGGCCAGTGAGTGTATGTCCTGCACAATTCCAACATACTTCTCTGCCACTTTAGGGTTCCTCATACAAACTACAGCTCTTCTATCTGTCATGAACTTTCTCTAGCTCTACAAAGATGCAATGCAGCTCCTTCTGACCTTCTCCAGAAGCAGCCTCAAAACAAATTTTGCATCTGTGGTTCTATTTTTTAGCGTAAAACCACGCAGTTCCATACAAATCCTCACTTCTGACCTCTCCCTTTAATCCAGAGTTGTTTTTTTTTTTACTTCATGATGTGATTCATCAGCATTTCCTCTGTGGTTTCCACTACTCTCCATTTCTCCCTTCTTCTTAAAAATGGGAACCAGAACACTTAGTTTCTCAGAGATCCTCTAACACTTCAAGACCTTTTTAAACAGTTCAGTCAGAAACTCTTCTGCCACCTCTCCAAAACACTTCTATACCTCCACAGCTATGTTGTCAGGACCATCTACTTTTTTTTTTTTTTTAAATGGCTTCCTCCTTACTAATCTCTGCTAGTTCCTGCTTCATAACAGTCACTTCTGTTACTCTGTGCTTTCTATTTTCTTCATTCATTAGATCTTCAAAGTTATTCTTCCATCCTCATATTCTTGGAACCTGTCAACACATTTCCATCCTTGCCTAGATCATCCTAACCTGCAGTACATTTTTCCCATCTCTGTTTCTCTGCCTCACCTGTACAGATCCTCTTCTCCCTCCTTTGTCCAACCAATTGACTATAAATAGAGAATTGGACTGAGGGACCGGTCCCATTCCGACATAGGAAGTACCTGATAGCTCCAAGAAGCCAAAATCCCATAGACTTCTATAGAGAAATAAATAGCTATTACTTAGTCATTCTATTTTTCAGAATGACCATTCTTGTTCTAACAAAAATTTCTTAACATCCTTTTGCAAATTCTGATTTTTTTCTTGACATTTTTTCTTTAATGCACGTTATAAACTGGCTAATCCGATGCCTCAAGAAAATCATGTGGTGCCGCTCACCCCACCGCGAATGTTTGATTGACAACTTCTCCCGAGCCCGCTTTCAGTGGAAGGGGTGTGAACTTCAAACAAGCTTACTCATGATTGACGACTGTCAGGGTGTGTCTAGGACAACCAAAAGAAGCAAACCCAAGAGTGAAGGAATAGTCAATTTATTTAGTCTGGAACTTGGTTAGTAAGGAGCAGCAGCTCTTTAGGGTGTGACACCTCCAGACAGCACAGAGCACAGGATCTCTGCAGACACAGGAGAGGAAGTCAATGTCCGAGAGTGGAGGGTGGGAGTGAGTAGCGATGTGGCCGGGCAGGAAAACCAGAAGATACGAGGAGGGGATCATTACTCCACACCGTTGCAGTTGCGATCCAGAATCTGGGAGGGAGAGGAGGTTGAGATGAGGCAATGGCAGAGCTGAGGCAGGGCGAGAACGTGGAATTTGGATGAGATGTTCCGGCAGTAAGTGGAAAACAGGAGCGTGCTTAAGAGGGGGCAGGACCAGGTGAATGACATTGTGAGTAATTACTCCAACCGGAAGCCTGGCCAAACAAGATGAGTGTAGCAGCAGACGTGACAATACAACAACCCCCCCACCAATGACCAGCACCCAATGGTCGACTGGGCAGATCAGGATGCTTGAGATGGAACTGGGCGATGAGATCCAGATCCAGGACAAAACGAGAACCCAGGATTGCTCTTCCGGATCATAGCCCTCCCAGTCCACTAAAGTTCTCGACCATAGCAACAGGACCGTAGGAGGCAGCACACGGTGTAGGCTGGATGAACTGTCTCTGGGGATGCCATGAACACGAAAAACGTTCTAAAGGAGAACCTCTACAGTTTCCTTGGCTGATGGAAGTTTGGGAAGTGCAATGAAGTGCACCATCTTGGAAAATTAGTCCACAGTTAATATAACAGAATTACCGTTAGAGAGGGGCAGACCAGTAACAAAATCCATGGAGATGTGGGGCCACGGTCGCCGGGGAACTGGAAGGGGAGGACAGGTACCCTGCCGGAGGTCGATTAGTGGTCTTGACTTGGCATGCAGAAACATACTCCCAGGCGTCTTCCTTCAGAGTGGGCCACAAAAACCGTTGTTTGTTGAGCGTGTTTGTCCACAGAACAGACGACAAGCATGGAACCAGTGTAACATCTTGAACCTCTGTGTCTCAGGAACGAACAAACGACAAGCAGCAATGTTCTTGGATCCGGGACTGTAGGACAAGGTAAAAATTGAAGCGGCCAAAGAACAGAGACTATCTGGCTTGGCGAGAGTTGACCCGCTTAGTAGACCTTTCCAGGTTCTTATGGTCGGTGTACACTATGAATGGAAGTTCAGTTCCCTCTGTGGCACTATTCCTCCAGTACCTCTTTAATGGCCAACAGTTCCTTGTCACCTACATTATAATTACATTCAGCATTGGACAGACGCCGTGAGAAAGGGGTGCATGGGTGGACTCCCTTAATTGGCTGATTTGAATTTAGCAAGGTGGGTTTATTGCCAATATTTGTGGTAAAATAAAACAAAATAAATTTGTATATTGTAACAAATTTGTAGTTCTGTGATAATATAATGCGCTTTTGTTGAGGTTGGAGCTAACTTAACTCGCTTCGGCGGCCGCCATTTTGATTTCGGCGGTTAACTTTTACTCGGAAACTATTTTCGAGTGGGTGGGGCGCCGGGGGGAGGGTTCCATAGCTATGACATCATGGGAGTACCCTTCATCAGAACAGCCACATTCAGCCTCTCGTCCAATCGGCTGTAGCCGGCCCGCGTGCACGTCACGGGGGATGCTGATGAGCACACAAGGCGGGACAAAAGCGCAGGGAGAGGAACGCAGGGACTTGTAAGGGAACGGGCGCGGTAAGTTCACCTAGATTTAGTCCCTTTATTTATACGCAACTGGATGTGGAGCCACGTTAAGATACCAGCGGGCAAATGTCGTTTGCGAAAGACGCTGTTTTGCTTTTGTTTTGGCAGCTTTTACTGTCTGTGTTGGTTGTTAATCCTCCCCTCTGCCGGATCACAACACAAAGACACATCATGCAAATGCCGGTGAAACTGGTTAGAGATTCGAGCAAACAACTCCGTAAAACCACATCATTACCGAAGAATGCGCCGGTAATGCACTGTATTTAGGTTTAATGCGCGCTAAAAGTTACGAAACCCATTGATAGTGTTTAAAAAGCTGCAGAAGTATAAAGAGTCAACATTTATTCGGTGTTTATTCCCAAATGATTACAGGTGACTTTAGTGAAGTGGAGTCGGCGCTTCGCCCAGCTTCCGGAATAGTTCCTTTTTCAGCGAGGAAAGTCACTCTGAAAATATACCAGATCATAGATTATCGCGCCAGACAAAGTTCGCGCGGAAAAGTAGAACCTCGCGAGATTTGTGCGCGGCTTCTCCATTACCCCAGGTTCATCGCTGCTACGTCATAGCACTTAAAGCCCACAGCAACTTTATTTTGATCGATTTAAAAACGTTCCCAGTGATCTTTTAATTATAAATGTGCCGTTTTTAGCCAACATCAAAAAGCCTCTGTTATTTTCAAAACATATTTTCTGTAAATTATCAGCAGTTTTTTTTTTTTTATAAATTAGCCCCCTAGTTGTGGGTGAGACTGTTGGCCTGGAGGTCAAGCTGGATCTATACAGCCATACAGTTTTGAGCCAGATGCAACTCTGACCAACCATTGCAATCAACTATTCCATCAGCAGAACACAGTGGACTAAAATGCTTGTATTGATTAAGTTTTCACTTTGTTTTTCACTGTTTAAAAAATAGAAAGTAGTGATTATGGTGTCCAAATTGCTTTTAAAATCCAGGACACTAGCTAGTCCTGCAGTATATCGTTTTTTAGTAGTTAGGGAGTAGGGAAGAGTTCAGACATAGCCTTAGTTTCAAGATCAGCCTGGGCCGACCATACAGTAATTTGTATGTAAGATGTACATATGTCCAATATGTACAATGTACGACCAATCAAAAATTGCAATTCATCACTAGCCGCAAGCCCCTGTACCGATCTGGCAGGCTGAACACATATAGTATATACACCAGCATCTGCACGACTGATTACTGTATTTGGATCTATCCGGTATATACAGCGCATAAATGTTTTTTCCTTTTTTCGTCATGTTAAATGGCACTTTATTCCCCAGCCTATGAGGATGCCGCCACTCAACAGACACACCATCAACTCTTGGAGCTCTTGGAGTTTGTGTCTTGTAAATTAAATGATCTTGTATGTGATTCTTTAAATTTAAATGCATCAACTTTTCAGGGAGCTGCAAGATGGCAGGTACAGAGGCTGTGTCATTAAAATGGCTCAACAATCTCCTCAAGACAAACATCAGAGAAGTTCAGGAGATGGCTTCCGGTGAGTTGTAGTTTTTATCTGTCTTTGGTTAATCTTCAGACATCACTGAAAACACGCCAGATGTGTAATCTGATCATAGATGTAATCGTAAGGGATGTCCTGATCTGATCACGTGATCCAGTAGTTTCAGACTTGGTCAAAATTGGATAGCAGTAATCGGATACATGTTTAGTTTCCTTTTTTTCTTCATTTTTATTTACAGATAAAGTCTCCCCTCTGCATATTAAGAACAAATCACAACATTTTATTGTCATAAAACACGGCAGAATAAGGCAGCAGTTTGAGCAGGAGGCACACAAAAAAACATCTGTTCTGTGGAGAGACTTTATAGTCAATGAGAATAACATTGTATTTGTTAAATCAAAATGCATTACGTGCAAGTTTGCCATTTGCAAAGAAAGAAAAGGACAAAGCTGCATTTAATACAACAAACCTCATTAAACATCTCAAAACCAACACACAAAGTTTACTAATTCAACACATTCTAGAGTGATTTAGCGCATACTGGACACAAGTATCGATGAGAGGAAGAACAGACTGAGTAGAGATGTTGGTTTTCATCAAGAAACACACACATTTGTATTCTTTATGCCTAAAAGGACAGCAAAAATCAAGAGTATATTTCCAAAAAGCACATTGCTTGCTGGCCTTACTTTATGACACTTATACAACTTTATTTGCTTACATGGCTGCTGGGTATTTAAGTTGACCTGTTTTTATTTGATTTAAATTTATGTTTACATTTGAACTTTTATTACTATTTAATAGTCAACTATTCTTACTTGATTGCTCACACTACCTCAAAGAAAAGTGCACTGTTTAAGTATTAAATGATGAAATAGGTAAATAAAATAAAAATAGGGGATAACCTGGACCTTTTTGTTTTGCATTTGTTCTTTCTTTTAAAAAAATCAGAACAGGGCTGTATTGGATGGGGCCAGAAAACCTGATTGAGACATTCCTAGTAATCAGATTAGTCTCTGTTTTTTTTTTTTTTTTTTTTACTTGAAAATTGTTGGTTTAAAACACAAAGCTTCTTGGTTGTTTTTTTTTTTTTTTTTTACTGCAAATTATAAGGATGTGAAGAAAAAGGCTTTTATTCTGAAAGAGTCATCTTCACAATTTAAACCAATACTAGCAGCAGTCTCTTTCAAATGAAAGTTTGTCTCTGAAAACTTGATGGCAAACCATCATTAATAAATTAAAATAAGTATTAGATGTTATACATTTTCACAGTTTTCTTTGATTAAAAGCAGATGAGAGTGTTATTTTTAAATGTCTGTGTTTTTGTGAATGAACCTCCAGGCGCACGCTATTGTCAGATCATGGACTGCACAATTCCCGGATCAGTTGACTTGGCAAAGGTGAAATTTGACGCTCATTGTGAGGACGACTGCAAGCACAACTTCACTCTACTGCAAGAGGCCTTCAAGAAGCAGGGCATTACAAGGGTATGTACTACTTCCTGTCACACATTTTTACTTATTATGAGTCAATCGATACAGGAGGTTATTCAGTCACAATCCAGTGTTGGTTAGTGGGGATCAAAGTAAGGAAGATTAAATGAATAACTAGTTAAAAAAGCTACTATTTTTTTAATCTACAGTGGATATGGAAGGTATCCAGATGCCTTTAAAATCCTTCTATATCATTGCAACCCTTTGCCGAAATCAAATTCCTTTTATTTTTCAATTTTGCACACTGAGTGCCCCATCTTAATGAAAAAAAGAGGTCTGCAAGTTTACAAAAAAGATAAACTGAAAAAACAAATGGTCATAAGTATTCAGACACTACTAGTATTGAGTAGAAACCTTCTTTTTGAACTAGTGCAGCCATTAGTCTTCTTTGGGAAGATCCAACAAGTCTGTCAAACTTGGATTTGGGGATTCTCTGCCATTCTTTCTGGCAGATCCTCTCCACTTCCAACAGGCTGGGTGGTGAACGTTGGTGCACAGCCACTTTGAGATATCTCCAGTGGAGATGCTCAATTGGAATTAGGTCAGGGACCTGGCTAGGCCAGTCAAGAATTGTTCTTTGTTTTTTTAAGCTTTACTCACCCGTATGCGGGGGACCTGTATGGGTGCTGCAGGTTTTTGGGTTGTCTGGGCCCATGGAGCAGCATCTTAAAGCGAGCGCAAGTATTTTCTGCATTTTCCTTGAGGTTTGTAAGGTCACCTACTTCACCCATAAACAGCCTTCATCCACCTGCAAGGGCAGTTGTAACCAAGGCCTTAGCGGTATGCTTTGGGTCATTGTGTCGTTGGAAGGTGAAACTTCGGCCCAGTTTTTGGTTTTTGTCTAAGATGTCTGTGTAGACGCATTTATCTTTCCCTCAATTGCAACCAGTCATCCTGTTCCTGCTGCTGAAAAACACCCCCAAAGCAAATCATGATGCTGCCACCATTATGTTTCAGCCAGGTCTAGGAAGAGTTCTGATCGTCCCAAACTTCTTTCCTAAGGCCACTGTGCTCTTATAGAAACCTTAAGTGCTGCACAAATTCTTTTGTAACCATAGCAAGATCTGTGTCTTCTGTTTCACAATTCCTTAGGATAACCTTAAGATAACCCATCAAACTGCTGCGTCTGCACATGTACAGATAGTGGGCGGCTGATGGAGCGTTCTGGAAGACTACCTATCAGTTCTGTATCTCATCTTTCTGAACATGTATGTAAAAAATGACGGGGATGTCTGGGTATCTTTACCTACCTGCAAGAATTCAAACATTCATCTTATCTTATGAAGACAACAATGTTATGGAAACAACAACAAAAAAAACGCCATTCCAGACGTCCTGTCTTCTAAATAAAGTTAAGGTTTGTCCTTTGAAACGTCATTGGGGTCGAATCAGGATCAGTTTAAATTGAATGAAAAGCCAGTTTGTAAATGAAAAAAAAACAGGTTTAAACTAAAACATACACATTGTAGCTTTAAATAAATATTAAAAATAAAAAAAATTAACTTAAAGAAATACCTTAAATACCTTGAATAAGAAACTATAAACCTAAATCAAAATGCCTCTGATGTGGCATGCAATAGTGTGATAACGCTCTCCCAAAAGTTTAGTACATCGGTGGAGGGATGACACAGACTGCACAGACAGCAGACACTGTTGTATATGAGAAATGACGTCACGATAATCTCTGTCTCCCAATGTCAATCATGTCCCGGTAGCCAATGGTTTCAAAGTTCCATCCCCACGTAAAATTAGGCTCAATGCTGAAAGCTAAAACTTTGATTTGAAACTGTACATTGAGCGCAGAGAGCGATGGGAGAAAGGAAAAAAAACACAAGTTGAAAATACAAAACAAATGTATTGTGGATAAAAATATGTTTCATTTGGAAATAGATTTTTTAAATTCAAGTTTTCAGTATTTAAATGTAAAAATGTTTTTCAACATTTACTTTAAATCTACATTGAGTACTTCAAAGAAGGTTTTGTATTCAGACTGAGGAATCTTGGAGTGAACCAAACTTCAGTCCAATTGGAAACGAACCGAGACCACCTTAAAAGATGGATCCGAGAGCGGTTCCTGGTCCCGGACCAGGGTTTGCTTGCACGTATTCAGCCTGAACATTTGTTCTGGATTATCGGGGGAAACGAACTCTGGTTCACTTTAAGTGGACTAAATGGGTCAAGTCTGAACACACCCTTAGAATGTGAACAAAAAACAATCAAATAGAAATAATTCTGTTTCTGCAACCAAAACTTAAAGTGTGATTCAATCCAGCAGATTTTAAATGTACAGAAATGTCATTAAAGGACATTTGACATCTGGCAAAAACAACAAAATGACATCCGGCAAGATGGCCACATTTAGAGGCCTTAAAAAACTCAATGACTTAAAAATGAAGCTCCTTTTTGGATGGATGGGTCACGGGCTGGTGGGTGAGGACCCAGGTGCATGGAAAGAGGCTCAAACACAAGTGGAAAAGTTTGTTCAATAGCAAAAAAAAGCTGCAAAACCAAGAGAACAAGCTTAATTGACAAACACAAGGTGAGCATACAACATAGAAAGCAGTCAACTTCAATAGAGATCAACCTAAATCCACCAAGTGCCGACAGGTGGGCATTCTTCTCCAGAGATCAGGTGGTGGTGTGAATCAGCTGGGAGGAGCCACAGTCAGCCTGCACAGAAAGAAAAAGTAAAACACAAATGAAAACCAAACAAACATGCAGAACAGGATGTGCAACAACAGTTTTCTCAGTGGGTGCTTTTGTTCAGCAGTGCAGGGCACTTGAAATTTTTGTCTGCTCCTGATTCACAATGATTTGAATAAAAAAAAACGTAGAAATGCAATTTTAAACTTAATTTTTTTTAATACATGTCATTCGAAAAATGCTACGGAAACATGTTAAAAACACCAAAAACAATCTTTTCATCGGGTTGTGTCTTTAACTTAAGCTTTGTTCCCCATCCAAGCACAAAAAACGTATTTTTTTGTGTAGCGTCAGTAAAATACTTTTCTGGGATTTTGTAACAGTTCTGTGTTTTTGTTTCACTTTCACCACTCTAAACAGTGATGTGAAGAAGCAAAACTTGAGTTTTGTTCATTTGTGGTGTTGAAGGTTGGCGTGTCTTTACAGGATATTTCAGTTGAGAAACTCATCAAAGGGGATGTGAAGACCAACTCTGACTTCCTCAAATGGTTCAAAGTCTTCAGCCTGTCAACAAATGTGAAAGACAACCAAGATATCAGTCCCATCCTGTCTTCTCCTCCGCGTACGTATGGCTTGCCTTCATCGTTGGGTGTAAGAAAGTATATTTTCATCCAGTAATGTTTGTCTCTCTTTACGTCGTCAGAAAATTCCAGACGGGACACACTTTACACCGAAAAGTGGAAGGAAACGTTTGATTGGGCAGACAGAAGCACTCTTGGAGACGATTACACTTTCTGCACCTCTTGTCATTTTAACTTACACACGATCAACAAAGGCTTTGCTGACCTTGAGCGGCATTCCAGGACAAATAAACACATAAAAAGGGCCAAACTTAACAAGAGCAACAACTCTCAGAGCAAAGCATCCAAGCTGCCTTGTAGCGATGCTGCGCTTCGTTTCATCCGCAGCCGCTGTAACTCTGCCGCCACCAACGGTGAAAAGCTGTCCAAACGTTTTTTGTACCGTATGCTGGGACGGGAGTACCCCGAAGACATTGTATCTGTTTGCCAGAACACTCCCTACTGCGTTTACATCTACGAAGGGGTGTCTGTGGGAAAGGACCAACACGTGTCCGTGATGCTTGTGGGTTTTTTTGACACACAGTCGTCTGCTCACAGCGTCCGATTCCTGGATGCGTTTGAGTCAGAGGACGAGGATCAGGATGTGGTGCAGATCCTGGAGAAGTTTGAGCTTCCTGCGGAAAATCTAGCCGCTGTTTACGTCAGTGGTGACAGCGCTGCGTCGGAGCAGATCAGCTCAAAGTTTGGAGAGCTCAACCCAAAGATGGTTTCTATAGGACCCCTCTACAGCATCGCCGATGCGGCGTGCTACGCCGGTGTGAAGAAGCTCTCTGGTCTGGTGCAGGAGTTACTGTCAGCTCTGGAGGCGCAGTACTTCTCCAGCTCAATCCAGAGTGACGACCTGGAGGCTCTCTTGGACTCTGTGTACGATAAAAAAAGCGCAGCGTCTTTTCTAGATATTGGCTGCCTCAAATTCTGCCGGTTAGTCTCCAAAATTTTAGAAATCTGGTCAGATCTCACGGGTCACTTTAGCTCTCGCCACGACAAGGAGGCCAGGCTTATTTGCTCGCAGCTGAAAGATCCCAAAGTCAAAGCAGCTTTCATGTTCCTAAAACAAGCCTTAAAGCCTCTGAAGAAGTTCCAGACACAAACACAAGAAGGTTCCTGGACCAGCATGTTGCTCATCCTGGAAGAAGCCAGCTCCCTGCTCAGCACATACACCCCCCGCTTCCTCCAACAGAGCGCTGCAGCGTGCTACCTGGAGGAGCACGATGCTCACATCCTCAGAAGCAGGAAGTCTCTCCTCTCCAGCCCCGAGTTAAACATGGGCGGCAAGGCGGTGGAGGACGTCTTGAGATGCAATGAGCCGACTGCACTGCCGCGCTTCCGAGAGCAGGTGCTGTCTTTCTACGCCGCACTGACCGGCTGCATCGCCGAGGAGCTGCCTCTGAGCATTCAGGCGTTGAGGAGCATCGCTCAGCTCCTGAGCCCGCAGAGCTGGCTGGAGGTCACAAGCGCTCAGGTGGATGAGCTGGGCACCGAGTTGGGGGTCTGCAACTCTGCCGATGAGGCCAAACAGCTCACCGAGGAGTTCCTGGAACGTAAACCCGCCAAGAAGGTGGGGGCGCATGGCGACATGGCCCCGGATTCTCTGAAGAAGCACTGGAGCCGCCTTCTGGATGACGCCAAACCCTCCTCCCTGTTTAGGAGGCTTGTTTTGACCCTGCTGTCCCTCCCGTCCCCCCCCCTCGACGCAAAGCAAGTTTTCTCTCAGGTAAGACAGGAGCAGACTTCCACCTTAGAACAGATCCAGAAACGTGTTTTTTTTTAATGGCTGTCTTTCCCATCTAAGATTCTAGACACTACAGAATCCTCCTCTGACGAGGAAACAACAGACAATCCCTCTGACGCCTCCTGCAGCAAAAAGGACGCCAGCATTCACTCCCCAGAGAGGAGACGAACCAACAGTGAGCAGATTCATGTCCAGTTTACGATCATAATCATAACTGGTTAAAACCATCACAGCCCACTCCTTTGTTATTATATACGATATTTCTAATGTACTAAAAAGAAAATAAAACAGTACTTACTGTCTGTTTTTGTTGATTTAATCCTTTTTTCCTCTTTTTATCAGAACTTGATGTTGTCAAAGCAGCACTGAAGCCCTGTGAAGTCCGCCTTACAAAGATAGATTGTAAGAAAAACCTTCAACTACAGCAAAATAAAAGCACAATTTATTTCAGATGTTAAGGGTATTGTTTGTCATGGAAGTGATTCTGCAAACTGTCACCCCAAGTTTCAACTAAAATGTTTTTTCGTTTAAGGTCCGAATATTAATGGTTATCAGGAGATCTTGAGCAATGAGGTATCTGATTTTTATTTGATCTTAGAGAAATAAATCCACTCTGTTTGAGGGATTTAAAGCACAGATTGTGGGTTTCCTGAGATGTAAACCTATGCTGTTCGTATACCTTGCTGTACTAAAACTGTTGATTTTTTTGTTTGTGCACATATTGCTGTTTATTTCAATTGTCTTGTGTGCTTGAAAACTTTGATATCACCCAGTGGAACCATCGGGGGAATTTTGACTGGGAGAGCAGCTTACGGAGGAAGCCTCAGGCCCGCACTGTGTTTCAGGCGGGTGTGGGTACCTGGTGTAAACCCATTGGTCTTCATGAGGATGACAACACTGCTCCTGAGCATCATGATGAAGCAGTAAGTTGCATTTGTTGACTTCAGGAAGATTTAGAAAAGCTGAAGAGCACTGAAAGTCCAAACCATAGCTATTTGTTCACAAATGCATTCATCTTGTCCTGCTTATCCGGGGTTAAGTTACCGGAGCAGCAGCCTGAGCAGAGATACCCGGATCTCTCTCTATGGAAACTTCCTCTACTTCTGCTTGGGGGAATCCGTAGGTGCTCCCCGGCCAGCCAAACTGGGGCCTCCTCTCAGTGCGACATGTCCAGAAAACCTCCCCAGGGAGGCATTTGAAAAAGTTGACTGAGCTTCATCAGCAGGCCTCTTTATGTTGAAGGAGGCCTTAAGCTCCTCTACTTTAGTCCTGGAGCTCTCTGCTTACCTGATGAGGAAAACCCCCTTTTTCCAGCTGATAACCACAGCCTCTGATTTAGAGGTGCCAATTCTCATTCCAGCCATCTCACACTTGACTGCAAAACAGATTCAACGCACTGCCAGCAACATGAACCAAGCTCCTGCTCTGGTTATGCAAAGAATGGATAGCCTATTGACACAATTTATGGAATTCCAGAAGATTCTGAAGTGGAGAAAAGAAAATGAAAAGTCACTTAAATCCATTGGAATGGGAATCCGTGTTAGTCTATTGTGATCGACTCATTCTTCTACTGATAAAAAGTTGTATTGCAATATATATCTGTATTGTTTCATCTTCCTGCCCTATAAAGAAAACCTTGTAAAAGGAAAAAAATTACATTTGAAGGCTTTTGAAGCTACTCAAAAAATAAAATGGGAGGAATCCATTCCCACTTTTTTAGTTTTGTTACTTGGTGATCAGACATCAGAAAACATCCTGGTTTAACATATAATGTATTCCTTTGTAAAAATGTTTAGAAGAGTTATCCTCAAATTTTCTATTCTTCTAAAATGTGGATTATTCTCAGGGGGAAGAAAGATCCCGATTTGGTAAACACACATCAACAAAAGCACAACGCCAACACATCTATCAGGTAATCCTTTACGAATATATGGGAAAAAAAAGAAAAGAAAAACTAACATTAATTTATGTCCAATCTGTGTGTTTTAATCCCAGTGGGATTATTTCTTGTTTTTCCCTACAGGATGGGAAGAGCTTCCACGTTGGGGAGTTGGTTTGGGGCAAAGTAAAAAACCTTGTGTCCTTATGGCCTGGAATGGTGATACCGTGGAAGAGCAAGTCTCCCCCCGTAGACACGCGCATGGTGGAGTGGTTTGGAGATGGGATGTCCTCAGAGGTAAAACACACACATCTGCAAGCTGGTTTTTATGCTTTTTAGTTCAAATCCAGAGAAAAATTCAGATTATAGATAAACCTGATCCTAACCTTAAACCCGTTTCTGTTGCAGACCAACATCGAGGACCTTCTTCCATTTAGTACCTTTTCAAAGTCCTTTTGCAAAAATTCCTTTGTCAGTTTGCCCACGTACAAGAAAGCCCTCTACGAGATTCTTGAGGTGATGGAGTTTACTCATTTTAACTCTGCATTTTAGCCCTTTAACATTGTGGATGTTGCTGGCAACACCTAAATAACACCTTCTCTTTGACCTATCATAACTCTTCCACCATGAACTTTTTCCAGGTAAATTATCTTATGTGGAGACAAGCCAATATGCCAATATGTATATTGCTTTGTGCTGATACGCAACATTTTACGTTATAGTTAAAGTGTTTACAAACATAAAGTGTTAACTAATATTGACGTGTGTACTGTCATTGAGTTCTTGCTAACAAAAAAAGGGCCTATACTATGTTATCATTAAGCCTTTTATAGTAAATAGCCTCGAGCACCGCAGTGTCCGCATGATTTCCAGAGATCCAAACCCTACTCATGACTGATTACCTGGTTCAGGTGTGTCCAGCCAATTAGAACATACCAGAGCAGGGTATGTTGAAAAACATGCAGGAGGCGTGCCTGCCTCAGCAGCGTGTATGCCCGTATCCACTCATGAAAACAAACAACACCAAACTTTTTAAAAGAGGGATGTGCATATTGTGGAATCTCACACTAAACCCACAGTTCAATCCGGAATTTTTATCTGCAAGGCGCCACATGTGTAGCTATTTAGCCCCGCTGGGAAAGTGGGTGTGTGTTTGTGTTGGCCTGGGGGCGGGGCTTGCAGCGCAGACTCTTTCTGGTAGGGAGTGTTCACATTGGTTCTCGCTGGTCTACGTCACACGACGAGGACCCGCTCGTTTTCGTGGGTATGGGAGGGCTGCGACTATGAGTAGTGGTTTTTGGTTAAAAATGCAGGAATGGATCAAAATATCGCTTTGGGGTTCTTTATAGTGAAGAAAGAACAGTATACTACACTTAAAAGATCAAAAAGTTGATTTTTCATGGTATAGGCCCTTAAGTGTTTACTAACATTTAAGTGCTTGATAACATTAGGTGTTTACTATTGTTAAGTGTTTGCTAACATTAATTGTTTGCTAACGTT